>CM076573.1:591525804-591712415 GCA_034641835.2 Pinus albicaulis
CTTGTAATTTTGTATATAGTCTAAGACACATGTATTCCATAAAACCCTGAAATGGTTTTAGAAAATTCCACGTAGAGATGATTTAATTAAATTAATTTATCATTTTTTAATGTTTTCCTAAGTCTAAACTTGGTAAATTTGATTAATTAAAGTGTATTAATTAAATTAAGTGTGAATATTCTAGATAAAGTCATGGATCACCCCCAATTTAATCTTAGCCCTTGATTATGTTTTAATCTTGGTCATTGAAGAGTCAATAAAAGATTATAATAAGGAGGGTGAGGGGCCTATGGAAAATGCACTTGACACTTGAGCCATAGAGAATTTTCGAATTTGTGTGAGAAGTGTTGGAATCAAAATTTCCGTTAGAACAAAACCTGCAGGCGTTAGTCTCCGCTACAATTTCCAGAGTTAGGACCCATGAGAGGCGGTTAGTCCATGTCAGAAAACACATGGGGAGAATTGAACCCAATGTCGAACAATCTCCACCCCAACGCGAGCCGGGTCAGTTCCAAACTTGAGACCTATCACTCTGATACCAATTTTTGGAAATACTGAGAGCAGGGTGTGTTATGAGGTAAATCCTCTCTGCAGACAGAGATGATCCCTCTATCCCTAGGGTGGGTCTAGAAACAAAAGGACACACTATAGTGTTTCTTCCTAGTTAATGAATCAACAAAAGACATGGTAGATTGACCTACCTAGAATCCAACGCTGTCATTTTTGCGAAAAGAGTAGTAGGCTCTCGCTCTTGCCTTGGAAAATCACAATCCATTCATTGTTATGCTCAGATACCTACACATAGAACAAGGAACAAGAACAACATACAACATAATGGTTTCACTCATAAATATTAGCTAGTCAAAGAGGGCTAAACATATCACATTAAATAAACATCAAAACACAATAGTGGAATCAAACAATAGCCATGTATATAAATGAATAGAAGGAAGAGTACAACCAATGCTTTCACGTCGTGGTCTCTTCCAGCAGGGTTCAGGTGAAGCACATCTCAAATTTTGGTAAGGGAATTTGGACGGGATGAAGGCATGGAATCAAGCTCTCTTAGAAGTCATGGACTCAAGCTTCCTCAATGTAATTCCTTCTTATTCTATCTTCTTTTGTAATTCAGCTATATTATGTCTAATTCTTCAAGTTCAGCTAGCTTGTACTAAGAGAGATAGTTTCTTTTATAGAGAAAAGGAGAAGGTTAGGATCCCTACAAAGGTGGGAGGGAGGCCTATCCTTTACGGAGTTCACATACGAGGCGGAAACCATAAACCTAAAGGAGGGAGTCTGTGTTTTATCAGTTCAACCACTCCCAATGTCTCATCCTCGAGGTGGTTGGAGTGGAATCTCCACCTCTATTTTGAGAAAATGTTCCATAAATAGCTTGGAATGGGTGTCTAAATGGCATAGAGAGCGAACTGGCATGGGCTCAGTGTTAAATTTCCCGATTGGTGCAAGGGTGTAACTTGCTACTCGTGCCAACGAAAAAAGAAGGGGTTTTACAGATCTACTTAGGAAATTTTCAAGAGAAGGAATATTTCCCTCATGAAAAGGGATTCAATGATGGTATTTGTAAGGCATGTTAAACACACATGGTGTGGGGAAAGATAAACACAATGAGAAACTCAACACAATGAAGGATAAGCGTGTGGCTCCTTATTTTCCATTATACAAAGATGTACATTTATAGTACAATGGTGTGACTCTTGGTTTCATATTCCAAGGTCACTTGGACTCCATTGTGACTTTTCGCATTCCACCTACCCATGAGGATTAGGTGTTCCAACATCCCCTTAATCCGAAGGGGTATGTGTGAGTCCAAGAAGAGAGTTGTATTACAAATATGCAAAGTATGCATGGCAGCACTTGGCTGAATCAACTCTCTGAAATGTTGAAAAAAATAGGTGGTTTAAGGATGACCACCAACACTGGAACACAAAACTTGTTGCAGTTCTCGGAAATCTTCCAAAATTGGCAAGAAGCTGAAGGCTTTTGCTAGAGGAATTGTCCCTCATAAAAAAAGGAGACCTTCAACCTAAAAGAAGGGAGGTCTACTACCTGTGATGGTTTGGATTACCAACCTTCTGGAATGCTTTGATGCATTTCACGGAACTCAACCAAACTTGGAAAGAAGGCTGAAGAACAGAGCAGGCTTACTTGCTAAGTGTTCCTCATATAAAAGAGCCTTCGACCTAAAAATAGGAAGTCCTACTACATGTGATGGTTTTGGAGTTATCCACCAACCAAAGATGATGGTTTTAGGTTTATCCACTGACCGAGCATGCTCATGGGCATCCATGTCAATGGCTACATCTCTGAATCTGGAATGAAGAATTGTGGCTCAGGCTCGCTTGAACTCTGGCTACAACTCTGAACATGGAATGAGAGATTGTGGCTCAGGCTCGCTTGATCTGCCGTCGAAGCTTGTACATGACCACCATTTTCCCCCCTGTCAAGGACAAGGTGAGATGATGGCGAAAAATCAACTGCAAGTTTGCTCAATATTCTTGAACAAGTTCTAACATGTGTCATAAACATCTTCTTGGATGCTGATGCCCATTGCCAAGAAGCGATCCATCCAAGATGAATCTTGGTTCTTGCAGGAGGCTTGTGTCTAAAGCATCTGTTTGTAGAGTGGGTGTGCCGACCACAGTGCTTGCATGGATGAAGATCAAAACAATGATCTTTCATATGGCCAACTCTATCACAGTGTTGGCATTTTTCAATTTGTTGTGGAAGCGGAACAGGATCTGGAACAGCTGCAGGTGAACTATCATACAGGAATCCGACACTCTGAAATATGATGGGCTTGGTGTAGTCTGGAATATGAAAGGTCACATCCTTTTCATATCCAAGACCAGTTTGGTGCTTGTTGTGGACAAGCTCTTCCCAAGGTCTGATGATGGGCTTAGGAAGTGTAGGCTGAGCTGCTGCATCTGCATGTACATCTTCTCTAGTGCAAGGAACTGAATGGGAATCAACTGCAACTTTGTCTTCTTTCTTTTGATGAGAGTCCTTCACAATCTTCTGAACAAAAACAGGTTCAGAATGGTGACTCTTTTGTTGAAGTTCATCTTGTTGGAGCTGATATTCCAACTGCAAAAACTCAATCTTTTCATGTGCATCTTGCAAACAACTCTGAATGTTACAAAGAGCATGCTTGCTCATTTTTATCACATCATCAATATTTGAATGAATGAGGTTATTCAAAAACTCTAATACCTCATTTATTTTGGCCATTTTCAACAACTTAGGCTCAAAAAATGAAAGGGTGTCGGCTTCAACCGAAAATGCACCCGTTTACAATGTGATTCATCTTTCTTACAAATGACTTCAAAAACATTTTTTTTTTTTATCCTTTCAATCAATGCTGAAATGTCACAAGATGTAGCAGACGGTGTGAGAGCACAATTTCAATTCGAATGGCAACAATAAAATGTCTATCACAACTACCGCAAAATCCCAAGAAAAATAATATTGCGATCTTTTATCTAAACACCAATGCTCTCAAAGAAAATCCCTGAAAATCCTATCAATAATGACTCTGTGAAAACCGTGTCCAAGCAAGGGACAGTGGTTGACTTCAATGCTAACAAATGTAGTAGACAAACGTGGGTTTGACAATTAGGCAGGGCACACAATTAGAGAAATGCCACACAATTTGCAGGATGAAACTATCTCGATTTTTTCTTTCAATGTTGTACTGGAGATAATAACCACGCCCTCAGGACTAGCAATGGAAATGGAAAAAAACTATAGCAGTTCCCTTGCATTCAATATAAATACATAGAGAATTAATGAAATAGAGGAACCTGGGACTTTTTCCTTAATAATAACTTCCACAATATTAGTTGAAGATGGAGTCCTCAAGTGCTGAAGCCGCTTTGATGAGATTAAACAACACCACGACTAGGCTCCTTTCACTTCTCCAAACTCCACGACAATCCACCTCCCTCACGTTGGCTCACCTTCCACCGTCTCTTCGGCTGAGCATCTTCCACCGTCTCTTCGGCTACCTCTTCTCACTCCACGCAAGATGGCTAAGCCACGAAGGGATCCCCTACCGTTGCTGGAGTGAAGCACAATAAGATGGTGATGCCAGGAGGTGACTATGAGGAGTGCTCCAAAGGAAGAGGGAGGCTGAGCGTTATGAAATCAACACAGATAAAGCATAGGTGTTGTTGGAATCACTTGCACTTGTCAGGATAAGGCTTCTGCTGCACTCGAATCAATTAAGCACAACACAGTAGCACGATTCGCTAAAATCTACTGCGATTGACTTTTGAGGGAGACTCACCAAATAGAAACATCTATTGAAACAATCGACATATTCACACATATCTCTTCCATTGCAATAGGAATTGATGCCAGCTATGAGAAATATACAAAATTCAAAACAAAATTCGTTCATGACAGCCATAAATTGATAAAATTTAATATGATGATCCCATCTCTGTGTGTTAAGATGATGATAACCACGTGGCAGTTCTTAGAACGATGAAGGAAGATGATTTGAGTTTCGTCCTCAGCCTTTGGAAACCACAAAAATTTCTGCATTGAGGTTTACCCCGAGAGGAGGGGAGCGCCGCGAGGAATGCAGGCTGGTGAGATTGTTATGGATTTTAAACTCATGAGGAGCGCAAATATGGGCAGTGACTATGGAACAACATATTGATGATATATGGGGAGTATGACAGCAGAGATGGAGTATGGCAGAAAACTGCAACTGTATGGAAGAAGCGTGCAGAGGGAAGCTGAGGAGCCACGAGTTACAACAGAAAGCAGTGTCGTCGTGTATATGGGAAGGTGAGGAGCCACCAGATCTTTTGGTCCCGCAATTTCCTCTGTTGATTTTATTAATACCCGCAAGGAAACACAATTTCTTCTGCCACTATTACTGGTGGTGACAACAGATCATTTCAACAGTCCTCAATGCGGCTCAATAATTCTTCAATTTCCTTTCTGTCTAGATCACTGTCAATATAAAGTATATCGTCTCACCGTTCAACATTTCAAAATTTCACCACATCACCATCACAATGCTCATTCAATGCGGGTTCCACATAATATGTAAAGAGTGTTATTCAATACTGTGGGATTTAGAATACAGAGAAAAAATGACAAAGAAGATTGAGTGCGTTCAAAATATGAGGAGAACAAGTGTGACAGGTATAATTTCGACAACGCCCAAGTGAATGTTGCTAACAGACAAGCACACAGAGGAGAGGCAACAAATTTCTGATAGAAAGAAAATTAGTAGAGCGCTATGGAAAGTGAGCAGAAATGGCATAGGCCAGAAAAATGGCTGAGAATAGCGCTGAGAAAATGCCAAGTATAAGGAGGACAAGGACTGGCATATAGATAATGGCCACAAAAAGTGGCTCAAATTTGAGTAGGGCAAGAACTTGTTGGCTTTGGCTCCGATACCATGTTAAACACACATGGTGTGGGGAAAGATAAACACACACACAATGAGAAACTCAACACAATGAAGGATAAGCGTGTGGCTCCCTTATTTTCCATTATACAAAGATGTACATTTATAGTACAATGGTGTGACTCTTGGTTTCATATTCCAAGGTCACTTGGACTCCATTGTGACTTTTCGCATTCCACACCTACCCATGAGGATTAGGTGTTCCAACAAGGCATGACACTTTTTATTGGTCATAGAAATGACCCTCCAATGTGCAAGTTGGGGATTGTAGGGATACTGATAAAAATATGTGTAATAGATGCCCCCTAAAGCATGAAGTCTGAGGGAGAGGGAGGGGTGAAATTATTTATGAGAACGTGTTTGAACCAAACACCACTATTGGAAAACTCACAATTACAAATTCAATAGATATATCTGATACATGAACATGTGGCATGGGCGCAGCCATCCATAATAGAGTATATAAAGACTGAGATCCAAGGTCTGGACGCATCCATCCAGCAGTAATGATCAATAAATAGACTTAGGTATGGTCGCAGCCATACAATTAAAAGATTCATGCAATAATTCATGATAACCCACAAAAATTCGCAGCCTGGATCTTATAAAAAAAACCCAAGGTCTTGCGCTCCATCTCGACCCGAACAAGTACAATTTTGATCATGCGAATATATGAGTTGAAGTCGAACATGCAAGAAAATCATCTGATTACAAGCCGATGATGAAAGTTGTTAACAAATGCGAGAGAAACCACCAACAATGACGATGGCCCTCAAGGTACGAAAGGTACAATCTACGTCATGTGAATAGTGATCTGACGTCGATAACGCACAGAATCACTTGATATAAGGCCAATAATGTTAACCTTACGTCGAATGCGAAAACCCTGCCATTGAGGCATGTAGGCTTCATGGTACCAGAAGGGAGTCTCTAGGTCAAATTCCTGGATAATGAGCTGAAGTCGACAGGAAGTGACCTGGTTGAAGGAGGGCTATAATGTTTCCCACATCACTGACACGAGACAGATTAACATGATGAAAGTGAATCAAGACAAATAGGGAATCAGAAGAAGGTTGACAACTGCAAAGTAAAACTTCTCTTGAACATATCAACAGCATGACATTAGATTTGGAAGTATTTGACATCAAATGATCTGAGGTCATGATGACGTGGCAAAGAGTAGATAAGAGGTCAAAAAAGGTTACCCAAACCCATGGAGGAAAAAAATGAAAAAATGAGATGTCCTCAACCCAACACGAATGCAGACGAGTGCCATGTTTAAGAGTGAAATACTACCAATCATAACTAAAAAATGGTTCCATTTCCCCCCACCATTTATGGCGAGTACCCTAATTATTTTTTAAAACAAGATTGAAGGGGATAGCATATTCTTGCATTGTAAGTTTTTCCTTCGGACAAATCCATCCTATTACATTTTACGAGCCCTAGGAAGGAGGAACTCGGGTACATCATGGTGATTATTTCATTTAGTTTTAATGAGTCTAACAAAAGAAGAACTTGATATCTTTTCATGTTTGGAGAGTTTGAAAAGAAGCTAAAAAGGAAACTCCAGTAGGTCCCTTTTCATAAGTAGTCCCACAGATCTGAAAAGGTAGAAAAATATATCTAAGAGAAACTCTTAGTCATGATAGGCTAAGATATTCCTTTTCATAAATAATATATCCCAGCCCAAAAAAGGGGTAAATGTATAGTGGGTAGATATGGTTTCGCAGCCTTTAACGAGTTCAAAATGACAACAGGCTCGACAATCATTTCAATTTTTAAGAGTCAGAAAAGAGTTGAAAGTTGACTCCTCCTGGAGGAACAAGTGGTATCAAGGGTAGCAACTAGTTCCGGTAATAGTGGAACTGCTTAAAAAATTTAAGTTCAAGAGTTTGGCTAAATGGACCGCTCATTGAAACTATTCCTTAGGAATGGATAAAACAATCAAGTGAAGGCATATGATTGGCCAAGCAGATGAGGACGATGGAGTGAGAAAACCAAGGCTCATATGGAAAAACAGGCTGATAAAATGGCAATCACAAGAAGTAAAAAAATGAATGGTTTCATTTTTACACAAGCATGAAATCAGGAAACTCTAGTTGAAGTTGGTTTCATTTTTACACAAGCTTGAAACTTTGTAGAAAACTATGCTTGAAAAATAGGGAAAAATAGGCATGCCCCCACAATAGTGACTCAATTCGAGGTACATGCCCCCCAAGATTCAATCAATAGGAAAGACAGATGGAGTGAACGTTCAAATTTTGAGATCAAGAGAAAGACTCGACTGGGATTTTACGAGATCATATCAAATACTCAAATTGAACAGGAACGTGTTTCATTGTTTTAACGAAGTTAACACATTAAAAGAACTATCCTCATAACCTAATTCATTTTTTAACGAGGTTGAAATTAGAAAATGAACTATCCTCAGAAGAGCTTCTTTCATTTTTTAAGGAGCTTGACACAAGAAAACGAACCGTGCTCCGATGAGCTTGTTTCATTTTTTAAGGAACTTGACACAAGAAAACAAATTGTGCTCGGATGACCTTGTTTCATTTTTTAAGGAGCTTGACACAAGAAAACGAACTGTGCTCTAAAGATCTTGTTTCATTTTTTAAGGAGCTTGACGCAAGAAAACAAATTTTTCTCTGATGACCTTTCATCATGATGAATAAGAGGTCATGGCTTCCAAGAGGTTCTCATATGATGGAAGGAAATCATCTTGGAAGTCAGGATCCAATGCCCCCAACACACGATGCACAATGGCACTATCACTGAATGTGGGCATGGGACAGGTAGCCACATAATTAACTTGCGGTGGGGAAGGTATAACTGACAAATATGGACTGGGAAGGGACGATGGTGGACCGGCTGCCACATCAGAACCCAAGAATGAAAGCTGATCAATGGTCATGATCCATCTTTCATGCAGAAAATAAATCACACGAAATAGGGAAGAAAAAAGTGCACCCATGGCATAAGCATAATCACGCCCCAAGAGTAAATTGAAATCCAAGAGGACTAGAACAACCATCACATCTATATAGATTCTTTTTCCTCCCAACATAATAGGCAACTTCAGAAGGATCCCTAATGGTTGAATGGTTCCTCTATTAAAAGCCAACAGATTTTGTGTAACAGGCACAAGTAGTGGAGAGCCAAAAGCTTGCCAAGTAGTTGAAGATAGAATATTAATAGACATGCCTTCATCTAAAATCATGCTAGGTATGGCCACATTGAAAGCCTGTACCGTGATCTCAAAAGGCACATAAGAAGGAAGGAGATATCTCGCAAATTGACTCCAATCAAAGGAAGTAACCAAACTACTTGGAGGGGGTACTATAGAAATGAGATGGTCATCCCCTGGTGTTACGACAGAAAGAGGAGCATCCTCCTGGACCTCCATCATGGGAGAAGGAGGAGCATATTCTTGAACTAGAGGGATAGGAGAATCTTTCTCCAAGTCCGAGGAATCTGAAGAAATAAGAAGAACGTAAGGGGGATGAGATCCACTCGCGACGGAAAAGACCTGATGAATCACAGGTGGGATCAGATCAACTAATTTCATGACCAACGGTTGGTTGGGAACATATTTGCAAATTTTAATTTCCGAGGGAGTGGGATCAACCAAGGATGACCCTTGAATAATCGTTGAATCAACTAGCAGGGGACTCGAAGACAACCTCTAGTAACTAGCTGGAAGGTAGGGTGCAAAAACAGTAGGGTTTTATAGCACTCTCATGGCTTCATCCATGTATGGACAAAGGTGAATGGGATGATGCCCCTCACATAACTTACAGTGATTGGTAATCTTATCCTATTTCTTATTAGTCTTATCAATACTAGTCGAAGATGTGCCACCAATATGACTTCCAGAAGCCAAAGGAAACAACGGACGGTCATTAGACCATACTTCAAGTACCTTGGGAATCCCAGGGAAGTCTCGAAGAAAGTGGTCACCTTTGCAAAACATGCAAGGGAATTTGACATTCCATGGAAGGTTGGATGGTTTATCAATGAAAGGTTTCTTAGGCGCAATAGTTGCAGCATTAGCCTTCCGCTTATCTGACTTATTATTTTTCGTCTTCTTCTTATTCTTCTTAGCTACCTGGTTACTAGAATCCACAATTTCACCAAGTGAAGTAGAGGATGAGGAAGAAAAAATAGGCGAAGAAGGGGAGAGGTCCACCTTAGAATCAACATGATGTTGTTTAGGCAGAGGAGATGGTCGAACAGAGGTCGGAGCACTCAGGACCACCGAGGTCGAAAATAACCACATGGGCAAACCAAAAGTTATCCCAAGAAGAGACAAAGTCACCATATAAGGAGCACCAACATTTCCAAAAGCAGGAAAAGGACAAGGATTTCCTTAAGAGGGGATTCCTTGGTTGGTAAACTCCGGAATTGTTGCCATCGAAAACAACCTTAAAACAAACACTAAGGAGGATAACTTTAACCAGGAATATTTTGTGGGCTGTTAATTTTTTAGGACATTGAAATAAAACTCTATCATTTCATATTTTAAGAGTCAGGAAATGGGCAAAAGGTGACTCTATCACTTTTAGGTTCAAACGAGCATGAAAGGACAAGAGATCGATGATATTTTCACTTTTTAGAGAGTCATGAAAAGATAAAAATGACTACTCAGGTACTTTAATCAAGAGGGTGTACCAAGTTTCCGTGAACTGCCATATACACCTTGGTGATCAAATGAAATAGAAATGACCAAGGACTTGACGTACGTGCAGGTAGTCTCCCCAAATGTTGTGTTCGGTGTATCACGGTTATAAGGCAACAAACTTGGCTTCCTATAGATAAAATATTGCAACCTAGAGGGGTCTCTGTTTATATACTCGACGGTATGAGGATCACAAGTCCGTACTAGTGTTTTCTAAAGCCAAAAGGAGAATGACAACTACTAGGTTTTAAGACGCCGGAACACATCTCTAGCCTAGACCACTAGAAATGTTGCATTAGGTTCCAATGTTGCCTTAGGTTCATTGATTAAATTTTAAAGGTTGATCTTGAATTATGTCTCTGTTTCAAGGCACTACCAAATTTCATCTGACAATCTCCTGTATGTAGCCATATGAGAAAAGAAATATTTCAATTCGATGAATGTTACCTAGTTAAGGGAAGTGTTTCAAACAATGATGCAACAAACAGTAATACTGCAAATGAAACTTTTCCAAACTAGATGAATTTCACTATCCAAAAGTAATCTAAAGCATTCAATGATGTGAATTATGCAATGTAATCTATGAAAAAATCTCTTTTTTGAAAACTATGCAATTGTAATCTATGCACAATTTCTTTTTCTTTCGAATGAATAAGAATGCAGTTAATGCATTTTTTGATGAAATGAGAATCTACTTAGTGCATGATTTTAATGAAAGAGAATGCACTCAATGCGTGTTTTAGCTTTTAATAATTAAACAATGTAATCTAAGTTCAATGATAAATCTCAAAAAAGACTTTCCAATGCAATGTGATCTAATGCATTTTAATGAAAGGAAAACTATGAGACGAAAACTAAATGAATGAAAATTTCCTTAATGGAAGGATGAATGCAAAAGGGATGCAAACAAACACTAAGAATGAAATCGTTGTTTTAAACAATTTGTAACAAAATTCCTCAAAAATGCTACAAGACATATGAGTTCAAGCACAAAGAGGGATTCCAAATCATGGGCTCAAAACAAGGCATTCATTCCCTTTTACATCAAGCAATCATAGAAAGAAGACTTTTCAGCTGAACAATGAGCAATGTGATCTATGGTCACAAGTGAACAAGTAAAGGGGAGAAATGTGTAAATCATACAGAGAAAAATACCAGAAGGGAAAGACACACTGGTGAAGGACTTAGGGAAAAAACCTTCATTTTTCACACACCCTGAAATTGGTACAACTGTTGTGGATGAAACTAGCGCCAACTGGCATGACTTGTTCATTGACAACTAGTGCACTATCAGACAAAAAAAAGGGCCAATGTCTGAAAAGGAAAAAACAAAGAATTTCTCCCAACCAAGACCAGACTTACCACTTCAAGCAAAAACTAAAAGATCATAATTGATGAAAAACACAAGAAAAAATAGGAAAAATATAGACAAGGAAGTCAACGACCGAAGCTAACCCAACAAGATGAAACGACAAACTCACACTGATTCCCAACGGAGTCGCCAATTTGTTATGAAGGTAAATCCTCTCTACGGACTGAGACGATCCCTCTAGCCCTAGGGTGGGTCTAGAAACAAAAGGACATGCTAAAGTGTTGCTTCCTAGTTATGAATCAACAAAAGACACGGTATATTGACCTACCTAGAATCCAACGTTGTCATTGTTACGGAAAGAGTAGTAGCCTCTCGCTTCTGCCTTGGAAAATCACAATTCGTTCGCTATTATGCTCGGATACCTGCACATAGAACAAGGAACAATAACAACATATGACATAATGGTTTCACTCATAACTATTAGCCATTCAAAGAGGGCTAAACATATCACATTAAATAAACATCATAACAAAATAGTGGAACCAAATAGTAGTCATGTATATAGATGAATAGAAGAAAGAGTACAACCAATGCTTTGGCATCGCGGTCTCTTCCAGCAGGGATCAGGTGAAATGCGTCTCAAACGTTGGTCAGGAAATTTAGAAGGGATGAAGGCATGGATTGAAGCTCTCTTAGAAGTCATGGACTCAAGCTTCCTCAACGTAATTCCGTCTTATTCCATATTCTCTAGTAATTCAGCTATAGTATGTCTAATTATCCAAATTTAGCTAGCTTGTACTAAGAGAGATAATTTATTTTATAGAGGAAAAGGAGGAGGTTAGCATCCCTGCAAAGGTGGGAGGGAGGCCTGTCCTTTAGGGAGTTCCCATAAAGGTGGAAACCATAAACCTAAAGGAGGGAGTCCGTGGTTTATCAGTTCAACCACTCCCAATGACTCATCCTCGAGGTCGTTGGAGTGGAAACTCTACCTATTTTTAAAAATCATTCCATAAATAGCTTGGCGCGGGTGTCTAACTGGCACGGAGTGCCTACTGGTGTGGGATCAGTGTTAAATTTCCCGATCGGCATGACGGTGTAATTGGTTACTCGTGCGAAGGCAAAAACAAGGGTTTTTACGGCTCTGCTCAAGGAATTGTCAACAGAAGGATTATTTCCCTCATGAAAAGGGATGCAATGATGGTATTTTCAAGGCATGACACTTCTTATTCATCACAGAAATGACCCTCCAATGTGTGAGTTGGGGATTGCAGGGATAGTAACAAAAAGTTGTGTAACAAGGTGAATCAGTATTTCTTTTCAATGGTTAATTTTACCAGTTAGATCACTTATATTTATAACACAAAATTAACAATGGCTCCAACCCTAGATGAAGATTCCAATCTTCTAGGCTCCAACCTGTATTGTGCCAAGCACTGTCTTGGTCTTTCCAAGGCTACAATCTTGTCAATTTCAGGCACCAACCTCTAGGTCTTCAACCCTAACTTTGGTACAGGCTCCGACCTGGTTTCTTGAGGACTCCAATCCTCTAGGGCTCTAACCCTATCTTACAAGGAACCGACCTTGTCTTTTTGAGGCTCCAACCTCTTGGGCTCTAACCCTTGATTTACTTCTTCAAGATATATTTGGTTATACTTCACAGCTCCCAATGTTTTCTTCAATGATCCCTATTAATCTTCTTTGTAGTCTCCACGTATGTCATCAATGACAACCTTAATCTTATCACATGAAGGTGTCTTTGTTGTCCTTCATGATACCCAATAAAAAATCTCCAAATCACCTCATGATTATATCATGGCTTCCAATGATCTCCCCGAATCTTCAATGTATTTTCAATGAGCAGCCCTATTTCTACACCTACTCTAAGCCTCTTCAAGGGATTCTTCAAAATATCTATCAAGAGTGCTTCAAATATTATTTTAATTCTTTATTATGATGCCTTCAAGGCAAAACTTAAATAAGTTTCACTCCAATTCATTTTTACTACTTAAAACATACTTTAAAGTATTTTCAAGTGTGCATAAACAGAAAGCTACAACTTTTCAATGAATGCCTCCACTAGGTGCTTTTAATAGCATGTTCTTAGCCTTCACTTCTTCGCATGCTCAAACGGGCTCTTCGTTGTCCAATATATGTCTCATTTACTGTAGCTGTACCTTCACTATAGGTATAGAAGTAATTCTTCAATCACAATGTAGATCTAGGATTGTAAATCTAGACTTGGGCCTTCCTCCACTTGTGAGTCCTTCAATCTGACTTATCACAAGAATTATCTTCACTTAACACGAGCCACTAACAAGAATATTGGTGTACCAATGAAATTTCCAAGCCACTAAGCAAGAATATGATCCAAAATGTTGATACACAATCCACTGTAAGAGGTCTGTAACTACTGTAATTAAAAGAGTCACTGTAATTTTCCATAGTCTGAGTTTCAGGAGTCCGCCACAGTCTGAATTTCAGGAGTCCACCACAGTCTGAATTTTAAGCTACTGCAGTCACCAAGACCGAGCTGTGTAATGTACTGCAACTTTCGATCTGAAATGTGCCACCACAGAAATCCAAATCCTGTAGATGAGAGCAAGCCACTATAACTACTGCAATTTCGGATTTTAAATGTGCCACCACAAAAATCTGAGCCACTTTGGATGAGGCCAAGCCACTGGAATTATTGTAGCTTCAGATATGAAATTTTCAGTCCAGTTTAGTGACCCAAACAGAATATCAAAAGCTCTCTTTTAAGTTCACGATATGTGAACTAAGTAACTCTTGTTTTGTGCTTGATGACCAAACACTTTATGAAGAAATGAACACCAAAATCTGTATATATATAGCATTTTTTGCTGAAGAAATGAATAAACACGACTTTAAAGAGGGAGGATGACATGTGTGCCAAGGTGTAGGTCGGCTTAGAATTAATTAAAAATTTTCTTAACTTAAAATATCACTATCTCATCAACCATTGGGATTTTGGGGGCAATAAGGGTTCGTTAGAATGGGAAAAATGAACTCTACAAGATGGTATAGGGCCCATGTTGTTAGGATGCCTCCAAGGTGCCCAATTTTATTTTTCTTTGTAACTGTCTTTGAATTTTTATGTGCAGAAGGTGATTAGGACAACAAGGACTTCTTCATTGTCATATGTCACCAAGTGTTTTTAAGTAAGATCTCCACTTGTTATGTATTTAATCATTATATGTCATCAAGTAATATCCAATTCCTTCATTTTCCATGTCATCAAGATAGTGCAATGATATATCATTAACCATATGTAGCATTCTTCAATTTGTTTGATCAAGGGCTAGATCATCACAAGGAGAGATTATTCATCAAGAGTCACTATGAGCATCAATAAGGACTCCTTTATCAAGATAAGGACATCATCATGATTTATAGGGCTTCTTCATCAAGAGCAAGGATACATGAGGTTATGGTGTCTTCATGGTTAGTTCAAGAAAATCTAGGAAAATACTTCTTCATTAGTGGCTTGACATCACAATGACATCATAAATAGCTTGACACCTTCATTAATGGCATCCTTATCAAACAAGAGGGAATTGTCATTATGAATAAGGACATCATCAAAATATACATGAGGCTATGATATCACAAGAATATTTGCAATCCCAATAATTCCTTATTGACATCAATGAAAAACTTGACTAAAAATCTCCCCCTTTGACATTGATGGCAATATTCTTACCCTTCAACATTCTCTCCCCCTTAGACTTCAATGGAAAATGGGGTTCCCAAGTACCCCCCCTACCACACTGCTTCATTTTTCTCCCCTTACCATGGTGCTCTTTCTTCTGGAAATTTGGTCCATTATAGATGTGACCACATTTCTTTATATGATGAACCAACTCCCCTTGCTTGCATAAAATCTTCTAGCTCAAGAAAGATTTCTTGCTTTGTGATCTAATGGAAGACAGCTTCAACAATGGTCCATCGGGTGAGAGGGGATTATTTTCTTCAATTATCCCAAGAGATGATCTAAAATATGATTGTCCACTTAGTGCCCTTTCATGGAATGATCACAAACTCCCCCTAATTGTATGCATGGTCTCCTTTTTGGCATAGTCTCACCATCAAATATTTGGAATGTCAAGGAGGAATTCATTAAGTCAAAAACATGTGTTGTTGGATGGAGTGTTCAAGAGAGTTTCAAACCCAGTTTGCTCCCTTCTCCATACTTGTGTCACTTTGTTTTCTAGCTTGGTTGTCATGGTTCTAGCTTGTGTAGGGACCCAAGTCAAGTAACAATCACCTGCCATATGTCCAATATTATGGTAATTGAAACACTCTATATTGTTCATGAATAAGAAATCATGACTTCTTATTACAAAATTGCTTCTAGGAGATTGAAGGTTACCATTATATTTGTCTTTGTGATATGCCCGACAGTATTTTTACATGTGCCCAAATTTTGTACAATAATAGCAATAACCAAGAAATATACTTTGGTACCTCGGAGATCGATTTTTCCTTGATGTACTTCTGAAGTATTTTTGTCTTGGGATTATTTTATTATATTCATTTCCTTTTGTATTCTTGACACCATCTTCAAGTCTCCTTGGAGTATAATTTCTTCCATTGTTGTCTTGATTCTTCTACTTGCCTTTGTTGGAACTCGGAGCATCAACATTTCTTTCTAGGTTCCTCACATATTTATTGTTTGAAGCATCATCATTCTTGTTTGAGGATTCACCTACATAGCCAAGACCTGATTTATCAAGGGGAGTCCTTTGATGACTTAGGATGTCATCTAGGGTTTGAGATATTTTCAAGTTCTTATTCAGCAAGTCAACTTCCTTTTTAAGAAATACAATTTTTCCTTTCAACTTTTCTCAATCTTCATCTTTCATAACTAGTTGCTTCTTCATTTCTTCTATCATCCTTGTTGCTTCATGTGCTTCGATTTTAAGGGAGATGATATTTTATTTCATTAAGAAGACTTCTTCATTCTCCTTTGCTAGACTGCTCTCTATTTCTTCTTTTATTCTTGTAGCTTCACATGTTTCCACATTGAGAAGATTGATGTCTGATTTTAGTTTCAGGATTTCTTCATCCTTTTCTTCTAGTTGGCATATCATGATGTTTCTCTCCTTTTCTACTTCATTAACTTGTCCTTATATGAATGCCAAAGTTTCCATCACCTTCTTGGCTCCTTGCACTTTTTTCCTTGATTCTTCTAGTTGAGATCTAAGAGAAGAGACCTCTTCATTGTATTGACCAATCTCTGCTTCAAGATTGTTCAAGCTCTGAAGCCTTTGTTCAAGGTGGCTTGATAAAGTTTCTTCCCTTTTCTTTTCCTTATCCAATTGATTTGTCATAGATATGACTTCTTCATGATGCTTTCTTTTGTTTTGATGAAATTCCTCTTTAATTTTGGTGAGCTCCTCATATCTTTCTTGTACTTGAAGCTTGACAAATTGAAATTCCTTCCTTGTCTTGTCTTCGTTACCATATTGCACTTTCTTCTTAAGTTCCTCATTTTCCTTTTTCAAACCATTAATATCTTCCATGGAAGCCATAAGTTTATTCAGGAAATATTCTTCAAATTATTCTTTGTTCTCTTCATCTTCTAGGTCTTATTTAGCCTTGTTGTCATCTCTTTTATCTTCAGCTTCCTTGATGGACTTTGGACTTATTTCTTGTTTTCCATCATCTTCTTGGCTAGAGATCATTGTCAACACTCCTTTTGAGAGAATATCATGAAGTTTGTACCATATGAATTTTGCTGAAGAATTTTTTTCAAAATGGGCCTTCACAGAATTTGGTAACCCATTCAAAATTGTCTTCATTTCTTTTTTATTGTACTCCTTCAATTCTTCATCCATCGTGTCATTAGTAATCACCGACTTCCAAACTTTAATTCCTTGAGTCTTCAAGAAATTCCTCATTCTTGCCTCCCATATATCAAGATTTCCATTGAACAATGGAGCCTTTGCTAATTGATTGACTTCAATTTTGATGGTTGAGGAAGACACATCTTTAGGAGGATTAGAGACTTTCTTCCTTGGCTTTTCCATTTGTGTTCTAATGATAAAACTTCAAGCTATTAGGCTATGAGTGAAGGCACTGCCTGTGAAACTAATGAAATTTCCAAGCCACTAACCAAGAATCTGATCCAAAATGTTGATACACAGTCCACTGTAAGAGGTTTGAAACTACTACAATTGCCAGAGTTATGATCCATGAGAGGCAGTTAGTCCATGTCGTGAAACACATGGGGAGCTTTGAACCCAATGTCCAACAATCTCCCCCCCAATGTGAGTCGGGTGAGTTTCGAACTCGAGACCTGTCTCTATGATACCATTTGTTGGAATCACAATTTTCGTTAGACCAAAATCTGTAGGCATTAGCCTCCGCTACAATTTCCGGAGTTAGGATCCATGCGAGGCGATTAGTCCATGTCGTGAAACACACGGGGAGTGTTGAACCCAATGTTCAACAAGAAGACACAACTTTTTATCAAGAAAAAATCACTAGGGCTAGGTTTTCTAAGTGATTTGATTCAGTGGTTAGATGCAGAGAGTGGCAAAGAAAAGATTGGTTAGGTAGACCAAGAATACATTGCAAAGTGAGGAAACATCTACGCAAGAGAGAGACAACACAGTTTTTGGCAGAGGTGACGTAGTTCCTATAGAGAATCATGTAGAGCCAGCACAGTGTCTCTTGGATTCAGTTCGAAGAAAGCTATAGGTTGGGGTTTTGAGCTAGGAAGGCCACAATCCAGCTTCATATCAGCCAAATCAGATGCAGAGAAGGGTGATGCAGTTCCTCAAGATTTCCTATGCAAGCTTATGCAGAGGTAGTAAGGGCTTCATCAGCGCCATTTTTGATCATCGGGAGAATTTATGAGTGAGGTATATCTCACAGTTAGTTTTTATGTCTATATTTCTCTAAAGGGTTTGCTAAATGTTGGCACCCTAGTTGTATTCAAGATTCTACTGCTTAATAATGAAAACCCTCAGATCTGTTGCACTGGTTTTCCCAAGTTGGGTTTTTCTGGGGACTTAGAACAAAAATAACTATGTCAATGTGGTTGTTTTTCATTGTATTTTGTTCATATTATTTCAACACTTGGATTTATTCTGTAGCATTATTTGTGTAGACCCCTTCAGTAATTACTTCGGTATTTCAATGAAATGAAATAATTATCAAAATAATAGGAGAAGTAATTAAGATTTGTTGCAGTAGGAATCCAGATCTAGGATTTCTTGCATGGTATCAGAGCTTATTTAAGCTAAAGTGCAGGAGAAATAAGAAAACCAAAAATCCAATGCTAAAGAGTCTGGGATTTGCGCAATCAACAGAAGATCCTCACAGAAAAGTACGTTGTCGAGGCCAGGAGGGCATTCCAGTGCAGAAAAGGCTCCCTCTAAGAGATTTGACAGAGGGGTAAGCTTTTTCTAGTTGTAGGAGAGACAACGTAGAAAAACAGCATAGCTAAAGGACACATTTACTACACAACAGTAAGAGCTGGTGCATAAGCGTCAGAATTTTTTTGAAAAACACAGTTATGGATTTCTTGTTCTCATAGAGTTTCTTACTCAAAGAAACTTAGTTTTTTCCCATGCAGCAATAGAAGAAGTGACTTACTCCACAAGGAGTGCATAATTCAAGCTGAGCAGAGGGTTATATCAAGGCATCAATAGTTGAGGAGATGGCCAGCAACGGACTGCATGACAAAGATAGATTGGAGGGTGCCTCAAACTATGCTATCTGAAAATCAAGGATAGAATTTCTCCTTGATGAGCAGGATATGAAAACCCTCATAGACAGCGCAGTTTCAGAACCTCTTGATTCAACACACCTGAGACAGTTCAAGAAGAATATGGCTAGAGCCAATCGATTGATCCTAGATGGAGTGAAGGATCATATTGTACCTCATATAACAACCAAAGCCACTGATAGAGAAATGTGAGTAGGGTTGGAAAAGTTATACCAAGGATCTTCCGAGTAACAAAATATGTACCTTGAAGAGAAAATGTGGAATATCAAGATGAAGAAGGGAGAGTGTTTTGACTCATTGTTGTCTCGGATCCAGGATAATCGAGATCAAATGTCTGTAGTAGGGTATGCTCCTAGAGACTTAGAGCTAGTAAGGCTCACACTAAACTCTGTTTCAAAGGATTATAAAGTCTTTGTCCAAAGTATATTGGGTAGAGAAAGGCTTCCACGATGGGAAGCAATGTGGGCAACATTACAGCGCGAGGAGTTAAGGAGATATCTCCTAAACATCCACTTGGAGGATGGCAGTAGCAGTTCGAAGGTCAAGAAGGAGGAAGAAGATAACACTACCTTTGCATTGAAAGGGCAACAGAAGTAGAAGAAGAAAGATCTATCCAAGATCAAGTGCTTCCAGTGTGGGGAAATGGGGAATTATGCCACATAATTTCCTCTTAAGAAAAAGGATAAAGAGGAGAAGGAAGATCCACATGCAGGAGCTACAAAGATTGAGGCAGAAAAATATTGTGCCATGTTAGCTCATATTCCAAAAGGAGAGAAGTTGGCTGAATTGGATTTGTAGAACTAGAATCTATAAGGAGGTGGGATCCTTAAGTATTTCTAAAATCTTGGATCACATGTGAGAAAAGACAACCTAAAGATAGTAGCAGGATGGAAAGTTGCAGTAGAATATGAGAAGATAGTGCAATGGCTAGCGGTACTAGAGCCTGATCAGCAAAAAGTGGGGGCAACAGCATCATCAGTTGAGCAACAGCAGTGCGGTGCACACTAGTGCAGTGCAGTGCAGAGAAATTCTCACACAGTTCAAAGTAGCAATAGCACATTATTTTCAAAGAGCTAGTGGTGAAACTAGCAACATTCAGTCTTATTCTTCAGTTGCGGATTTTTCTTGTCCAATTTCGGATGTTTTTTTGTTGCAATTAGCAACAGTGCATTAGTGCAGCAGTAACAGAGATGAGCAGTAGTAGTAGCAGATGAGCAGCAGTAGCACAGTGTACAGAGGGGAAAACCATTGTAGAGTAGTGCTCATAGAGTGCAGAGAAATGCTCATGTAGTGCAGTAGCATGGTTGAAAAATTTACAGGGAGTTGCAATACAGTGGGAGTTGGCAGCAACATGCAGAGTCAACAGCAATATAGTTGCAACATTTCTGTACAATGTTGGTGAGCAGCATCAATAGCACAACAGCAGATGTTCCAGAAGTCAGATTAGAAACACATTGATGTGTTTTTATAGAACACTTTCCTTGCTAAGATGGAGTGTTGATTTGTGGTAGCATCGGATGTTCTTTAGCTTTGTAATTTTTTATATAGGCTAAGACACATGTATTCCACAAAACCCAGAAATGGTTTTGGAAAATGCCACTTAGAGATGATTTAATTAAATTAATTAATCATTTTTTAATGTTTTCCTAAGTCTAAACTTAGGAAATTTGATTAATTAAAGTGTATTAATTAAATCAAGTGTGAATCTTCTAGATAAAGTCATGGATCACCTCCAAGTTAATCTTAGCCCTTGATTATGTTTTAATTTTGGCCGTTGGAGAGTCAATAAAAGATTATAAGGAGGGTGAGGGGACTATAGAAAATGCACTTGACACTTGATCCGTAGAGAATTTTTTAATTTGTGTGAGAAGACACATTTTTTTATCAAGAACAAATCACTATGGCTGGTTTTTCTAAGTGATTTAATTCAGTGATTAGATCTAAAGAGGTGCAGAAGTAGAGATTGGTCAGGTGGAACAAGAATACATTTTACTATGAGGTAGCATCTACACAGGAGAGAGACAACACAGTTTCTGGTAGAGATAATGCAGTTTGTGCAGAGAATCACACAGAGCGAGTGCAGTATCTCTTGGAGTCAATCTAGAGAAAGCTA
The DNA here is from genome assembly GCA_034641835.2 of Pinus albicaulis. NCBI lineage: Eukaryota > Viridiplantae > Streptophyta > Pinopsida > Pinales > Pinaceae > Pinus > Pinus albicaulis. Next base: position 591,547,113 of record CM076573.1, read on the forward strand.
GAGGCTAGGGTTCTGAGCCAGGAGGGCCAAGATCCAACTTCACATCAGCTATATCAGTTGTAGAGAAGGGAGACGCAGTTCCTCAAGCTTTCCTACACAGGCTTACGTAGATCTAGCATAATCAATGATGCAGAGGCAGTGAGGGCTTCATCAACATTGTTTTTGATCAGCTAGAGACTTGCTGAGTGAGGTATATCTCACAGTTAGTTTTGTTGTCTAGATTTCTCTAAAGGGTTTGCCGGATGTTGGCACCCTAGTTGTATTCAAGATTCTGCTGATTAATAATACAAACCCTTAGATCTGTTGCACCGGTTTTCCCAAGTTGGGTTTTTCTAGGGACTTAGTCCAAAAATAACTCTGTCAATGTGGTTGTTTTTCATTATATTTTGTTCAGATTGTTTCAGCACTTAGATCTATTACAAAACATTATTTTTATAAACTAATTCAATAATTAATTCAGTATTTCAATGAAATGAAATAAGTATCAAAATAATAGGAGAAGTAATTCAGATTTGTTACAGTAGGAATCCAGATCTAGGATTTCTCACATGCTCTATCCCTAAAAAATTTTGGAGGGGCTAAGACACACTAAACCTCCAAAACCCAGAAAGCGTTTGGAAAAATTTCATCTTATGTGTGAGATATTAAAATAATGAGTTTTTTAATGAGGACCCTAAGTCTAACTTAGAGAATTAGAAAAATTAAAGTGAATTAATTAAATGCATGTGATGAAATGTTCTAAGTGATGCAGATCAAATAGTCTTTTAATCGCAACCGTCGATAGGAGATTAAATCACAACCATTGATATGTCAACAAAAAATTATAAGAGAAAGGCTTGAGGGTTAGTTGGAGACACATAGACAGAGGCAGAGCTGAGAAATGGATCTGGAATTTTATGGCAGGTTTGCTAAGAATATCGAGAAGGGTTTTCTGCAATGGCGAGTAGTATTGGCTAAGGGGATGATTTGATCCCAGAGCCAAGAGTCATCAAGAGGTAGAGGAGAAACCATCAAGAATACCGCGGAGGAGAAGGGGTAGCAATAGCATCTACGTAGCAACTGTACAATGAAAAGGGCTTCAGTTGCTACGCAGGCCCAGAAAGGGCATCACTGAGCCAATAGGAGACCTCCACGATTACGCAAAGGCCATCCAAGGTAGTGTAGGGACTGTGTCAGCCAGTCTGAGGTTACACAGTCTTCTCCAAGGCAGCCCAAAGGCTATCAGGGCTGACGCAGGGGCTTTAGGGGCAGCGCTAGGGTTTCTAGAGGCAGAAAGTGGCTGAGTCCTATAAATCTCGTTTGAGGGTGTGGATGACTCAAGTTTTCAGTCTCTAAAACAACAGATATTGTTGTATATCTATTTTTCTTTATCAGATTAACCAGTAAGGTGCCCATATTTGTTGTACTCAGATTCTACTTAATAATAATAAACCCTCATATATGTACCACCAGTTTTCCCGGATTGGGTTTTTCCAGGGAAATTTTTTAGAAAAAATTGTGTGTCACTTTTTTCAATGAGCGTAATATTCAGTAATGATTTTTATGTTTGTAGGTTGTTCGTTGTGTTTACTTCGGTATTTTCTGAATATTTTCTAAAAATAACTTGTATAATTTAATCACATGTAGGAGAAGTAAACCAAGATAGTGTAGTATGATTTATGTATTATTGTATTAATAATTTTTCACATGGTATCAAAGCGATTGCAGATCAAGCTGAATCTCCAGCAAAATCAGCTGAAGACGTGTTTTCTGCAAAATAGCAGCTGGAGCAGCAGGTTCGGAAAGGGTAGCTCAACAGCAGGAGGATGCAGTCCGAGAAGGGGATATGCGGGGGCTATGCAGTCCCATATGGGTGATGGAGAGACAAAAAAACACCATCCAGAGGGATGTAGGAGTAGCTAGGGCTGCGAAGAGGCTACGTTGGGCCAGTCTGCTCACATAGAGGCAAACCAGAGAGACACAATCGAGTTATTTTTTGTGTTATGGAGCAGTATTGATAGTGTGGTGGAAATTTTTCTGGTGCAAAATTGTTCCTAGCTAAGTCGAAAAATATCACGAGGAAGAAATTCACTCAGCAAATCTGAGCCAGACATATCAGAGATTCGACCAGGAGGGTGATCGTAGAGAACTGCCCGATTGTTTTGGCTGAATAATTCCAGGAGTGAAATCAGTTGACATAGGGAGAAACTAATATACAGGGTTTCTGATTGCCAAGAAACCCAGATCCAACATTTCTGTTGAGTTTTGCAACAAAAAGAGGGAGAAGAGTATTATTTTGTCAGATTTGAGCTAGATGGCTTCTCATGCGATAAGATATCATGATAGGTTGGATGGTGTGTCCAACTTCGTCATCTAGAGAACACGATACTGACAGTCTTGGATGAGTATGACATCAACAACCATGCATAGAATTTCATAGATTAGCTTGCATATCCTAATCCTTTAAATAAATTCAAGGAAAATCAAGCGCGGGCTAAGTGTTTGATTATGGACGAAGTAAAAGATCACGGTGTGCCACACATTTCTGGAAAGAAGACGAAAAATGAGATGTGGACTACTTTGGAGACATTGTATTAGGGAAGCTCCATTCAATGAAAGATGTTTCTAGAGAATCAGATGAGGTTATTCCAAATGTAGAAGGGTGAGGAGATAGATCCCTTCCTTTCTGACTTCAGACTCTCCGGGAGCAACTGATTGCCATGGGTGTGACTCTAGATGAAGGACTCTTGGTAAGGACTACTGTGAATGCAGTCACCGAGGAGTGGGAAACATTTGTCCAAAGAATATTGGGCATGGCAGTGTTGCCATCTTGGACAGATATGTAGGAAATCCTCCAGTAGGATGAGATCAGGGGAACCACCAAGAAGCAAAATAACAGCAACGGAACTGTCAGGGTGAAAAAATAAGAGGAAGATGATGCAACCCTTGCATCGAAGGAACGAAGGTAGGAAGGGAAGAAGAAGAGGGACCTATCCAAGTCTGGTGCTTTAACTGTGGAAAACTTTGACACTTCGCCAACACTTTTCCTAAGAATAAGGACAAAGTAAATTCTGATTCCAAGGAAACAGCAGAAAAGGACGATGGGAGTGATGATGACATAGCCATGAGTGCTCATGAGCCATGTAAGTGGGGTGATATGGATCTGTAGAGCATCTACAAATCAAGGAGTCGGGATCCTTGAGTAAGCCCAATTCTTGGATCACATACGAGCTACGGGAGCCTTAAGACAATAGCAGGACAAGTCAAGAGATGGTTGCAGAAAATCACAGTGAATCAGGGGGAAGTGCTGAGACGCTGTAGATGGAGCATCGTAGTGTAGAGGCAGTAGGAGCGTAGAGGCAGCAGCATAGAGGCTGATGGGACTTCAACAATGTAGAGAGGTAGTGCTTACACAATGCAGAGTTGTAGCAGAATAGTGGCTTCAGGAGGACTGCATAAAGCAGCAGCAAAGGGATTTTCAGTAATGGGATGCAACCTAAATTGTCTGTCAATGATTGGGAAAGAGTATTTCAGTTGCTTACTTCTCGGTAACTGAGTTGCAATGCAGTATTTAGTAGTGGCAGTTCTATGGGCAGCATGATGCAGCAATTTGAGGGGGGGTTGTAGTACATATGTGGTACTGTCAATGACAGTGACATGGGAAATAGTATAGAGAGTAGCAGTGTGGTGGATGGAGGGCAGCAGGCCAAGCATCAGCAGCACAAAGATCAACATCGAGATCTCGTGATGCATGGTGTGGATGTATTACTAGAGCACACTTTGTGCTAAGAGGGAGTGTTGAGATTTTGAGTGTTGAGGTAGCATCGGGTGTGCTCTAGCCCTGAAATTTTGTGGAGGGGCTAAGACACGCTAGACCTTCAAAACCAGAAAGGAATTTGGAGAAGTTTTATCTTATGTGTGAGATAATAAAATAATTAATTTTTTTAATGACCCTAAGTCTAACTTAGGGAATTATAAAAATTGAAGTGAATTAATTAAATACATGTGATGAAATGTTCTAAGTGACAGGGATCAAGAAGTATTTTAATCTCAGCCATCAATAAGAGATTAAATCACGGTCCTTGATATGTGAACAAAAAATTATAAGAGAAAGGCTTGAGGGTTAGTTGGAGGCACACACACGGAGGAAGAGCTAGGAGACTGAGCTGAAATTCTAGGGCAGGTTTGCTAAGAATATCTAGAAGAGTTTTCTACAGAAGGGGTAGTATTGGCTAAGGGATTGATCTAATCCCAGAGCCAAGAGTCAACAAGAGGTAGAGGAGCAGCAATCAGGAGCAACACAAAGGAGAAGGGGAAAAAACAGGAGCTACATTGTAGTTGCGTAGCGTAGAGGGCTTCAGTCACTACGCAGGCCCAGAAAGGGTAGTGCTAAGCCAACAGGAGACCTCCACGGTTACGCAGAGGCCTTCCAGGACAATATAGGGACTGCATCTCGCAGTCTGAGGTTACTAGCCCTCTCTAGGCTAGCGTAGAGGCATGCAGAGGTTAGCATGGATAACACAGGGGCTTCAGGGGTAGCACTGGGGTTTCTAGAGATAGAAAGTGGATGAGTCCTGTAAATCCCATTTGAGGGTGTGGATCAGTCCAATTTTTAGTCTCCAAAACAACAGATATTGTTGCAAATCTATTTTTCTCTGTTAGGCTAACTAGTAAGGTGCCCAGATTTTTTGTACTAAGATTCTACTTAATAACAATAAAACCTCATATGTGCTGCATCGATTTACCCGCATTGGGTTTTTCCGGGGACATTTGTTCGAAAAATCTGTGTCACTTTGTTGAATGAACCTAATATTCAGTAAACGATATATATGTGTGTAGGCTGTTAGTTTGTTTACTTCGGTATTTTTTGAATATTTTCTAAAATTAACTTGTATAATTTAATCATAAGTAGGAGAAGTAAACAAAGATACTGCAGTGGGATTTATGTATTACTATATTCATAAATTTTCACAGCATAAGATTTCTAAATCAAGATTGTAGATGTTGCAGGCAAGCTGAAATTGCAAAAAGACATGTCAAAGTTGTAGTCAAGGTGTTAGAAGGTTGAAGTTGAAGTTGAGGAGTAGCTAATTTGACTTGGAGAAAGAGGGAAGGTTGACTTGGTCTTTGAGGAGTCTTGGTCAAGTGTATAGGTCTTGGAATTTTTCAATTGAAGATTCTATGAGAAGAATAATTCTTGTGGGTTTTCCTCTTAGAGTGGAGAGGTTTTGGCCCTGGTTGATCGCCTATATCTTCTGTCCTTTTTCTTATTGTTTTTCATGGTTTGGTAGTTGTTTGATGAAGAAAACACTAATAATAAAAAAGTAAAAGAATATGCTAATTCGGTGAAGTCAAAATAAATCACAAATAGTTATCAAATTAAGAGAAATCATCCTATGTTTCTACCCTTGGATTTGTCAACACTTTTCTTTACCAATGGAATCATCCTTGTCAAATGTTACATTCCTGTTAAACACTATATTCCTTTGATTAGGCACATATATTCAAAAAGATTTAGAATTTTCACAATATCCAACAAACATTCCTTTCTTCCCTGAGGCTTCCAGTTTGTTTCATTTGTCCTTCAACACATAAAAGTGTATAGGGAAGCCAAATATCCTCAAGTGTCCAACGTCGGGCTTCACACCTATGAAGACATATTCGGGATTCTTGTCACCCAAGGCTTGATGAGGAGTCCTGTTTTGAACATAGATAGTTGTATTATCAACTTCACCCCATATAAACTTTGGCAGCTTTTGATCGTGCAACAGGGCTCGGGAAGCGTCCATGGTGGTCCTGTTATTTCTTTCAGCCACTCTATTTTTTTAAGGGTTGTAAGGTACAATAGTCTCCTCCTTGATCCAAAATTTCTTGGAAAATTCAATGAACTTGTTCGAAGTGAATTCTCCACCATTATTAGACCTGAAGACTTTGATTATCTTCCTTGTATGATTCTCTATTAGTTCATTGAAGTCATTGAACATATCAAATGCCTCTTCCTTGTGCTTCAAGAAAAATATCCATGTCTTTCGAGAGAAATCATGCAAAAATATTATGTATTATAGGTAGGCACCTTTAGAGGGTGGTCATGAAAGGAAACTAAAGTTAAAGATGTGAGGTTTGTAGGAGAATTGTTAAACTGATATAGATTACTTCTAAATATTTATAATCAAATGTGATATGAGAAATAACCATTAACAGCCATCAATATATAAGATAATTATAAAGCATATGAAAAACTAGTTCCTTCAAAATTATTTCTCTAAAATGAAATTATATTTTCTTAAATGAAATGAAATTCTTTCAAATGGAAAGCAAGAGTAATCCTAAAAAGTGAAACAATAAAGTGTTAACACAATATATAATCAATTCAAGATACAAGAATTCCTTTAAGATAAACATATTGATAAATCAAAGCATCTAAATATATCTTGCCAAAATGAAGACAAATAGTAATCTACTTGAACAATGTAAGTGAGATGATCCTTTTCAATGTCTATCAAAGTAATTTTCCTTCAAACATTAAACAAGCATATAATCCAATTTGAAATAGATATTCAACATGTAGACTAGCTTGCCCAAAATGAGATTAAGCCAGAAATGATAGAAAATTTAAATGTTAGACCAAGATAATAACATGAAATTAAATTTGAAACATGAGATAAGTAGTACTTGAAATGAAATAACATACATTAATCATTCATGAACATAGTGACCATCAAAATGCCAACATGAAATGGAGTTGCAAAAGTAAACAATATTCCAAGTACAAGAGAATTAAATTTGTTGCAAAGTTAAAGAGATTACAATTCTTGCATCCAAAGTGATTCTTGAAATAGGAAATGATATTTTCATGTGAAACATTAAACCATAAAGATAAAAAAGATTGAGAGCTTGCAAGTAAAGTAAAATGTGATGTGAAATGCTCTTGGTTTATTTTACTGGTTAGACTCGAAAAGCAAGATTGCAATTAAACTCCAATCCTCATACCTCGCCCTTAGCCAAGGATTTGGATCTCACATTGAGAAGTCAATAGAGATAGAGGGTCCCTAAAAGTCTATTCAACCAACTTAAGTTGGAGGTAATTTTTAGTGATGCTTGGCGCATGTAACATCTCTAAGTAAATTAGCAAACGGAAGAAATAAACTTCAATTTGAAATATATTTTCTTGACATGGAAAGAAATGTTATGTTGTAAAGTAAAATTTGCCCAAATACTTGATGCATGTAAGGTGTGCTTAGTGGTGAAGCATAAGTAAACTTAGAACAATATTCAAGCCAAATAAAATCAAGTTAAAGGTGCTTGCATGCAAAAAATATGAACTACTATGAAAGTAAATGGACTTGAAACTTATATAAATCAAACTAAAGATCATGAAAAATGAGTGTAATGCATGGTTTTGTTAGCTACCCAATTATATGAGATGCATGCAAGTGAAAGAGATCAACAAATCAAACAACAAGTCCTCTCCCAAAGGTGGAGAGATAGGGATACCAATGGGTAAGACCAATGCTCCCAAAATCAGAAATTTTATTATTTGTTACAAGAGGGAAAAAACCATGAAGCCTCCTCTAAAACCAAAGGAAGGTATTCACAATTGAGATTTAAGACATAAACATTTCCTTGCTGAAAACTTTCTACAATTGAGGCCCAGGAAGGCACAATAAAATTCAGATTTTACAGGAGGAGAAGAGAGGCTAAGCCTCTTCAATGCCCATGACCAAGAGAGAGAGAGGACATCCCAAGCGGAACTCGGCCTTGCCCAAGAAGAACTCAACCTGGTCTAAGAATAACTTGGCCTAGAGAAAGGAATAATCTCAAAATTAGAGCCCCAAGGTCCTGCATGGAAACTTCTAAGCAGTTTTGTAGATGAATCCTGTAAGTTTCTGCAAGAAAAATTTAGAGATGGGCTACCAAACACAACAATTATTATCTCAATAAAATACAAAATATGTTACACTATAATATACAAAAGGCTAGGAAAAAGGGTATGAGTAAACTGTCATCTTTGACTAGCCATGATTTAGCTCTCTGAAACAGCAAGATATAAATAAATGAAGCACAATATTTGAAAAAGTAAAATTTTAATTTATTTTATACAATATATAAGAGCCTAAAACTCAAAGGAATCCCCGCAATACAAATCAAAATTGATGAGATTTTTGAAATTAAACACATGCGGGTTCTCCTTGAATATTTCAAGAGTGGGTTCATTCCTCTGAGAACTTCCCCTCACACTTAAAGCTTGACCAAAGAAATATTTTCTACAAAACTTCACCAAAACCCATTAGATCCACATGGAAGTAATCAAATGCAATGGAGAGAATTTCTAGAGATATATTTGACATCAACTAAAATATTTCTCTACCTAGAGCAATTAAAAAATTCTTATGTGAATATGAGGTAACTGCATATCAACATAAATTGAAACAAAAATGGAAATAATAGCATGAGGAAGTAAATAGAAATATAAGAACAAATACATCAAAAATTTACCATACATAAGGAGAAGAACACCTCGCAAGTAACCCCAAAGTCCGTTGTATTATATTGCAAATGTGTGTAGTAGGAACATTGTGCTTGTGAAATTTCAGACGAAGTAAACAAGATATGTGTGACATGCCTCTCTTCATTCTGCATCTATTCTAGATCCTTTTCAATTTCTTCTTTGATCATGTCGTCCTCAACTAAATCTTCATTAATGGGGCCAACCACTTTCTCAGGATATTCACAACAAGAAAGGACATGCTTTAACGGATTGGGAGAGTTATGATATGTTGAAAGATATTTCATTTTCTGCCGTCAATCTTCTAGATCAGGCTGAAACTTTTGTACTTGTGATTTCCTTTATTCCAAATTTTTATGCATGGAACTCATTTCTCTGGCATGCCTTAGTAATAATTTCACTTGATTACGCTCAATTTTCACGAATCTTCCTTGCAAAGAGTGTTACGATTTGCCTCCATAGTTTTCATTTCTCATGTGTGCTTTGCTTCCATCACAATCATATGTTTTTGAATAATGGACATTTGATTAAAATTATTAACTTCTATTGCCTTTCATCTATTTTCGATGGTATCCATTTCTTCCATATTTATAACACTTGGTGCTTGTTTTTTCTCTATGGCCAATAATCTATTCTGAAGAGATATTGATCAACTTCCATGTCGCTTATAATTTTATCATTCTTCGCTTTCATGCCCATGAAGCAATTTTGCATATAGTTTATATCTTTCTTATGATTTGCTTGCATGGTGGCTAACTGATTGTTGTGATCAAATTCCATGATGGCCATTTCTTCATCATGTGTTTCTTCCATGGCATTCATTTGATTAGAGTGATTAAATTTCATTATCATCATTTCCTCGATATGTTTTTCTTCTAAGGCCAATAACCTACTCTGCGTAGAACCAATTTTGTTGACGTGATCTGCTGTTAATTTTTCTTGATTAAGTTCCATATTCTTAATGAATTGAGCCTGGTTGGCCTCCATATTCTTGATTACCTGAGATTGGTTTAGTTGTATATCCTTAACCATCTGAATCAATTTGTTAACAAGATTCTTATCATTGTCAACACTGATTTGACAACTTTTTTCTGCTTCACCACTATCATGGATTTGTGTTGTCGTGGTACAAGTGGATTAATCCTCAGAATTGTCTTGAAATATCCTGTTGGTAGTTGAGTTCTCTACAATATCACTTTCATTATTTTTCATAGTACGGGGAGCACAAGGCAAGCCACCCTGTTTTATATATTTATCTTTAAAAGCATTAATGATGGGTTGTAAATAATAAAAATACTCAGGAAAATTTAGAAACCAATCGATAGCATCACCTTTTATGGAATAGCCAAAGAGACGTATCTTGACATCTTCATGATTATATTGTGAGGGACGATAATATTTATTATTATATGAGTAACTTTCAATAGATTCTTTCGAGAAGTGGTTGAATTACCACCCGAGAACAAAGGCAATTTAGGACTGTCCTCTTCCAACATGTCATGAAAGGTATCATCCATGATGACTTGCTTAAAGGCTAAGTGGATGTTAGGGAAAGAGATCCTTGTTCAAGAATATTCAAGAGGTCCTCAAGAAGTGAGCTTCTTAGTTGGAAATTTTGTAAGAAATGAAAGAATTGGAGTCGCCACTTGAATATGAATCTAATTCTAAAACCGAAAATTTATTCAAACAGAAGCAGATGGATATTGGGGAGGGGTTCTTGTCTAGGAGTAAATTGATGATTAAGTGGAGTCGCCACCCAAACAAGAAACCAACCAAAATTTCCAGATGTAAGATAAGATGAAAGGATTACTAATATGAAGAAATATACAATGAAGAGATGAAATGACTCTAGAAAATTTGATGTCGTGTTATAGGTTAATGAATGGGGAAAAAAAAGATTAGAAGATTAAATTACGTTTAGAGCAAGGACAATAAAACTCTATCCCTGGAAATGATGCCAAAAAATGTTGTCACACAGAAATTATAGGCACCGTGACAATGGCTCAGATTGGGGATTGTCACCCTGATCCCCAATCTCTCTCTTTAAGCTGTCTCCTTATAGCAGACTAAGTGGGGTAGAACCTATGGAAACGGAATGAAGGAGAACTAGTTGGGAACCAACCAATTGAGGAGACAGTTAAATGACCAAATACTTGTAAATGATCTAGCAAGATTGAAGGATTCAATTAAATTTGAATTATTGATACAAGTGCCTTATGGAGTCAACTATCTTTCTAAGGAAATTATAACCAAGTACTTCATGAGAAACTACTAGTATGCAATGTTAACTTAGAATGTAGAATGCAAGAAAAATTATTTGAACAAGGAGCGAGATGAAACAAACTTTGAGGATGAGAGGTGATGTTCAAATCCTAGAGCACTTATATTAAAGATAACCTAATATAACCACTAAGTACTTAAGCGAGAGTGCCAATTATGAAGATGCCAGAAATTACTCAATTAAAAGATATATAATTTGTCACAGATCCATGATAGAGTATTCAATAAAGATAACGATCACACTTAAATAATTTCCCAAAACTTAAATATTCAATAAATATCCAAATTCAAGTAAATGAAACAAGACTTAATTACACATTAGGTGAGTTTAATTAATAACACACATTTAAAAATCTCATGCGAATAACCATCAGACCCAGCTGAAGCATGTGAAAATAATTAGCATTTAAAGCTCAATAATTAATCATCAAGAAACACTATGAAATTTCAATGCTAAATAAACATTTTGTTAAGAAATTTATGGATTAAATGATATTCTAAAATAATGCAAATCCAAAAAAATATTTTTTCATCTACCGTTAAACTCAGGATATTTTTTAAAATTTAATCATATCAACCATAGGAATTTTTCCACAATAAAGTATCTTGCCGAGCCTAAAATTTTACCACATTAGAAAAAACTTTATTTCAAAATATAAATGTCCTTTGAATTTTATATACAAAAAATAAAGAAATCTAGAAATTTTTTTAATGTTAAAAGCTAACACTAAAATAGAATTTTTTGGAATTTTTAAATAAAAATTAAAAGTTAGAAATTAATTAACAAAAAATTGAATTTTAGAATTTTATTGAAGCCCGACATTAAAGTTTGAAACTAAAATAAAATTAGAAAATCAAAGACCAAAATAAAAATCGAAAAACTTTACAAAAATTTGAAAGAATATAAAATAAAAAAAGTTAAATTTTTAAATTTTTTATTTTTTAAATCTTAAAAGTCAAAACAAAAAAAAAATAAAATTGAATTTTATAAAAAAAAGATGCGTGAGTGTGAGGCTATGCAACAGCTGCATAGCATAGAGGCAGCAGGAGGACATCCAGGTTTACGAGGGCAAGCTACGGCAGCGTAAGGACTACATCACCCAATCTGGGTTTACGCAACCCTCTCCTGAGTAGTGCAGGGGAACTCAGAGGCTAGGAAGGCTAACACAGGCAACTTCAGAGCAGAGTTTTGGTTTCTAGAGGCAGAAAAGGGTTGAGTTCTATAAATCCCGTTTAAGGGTGTGAATCAGTCCAATTTTCAGTCTCTAAAACAACAGGTATAGCTGCAGATTATTTTCTCTTTCGGGTTAACCAGTAAGGTACCCAAATTTGTTGTATTCAGAGACTACTCAATAATATAAACACTCTAGCAACTAGAAGACCAGTTTTCCTGCATTGGGTTTTTCCTGGGACAGTTTTCCAGAAAATCTTATGTCTCAGTTTGTCTGTGTGCATGTATTTTTTCTTAGATCTAAATTGGTGAAGAACTATTATGTGTTTACTTCGATGTTAATCTGAATTTTCAGCATTAATAACCTGATTAAGTAGGAGAAGTATAACTAGATCTAACAGTAGGGTTTCTGCATAAAGCAATATTCAGAAATTTTCACAATACTAAGTGTGAAGCAATCTATTACTCCATATGTGACTTAACCTCCGAAACCTCTATTCGAGATGCCTTCAATGCGGTGACTAACCCCTCAACCTTTACCTAGGTCATAGCGGTAGCCGAAATCTCTATTGGAACTTCTGCACAGAGCTAGTGAATGAAGCTTTCAAGCTCCTTCTATTGCGTGGTGGAAAGGGAAACTGCGACATTACTTTCGATGATCATTTTCTCAGCTAAGCCTAACTGTTAGTGAATCTGCAGGTCTCGGTGTTGAATCTCTTGAAATATGCCTGTGTGGAGCCCCTGCAAAGCATCTAGGGGCAGTCTGGCCAAGTCTAGCTGCACCTCCCGACAATTATGGACCTGCGTGCTCAGGTCAGGTGGACTGATCATAAGGGCAGCATGAGGTAAAGGGAAGAGGCAAATTTCTGTCGTGGTGAGCATAGCACTACTGGTGGTTTTCGGCATCCATACCAAATTCACACTAGTGTGTAGTGTTTTTGTCTTTAGTTGCAGCTCGCATAGCTCAGTCTATAATGTGGCAAGAACATCCTTCTGTTGTTCCTCGAGGGCTTCCCATCGATCCTGCGTGGCTAGCTGAGAGACTGCATTAGCAATCTGTTCAAGGTCACCATCGGTCAAGGTGACATTTTCATCATGTTCTGCCCATTGAGCATGCTACTTCTTCCAGGGCCCTTTGGCAAGCTCACCTGTTCGCTTTGTTCCGCGAGGGGATGCAGTTCCCCCTGCATCCCCTCCTACTATCCCTAAGTCGAGTTGTGAATCTTTTTGTGTTACTCCTTTGGCCTCCTTCTTATCAGTCCACTTCCATTGCACATCTTTCCTCATAGCCATTTCAGTGTCCTTATCGGTACTTTTGTTGGAGCCTCCAAGATCCTTAATAGCGACAGGGGGAATTACATGAATTGTGTTGGCATGTTTAGGGCCCTGTGCCTCGGTCTTGAAGCCAATCTTTCACTACGGGGGCCAGAGTGCAATAACACTGTCAATTTCCTCGTCCACGACCATATAGGGGAGCTAAGTCCAATATTTCTCCTTTCAGCTCCGAATCTTTATGTTATGCATGGTAACTTGAAAGGCTGCTATGTGTTTGTATTTGTCATAGGATGTGGGTCATAGGCGTGGTCGAGAGTTGATGGAAACTACTACGCTACTCTAGAAGAGGACCCAGAAGACTTGATTGTCTTCTAGGCACTGCGCATCCTTGGAATCCCACAAGTGCACATAATGGGCTCCTTCACACATATCCGAAGTAAGCTCAGGGAGGGAAAACTCTGCAGGAGCTTCCCAGGCAACCATAGCTATGAGGAAAAATAGCCATGAGTAACAAAAGGTGTGCCCTAAGTCCTCGGATTCTCAGATGTTGGCCAAAAATTCATCACATAAGTACTGAGCCCAACTGAAACAGACTCCCTCCGCACATTGGCCTACTAGCTGGATCATGTAGGAAAAGACTATGGTGACTTGGCATTTTCACATCAACTTGCATGCTAGTAACATCGTTCCCAACTGTGTAGTGGGATCATTGATAGATTTGATGATAAAGCCTCAGGTAATCCACTCTCCCTTGTATTTTTGGCACATCAATTTAGCAGTCTCAGCTTCGTATTTCTTACCCACTCACTCTAGAGGGCTTGGCCCATTCATCAAGAGACCAGTAATCCTATGAATCAGTGCAACATCAATAACAGTCCTGTCCTGGATCCATACACAGCCTTTGTGAATTAAGGTGAGCAGTTGCCATGCGAGCCGGTCCGTAATATTGTAATGACCAAAATGGGGCATCTTGAGCAAGTTCAGGGGCCCATACCCTACCAACCCCCACACCCAGTGCTTGGGGATGACTGTAACTCCATTATCATCATGAATTGTGTCGAGGTATAGCACAGGTGCTAATTCATGGAATGATTCGATGTTGGCTAGGTCGTGATCATCAAACTTAACCTCATGAAGCTTACCAAAAGGTTCACCAATGATGGGAACCTCACCTAGGGTCAGTGGCATTTGTATGTAAGTGACCAAGCCATCAAGATTATTTGTTATGCATGTTGAGGTCCTGCATGGTTGAAAAAAGGGAGGTAACCAGTGAATTGGCTCGATGGTTTTTGCTTCCTCCCGAGCTGCCTTTAGGGATTTTGAGGTTCGTGGGGACATTCACGGCCTTCCTGCAGCCCATTTCGTTGGCTTCGGGGGATTTCTGGAGCTTTGTGCCTTTGCTTTCCCTTTCCTCGTGGTTGGGCTCAGCGTGGAGAGAATCTCTTCCGCCTCAGACTCGATTTCCACAACTTCCTTAGTCCCCTGTTCCACCAAGGTCATTGGTTCAGAAGGCTCATCGGGGTTCGTAGCCGTCATCCTGGCGCGAAAACCAAACTCCGGGTTGCTATTTTCCAAGGGGGTAGGTTGCTTGGACATGAAGGAGACACTATAAACACAGAGCATCTTGCAGCTCCAAATATTCACAGCAAGATATGCCAAGTACAAGATATACAACTGATATGGAACACTTGTCTCGTTTGGTGGACCCCTTTTAAAGCTAACGCGAGCGGTCAGTGGTAGGGAAAGCTGCACTTGGAACTTTCCATCATGTAAATGGTAATGAAATCGCCTCATTAAATTCTAGCCACCCACTCCATTCAACGATAGATTTTTTATTTTACTCATTGACTGCCCCAATGGCTATTTTTCATAGTTGTGGTGCACTCAACGCACAACTGAGCTCCCAGCGTGCCTGCATGCATTCAGCGAGCCTCTTGTGAACATGATGGTCTAGAAAATGTTCCATCTTTGTTCTGAGTGGGCCTATTGTTTTCTTTAATAGTTTGAAGCTCCCTTGACACCCAACGTCCCTACGAATTGAAATGGCCTTGCGAAGTAGTCCTTTCAGAGGCACTATGATCAATGCATACTCTTGCTTGGTTTTTCTGTAGTAGCCTGCGAAGCTGAGGAGTGAGCGCAGTTGTTTCCTAGCTATAGGTGTTGTCAGATCCACAGCTTTCATAGTATCCACCATCTTGAGAGAGTTTCTATAGGGAATTCACCTATCATTCACGCACCCCTTCTTGCCATCGGTAGTTATCTTGTGCAAGTCTACGCAGCGTCGAATTTCCAGTCAGAGTTGTTCCCTGCGTAAGTGAACCAGAGGGTCGAAGCGTAGGAGTAACATAGTTCGACATTCCCCCCATTCCTAGAATGATGCCTTACGCTCATCCCACCACTTCACAAGTGTTACGCATAGGGCATGATTGAGGGCCCATACCCTTCGTTCCTTTGGAACTTCTTCTTCAAAGGCTTGGAAAAATTCGTTAATGCTACCAGAGCCATAAAAGTAGGGCAGATCTCTTACTTTTGAGGAGATACATCGGAAATCCCTTGTAATCCTGAGACACCACAATGCGGATATGTCATGCAACCAGTTTTTCCAATTTTCCAGTTCTCCGTCAGAGTTAGAAAAGCAGTCGTTATCCTTTTCCCAGTAGAGCATACTATCAGCCATAGGGTTAATCCAATCTTCATCCTGCGTAGTTAATTTTTAGGTGTGATCTACCTCCTCATCGATACACACTGTCTCCGTATACCTTTATCCTTCTGCGAGGTCTAAAGGAACTATCACTTGTATCCTTCTATTCTCAAATACCATGCTTCTCTTCCTCAAGTTGATAATACCACCCATGTCAATGGAAAAATCTAACCCTACGAGTGTAGGGTAAGGTTCTGCATCTTCCACGATCTGAATGACCTCAAAGTCATCCCAGACCTTAACACTCACAATATCCACTATGACCTATGATAACTGTCCTAAAGGTATGATCTTCTGTTGATTGGCCATACACAGCTGGATAGTGGACCATTCTAACTTAGGTTCTCCCATGCACTACCATGTTTTCTTGTGTAGTACGTTCACATCTAATCCTAGATCCAAAATAACTTGCACCATTTCGTAATCCCCAATTTTTGCCGTGAGCCGCATCTCCCTACTAATGCATTTCTTGTACTTGTATAGTGTGTTTACATCCTTAACTTCCAAGGGCGGGTTGGTTTTATTTGCGCAACTGTTCAATAGTTCCTGGAGGTTTTCAATGACTTTCTAGTTGCGAAGCGGCTTCATGCATGCTTGTAAAAATGGTCGGACCCCTTCACCTTCTTTGGTGGTCACAAGAACCTGCAAAGTAGATGCTTCTGTGAAGTCCTACCAAGCTGCGATAAAGGTCTCCCTTTATTTTTGTAGGTCCAGGCCTTTTGATTTGATGACCACTTTTGTAATATTCCCAATTAGCCCAAGCTAATGGGAATATACAATTTTGTTTCATTTCCTTGTTGGATAAATAAATGTGTAAAGGAGGACATTAAAATCTCCTAAAAACAGTGAATAAATCAATGCCCCATGTGAACAAAGACAAATATTGGCTATCTTAATAAAACACCCTTATGTGAAAGGGATTGAGCTATTTGACTGGGCCAACCATGACCAAATCAACAAAGCTGTCTAGATACAGTGAACTTCCTTGATGCATAGTGCAGTTTTATTTGGAAGCTACACATGTGAAAGAAGCTAAATCATTGAGATGGTTTAGGGTTTGGAAAGGTTTCTATCTTATAAAAGGAAGAGGAGGACAGCATGAGAGGTTGTTGATGAACATATTATTTCTGAATATTTTGTATGTTTACACATTTCTTATTCTCTTGGTTATTTAGCAGAGAATAGTGTTGTTTAGCACTTGATGTTCCTAATCGGGAATCCCACCTCTTCCATTGAGAAGCTCTTGGAGGATTCTTTCGTTTCCTGACCACTATCAGGCATTTGGCAAAGCTCTTCTTCCAACTACAATGAAAATCCTATTGAGGGTTTGGTGGTATTTGTAAGCTACAGCAAGTGGAGGCTAGATCTACTCAGATCTAGGCCATTCTAGTGCCTATTTTCAGCGGGAAAGCCTTCTATCTCCCTGGCAAGAGATTATTGGATGAGGAGAGCTCATTTTTAGATCTTGGCTTGAGGCCACACCATGTTCTAGAGCCTACAGCACATTTCATCTTCCAGTACTGTGTTATTTGCAAGAGAGAAAGTTGCAGGGTGTTTTGGCACATTTGGAGGAGAGATCTCTAGTGTTGGTAATTTTCCCTTCACTATGGTGATTTGTGGATTGAAAATCGAATCCATGTTCCATTCATATCTGATCTGAATACTAATGTATTTGTTTCAAAATTTTTGAATCATTCTGTAGATCTACTGCATTAGATCTTAGATCTACTCCATGTACTTCATTTTTTGCTGAAAACCCCAAGGGGAATTTGAAGAGGAGACTCTATAGTGTATAGATCTTATATAGATCTATATTTTTGTACATAGATCTACTCTAAATCTAAAGTGTAACCTATAGCTCTTTTCATCTAATAAAATAACATTTTCAAGCTTGTACAGTCATATCATATAGTTGCAGCCTCTTATTTTTTAGCATTTCTTCATGTAATGTCTTGTACTTTCTATTCTATAATGTATGGGCTTAAATATAACACTGATTTACTGATGAATACATAATTTTTTAGCCTCCGTATTGGAATCCAGCTTTAGATTGGCTGAAATGCATTATTTTTTAGCAGTCTTGTTTTTTATTGCTTCTTGTTCCCATTTGGGGATATTACAGATGTATCAAAGAAATCATCTCGGCACATCCTATGCTTTTTTGAAGAGCCAAAGCCAATATGTCTTCAGAATAATATGAGCCTCTTATTGACAGAGAGAAGAGGTATCTGAAAAGAATATAGGAGAAATTTGATTACACCAATGATGATCAAGACATGGGTAAATCCCCTAAATCTGGAAGTGATGAAGATGGGAAGGAGTTTTCAAAAAACCTTCTAAAATCCATGGAAGATCTCGCTAGATAGATCAAAGAGATGAGAATGGATAGATTCAAAGAATCCCCTAAGATATTTCATCTTGGAGAAAGCTCTGGCATATCTCACCATTGGAATGATCAACCATTGAATCAACCAAAAGTTTCCCAACACTCTACCATGCCTACCTTTTTGGCTGTGGGAAATGAAGGGTTACAAGAGAAAGCATCCCTAGAAGACTACTTTGAGAAATATGAATCTATAAATTAGAGATTCAAATCTCACTCAATATTTCAAGAGTTTTGTCACTTGAAGGACAAAAAAAGACCAAGGCATCATCATAGAGATGGTGGATTCACTCAGAATCATGATCGACATCACTTTATGGGAAGATTCTTCCTACCCAATTTTGATGGGTCATCCAAATGTTCTGCCAAATAATGGGTAGAAAATATTGACATGTACTTCTAGCTGAAAAAATTCCCTGAAATGGAAGATATGAAGATTGCAGCGCTACACTTTGAAGGTGAAGCACATGAATGGTGGTTCCATGGCTTGTCTACATTGGGTCATGCCAATGTAAATACTTATTCTGAGTTCAATAGAAGAGTGGTGAAGATATTTGACAAAAGATATCTAGAAGCACCTTTCATGAGGCTTGCAAAGTTGAAGTAATCAGGTAATAAAGAGTCTTATATTTCTGAATTTTTTAGATTATCTGTTATGGTTCCGGACTTGTCTGCAGCAAGGAGTGTGTATATGTTCATCGATGGTCTAGATGAACCTCTTCATGGGATGGTAAAATCTACCAAGCCCACTACCTTGCATGATTCCATTGAGAGGGCTAGAGAACTTCAAGATGCCTTGCCAAAATCAAAGGCAAACTTTTAGAGCAAGCCCTCTTTCCTTTCTAAAGGGAAGGAATATAAAACTGCTCCTTCCAAGGAGAGATCATTCAAGAAGCCTCTTGATACTGAAGTAGGGAGATATCTAAGAAGGAAGAAGCTATGCTTCACTTGCCAAGAACCATGGGTACCTAGACATAGATGTGCTGCTGGTAAAGCCCATTACATAGAGGTCTTCTCAGATTTTTATGAGGATGAAGTTGATGAACCAAGAGGGAGTCACAACGCTGACAATGTTGAGGGAGATCCAACACCATCAGGAGATGGAAATGGAGCATTTTCTCCTATTAGAGGAACTCTTGCATCTTTGAGAGGAGTACCTAAGTACTTGAACGTAAGATTTAAAGGTTCAATCATGAATCAGAGGGTTTCTGTAATAATTGACAGTGGGGCTACCCAAAATTTCATTGATTCCCATCTTATACAAGGGCCATACCCACTGATACTTTTGAGGGATTCTCTGTTTTGGTCCTAGGAGATAGAAAAATTAAATGCATGCATTATGTCCCATCACTTTCAGTCACCATGGGATCCTACACCTTGGTGGATCACTTCTTTGTAGTTGACATACCAGACACCAATGTTATCTTGGGTGTTCAATGGTTGATTACATTAGGGAAAGTCACCACTGATTGGGAGTATTTTCAAATGGAATGGGTGGACAAGAATATTGGTGAACCTCACATGATCAAAGGCATGCATACTTACCCCTCACATAACACTTTCACACAGAAAACAAAGATGGATTTGTGTAGTAGAAGCAAGGACCTTACAGTCCCATCTATTATGTTCGTGAGATTTCTGCATGGGACACTGCTATCTAGTGGAAAACCACCTAGGAGGCCACCTAACTCAGATTTTGTGGGGAAGGCCTCACAACTTTTTGCTCCAAACTTAGATCCAGGAGGGATTGGAGCACTTGAAGACAAAGGTACAGTGTTGAGAGACTTGGGTAAGCTCATGGAGGAGGGAAATATTTTTCCCTTATCATCATCACCCACTCTCATTTCTGGATCTGCTCTATGGGAGGAGAATAATGGGAGGATCAACCTTCCAGCACACACCTTTGGCATAGGAGATGTTAAGGAGGAGATCAGCAACATGACAGACATTCCTATTGATGCATCATCAGTGATGTCATTGTTGAGCAGTGTAGATCTGTATTGGAAATCCTAACTGCTAGTGGATTATTCCGAAGATCTTCACACATGTATGATACTTGATGACCAGCTGCATGACGAGGGCTACTTAGTATAAGGAAGGGTCATCTATCATCATGATAGGATCTTCTTGTTTAGAGATTCTAAGATCAAGAAGAAGATACTAAAAGGAGCCTACAAAGAGTTTTGTTTCAGCCACATGCACTCCATGAGGGTCTACAACATCATCATGAGGGGCTTTGATTGGGAAGGCTTGAAAGAAGAACTACATCAACATTTTCAATAATGTATGAACTATGTGGAGTTTGGGCATCCAAGGGACTCTATGCAAGAGTCATTTCAGCCATTTCTTCCTTCTTTTGAAAGAGGAGAAAGATCCATGCACAACTCCATGTGTATGAGACACATTGTCGGTAAAGGATCTGATCATGTAAAGCAAGTTTTATTTTCTGATTGTACAAGTTATTTTACCATTTTTATGTAGGCCATGACTCCTAAAAGGAGTAATCTCATGGCCTTTGTTTGGCTACTAAAATTTCTGAACTTGGTCACTCCCTTGATGTGCAAAGGGAGATTTTCTTTCATGATGGTTGCTTCCCCAAAGCACCAAACATATCTCACACTTTCAGCCATAGTGAGATGACATGTGCAGCAAGTAAGTGGTGGGGAAACCACTTACCACACCTTGATCTGATGCAGGAAGGAGATGCATTGCCCTTGTACCATATGTGGGACTATGACCTGCCTCCTCATGCTCAAATTTATGTTTGTGTATATGTAGTTTTACTTCCATACATTGATGATATACTTTTACTTTTTTTGGGATTGTGTGGAAGGAGGACGGGGAGCATGTATGTACCTCATGGTATGGAGACTCTCTATGTACCTTATGCTACATGTTTCAGGGTGAGTATTGGTTCAGCCATGTTTGTTTCATGTGATTTCTTGACTCGTTGTAGGATGGACTATGTACATATCATAATGACTTTGGAGGAAAAATTCATGGAGGGTTGGATTGGTGAACACTTGGCTTATGGGAGAAGCATGATTTTTGATTGTGTCACTAATGGAGGAGGAGAAGTGTTGCAACACTCACCCTATCAGTTGCTTGAGGAAAAGAAAAATTGTGGAGGGGAGACCTGTAATATTCCCAATTAGCCCAAGCTAATGGGAATATAAAATTTTGTTTCATTTCCCTATTGCATAAATAAATGTGTAAAGGAGGACATTAAAAACTCCTAAAAATAGTCAATAAATCAATGCCCCATGTGAAAAAAGACAAATCTGGGCTATCTTAATAAAACACCCTTATGTGTGAAAGGGATTGAGCTATTTGATTGGGTCAACCATGACCAAATCAACATCATTTTCTAGATACATTGAACCTCCTTGATGTAGAGTGAAATTTTATTTGGAGGCTACACATGTGAAAGAAGCTAAATCATTGAGATGGTTTAGGGTTTGGCAAGGTTTCTATCTTATAAAAGGAAGAGGAGGAAAACATGAGAGGTTGTTGATGAACATATTATTTCTGAATATTTTTTCTGTTTAGACATTCCTTATTCTCTTGGCTGTTTAGCAGAGAATAGTGTTGTTTAGCACTGGGTGTTCATGATTGGGAATCCCACCTCTTCCATTAGGAAGCTCTTGGAGGAGTCTTGCATTTCTTGACCACTATCATGCATTTGGCCAAGTTCTTATTCCAAATACAATGTAGATCATGTTGAGGGTTTGGTTGTCTTTGTAAGCTATAGCAAGTGGAGGCTAGATCTACTCAGATCTAGGCCATTATAGTGCCTCTTTTAAGTGGGAAAGCCTTCTATCCCCCTGGAAAGTGAGTATTGGATGAGGATAGCTCATTTTTAGATCTTGGCTTGACGCCACACCATGTTCTAGAGCCGACAGTGCAGTCCATCTTCTAGTACTGCGTTATTTGCAAGAGAGAAAGTTGCAAGGTGTTTTGGCAGATTTGGAGGAGAGATCTATAGTGTTGGGAATCTACCCTTCACTATGGTGATTCGTGGATTACAGATCTAATCCATGTTCGATTTAGATCTGATCTGAATATTGATGTATTTGCTTCAAAAATTCTAAATAATTTTTCAGATCTGCTGCATTAGATCTCAGATCTACTCCATGTACTTCACTTTTTGCTGAAAACCCCAAGTCCCATTTGAAGAGGAGACTCTATAGCATACAGATCTGATATACATCTATTTTTTTGTACACAGATCTGCTCTAGATCTGAAGTGTAATCTACAACTCTTTTCAACTAATAAAGTAATGCTGTCAAGCTTGTACAGTCATATCATATGGTTGCAACCCCTTATTTTTTAGCATTTCTTCATGTAATGTCTTCTACTTTATGCTCTATAATGTATGGGCTTCAATATAACTCTAATTTTCTGATGAATACATAATTTCTGAGCCTCCATATTGGCCTTCTACTTTAGTTTTGTTGAACTACGTTATTTTTTAGCAGTCTTGTCTTGTATTGCTGCGTGTTCCCATTTGGGGATATTACAACTTTCCTGATCAGGGGCTCAGCCGCAACTTTTTCTTTCACCCCCCTAGTGGCTAGGATGCTACGAGTTATGATATTAATACCTGGTCCCTCATTCCGAGGCTCTGAAATAAACCTTTTCACATTCTACGTAGGTGTTTGTTGTTGCTCCTGCACCTTAGCTATCAAAATCGGGCAGTCCTCAATTAGATGGTTCAGCTGCCTACAATACCTACAGGATTTCCTTGTAGGGTTCGGGCAATTCCTTGCAAATTGACCCATCTCTCCACAGTTATAATAGATTAGCTGGCCTCTTCCTCTACATGTGCTTCCACCTCGGCCCCCTCCCCTACCGCTAACGGGGGAGCCCCCGATACCGGAAGGGGTCCTTGGTGATGAAGGATCTATCTCTACCCTATAGAGGTTTCCTTGGTTTATCATCAGATCATAAGTATGATATTTCTACTCATCATGACCCACAAACCTAAAAAACCTACACCAATGTTTCTTAACCTCCAGAATACAAGTAGCAAGGCAAGGGCAGTGGTTGGTGTCATGTAACCAAGCAACACGAGAGTCATCACACCATAGTGTCGGCCTACTTGGCCCCCAGCTTCTGTATGATGCAGCGGGCTAGGTCCTCCAACCTGGATGTAGTCTATTAATAGCGGTTAGTTATCCTTGGTGTGGCTATTCACCCTACCTCGTATGCACCACTTGTCAGGGCTATCCTCCGGTCCTCGTTCCTTTCGCAGGTTCTGGATCTCCATGTGCATTGCTTCCAGCTGGCCTTGTATCGGTTATACACCCAACTAGGTTTCATCTCGTGGCACAGCCTCCAACTTCATTGCTATCTCCAAGGCCTTCTCCTGTGACTCAATGTCTTGGTGGCCCATTGGTATGCATAAGTGGGGCAATAAAATTACAATGAACCACTCCGCATGTTGCCTGTCATCATACTGGAATCCCCCTTCTCTGATTAATTTTTTCAATCGTTGATCAGCTTCACATATAGACTCAGATGGACCTTGTTTGAAATATTTCAGGTTGTTCACTATCTCTGAGTAGGCCTTAGGCTTCTTGAAATATTGCTTCAAGGTGCTCTTAATTTCCTCAATGCCTGTGTTCGCATGCTTGTCTAGGTATCCCATGTACTAGTCCAAGGCCCTTCCTTCAAAATCAAGAGATAGCTATGCTCTTTTCACAGCATTTCTCGCTACATTCTGTGCAGTCCATACAAAACCTACGATAAACCAAAATTGATCCATATCTTCATCCCCCACACCCTTGAAGTTAGGTAACTTCATCAGTGAAGTCATATCGTCTTCTGGTGGTGGCGAAGGTGAGTTCTTGCCTCTGCAAGGATTTGAATATGGTGTTGATGGAGGGCCATGCACAACAAAATTAGTCACTAAACTATAGACAGATCGATCTCCCTTTTGATTAGTTCTGTAGTACTTACTGCTGCGCATTGTACCCTCACTTTGATCGGATCTCATTCACTCTATATGGCTACACATGATACTCTTTTCGCACAATAAGATCTTAATCAGTAACAACAAATTTTTTAGAAACTTACCCCAGAAACCCTTGAAGAACCTCTTCTCCGCTTCTGAGTAGGAAACAAATTGATCAATTTCAAATTCAGTCACAAATCCTCCTATCACACTATCCACCCAATGATCTATCGTGCGAGTAATTGTATTATCAGTATTTTCCAACTGCCGCATCAGTTCTGGACTCCATTGCATGCCCTATTCATCTTTCCAACACTTCTAAAAATAAACCAGTCATGCGAACCACTCCTATAGTTTGATCGCAAGTTTTACGAAGAAAATATCGTATATTTCCAAGAAAATGTACTAATTTTTCCACTCCTCCGCAGTTAAGTTCGCATTGAGATTTTATTTTATAGCGAATTTCTGAACTTGCCTTTCAAACCACTTATCGATTTCTTTCTTTTGAGGCTTCCAATATGGCCTTGGCATTACCAGATCTCTCCCTCAAAATGCTCATGGTCCCGGCAACAGAACCATTTTTTGGCTTGAGGGGTCCTGACCCAGGTTCGGAGGTGAAGGTTTCCCAACAAACCCCTATACCACTAGCCCTTTCAGCAATGACCCACCTGCGCATGTCAAAGTCTCACCCGAATCTATATGGGAGGGTGTTGGAACTAGGTTTCTGCACCCTGAGAGAGAGAAGGTAATAACGCAGGTCCGCAATTATCAGATCTACACAAAAGGGTGAATCGCAGGGTTCCAGTATGTAACCAGACTATAGTTCTTATTAGATCTGCTCTAGCAAGTTTGCGTCCATGTGCGTATCATCAATTGCAACCATAAAATAGCATAATCACAGCCAATATTGTCAACACAGATAGTTCACGTTCATTAACAGAGATGTAATCAACAAGTGCATAAATAGTCATATCATAGTAATATATTAAATGCAAATAATTTCATATCACAGGGATAAACATACAAGTTTGCAGCTTAATCAGACAATCTTAGTTCGTAGTAATCACAATAGAATAGATCTAGACAACATCATATGGTTCAACAATACTTCACATATATTACTTATCAAAATATTCTTACATTCCCTGAATACCACCTGCACACACAACTAGTAGGGTCCAAACATAGCAGGACAAAGGATATCCACGCACATAGCCAGTGGGAGTCCTAACCAACCCAACCCAGATCTAGCAATTTGTACTTTGCTTCAATCTTTATTCATCTTCTACCTATCGACTCAAAAAGGTTCAACTATTTATACTACTTTAGCCTATGCATCCAATGTCCGTAATTCATGGTTTGCAGACTCTTGGTCTACCCTTGACCCACTTACAATGCATTAGGGGCTTTGACCCACCCAAAAATCCATTCGTTAGACTAAATATAATAAAAAATATGCAAAATGGACCAGTTTCGTAGCTTTTTAGGAGACCCTATTCCAACAGGAAACTAAGTCTAAATTTAGGGAAATTAAATAATTAAAGTGTATTAATAAAACATAGTGCAAATATTCTAGAAAAAACGAAGATAAAGTAAAGTTATAATCTTAGCCGTTGATTGGAGATCTAATCTCGGACGTTGATATCTCAACGAGAAGAATATAAAGGAAGGATTTGGGGCCATTTGGAAAAACACACCAAGTGAATCTAGTGATTGAATTCTTTTGATGGAGCAAGTGATCTGATGAAGATCAGATCTAAGTGATTCCAGCACAGAGAGCAATAAAGATAGCTTCTAGAGAGATTTATTTTCTCAATCGGAGAATCATCATCGGAGAGAGAAAGAGAGACATCCAACATAGCCAACGCAGAGCCAACATAGATCCATGCAGGTCTACGCAAAGGCTGCGTAGTGGTTGAGAGGGTTTCCAATATTTTACTATCGGATCAGTTGCAGAAGTCGGGAGCCTGGCTGTGAGACTGGGAGCCTAAGATCTAAGATTTTGTGAGTCAGATCAATCCATTGTTGGGGTGATGCAATGCCAAGAGGAGATGATGCAGTGCCTATGCAGTCACTGCATCTAGGCAACGCAGGGACATCTAGGTGCATCTCTTCTGGTGTCCGGATCAGCCGGATCTCCTGTGATTGAGTGAGTTAAAAATCACAATTTTTCTGCTAGTATTTCTCTCTCTGTAAGTGAATAACCTTGGAGGTATTCAAAGATGTATTTAGAAATTTCTACTGCTTAATATTACAAACCCTCAAATCTATTGCACCAATTTTCCAAAATTAGGATTTTCCGATGTCATTCATGCAGAAAAAATTTGTCCTATGTGTGTATTGTTCTTTGCTCAGTTTCCTTGTTTCGGAATCATAAGAAATTAAGTATAGTCTGCTTCAGTAATTGAGTTCAATGTTTCATGAAGAAACCTGAAACAACTATGTAATGTTATTTACAAGTAGATGAAATAGATTTTGTTGGTTTTAGTAGGATTCCTGATATTGTTAGATCTAGGAATTTTCACAAGTTGAAACTCTTTGAGGTGGATAAGAGTGCATCCCCCTCAACAATAATGGCCTCCCATCAGGCCCCTTGAACTCCACCTCCAGCTACTTCAAATCAGTGGTGACCGTCCCCAGTGTGTACAACCACTAAACTCCCAACACCACATTGGTATTTGGAATATCAACAACAAAGAAATGATAGGTGAGAGAATAGTTCCCCATATACAAATTCAATCAAGTGACATATTTCGTACACTGCATAGTCCAGTATCCAGGTATCAAAACTGAGAATCCCTTAAATGTGGTTGTCTGCATGCCCCTACACTCAACCATCTGGGAATCAAGAAAATTGTGGGTGGCCCCACTTTCAACCAGAACTGACACACGTTGCCCTTGTTGTTCCCTCTGACTCTAAGTTTTAGGTACTTCGACACACCCCGAAGTGAAGCAAGAACTCCTCCTGTTGGGGCAAACGATCCTCCTCCATCTGCGGGTGGTGGTGGTCCTCCTGCTCCCAATGGACCTCTCTCATCCCTCGACTCCTCGACTATCTTGGTCTCCTCCTCCTTTGTAATATTCCAAATAGAAAATTTAAAGTGATATAGAAAACATGCAAGAAATAAAACACATAAATTTATTTCAGCAACACCGATACAATAAAATATGTCCAAAACACAAATTTTATTAATATGATCAGCTGGAGTACAATATGAGATGGAATGAGTGCACCTAGGCTTGCAGAATGCAAGCTACAAGCCTTAGGTGATCAACCGAAAAAGCTACAATTGCTACCATAATCTATTCTCTTAGAAATTGTGCTGTCCTTGGCTTTCTACAACTGCTGGTTGACTTTGGCATTGGATTTGCGACTAAAAATTGCCCAAAAAGTTCTAGGAATTTGGGAAGGTGATTCTTGCTAAAAACCTAGAAAAACCCATAAGTCTTCTCCCCAACTT
Organism: Pinus albicaulis; assembly: GCA_034641835.2. Taxonomy (NCBI): domain Eukaryota; kingdom Viridiplantae; phylum Streptophyta; class Pinopsida; order Pinales; family Pinaceae; genus Pinus; species Pinus albicaulis. The sequence continues at coordinate 591,574,826 of CM076573.1, forward strand.
CCAATATTCAAAATTGGACCCTTCTGAGCTTGGCCCTTCTTCAATTTCGAAATATTCTGCTGTAGCTACACCTGAAGATCTCTGCCCTCCGAAATACTAGAAAACCTCCTGAAATATATCTTCAATCAATCCTCCAACTCCTCAAATCCCAACTCCTCCAACCAATGCTACTCAAACTGCTTCCCTCCTATGACTGCGCAGTCACTAGGTGGATGACACTGCTCCAACACTCCTGAAACTCCTCAATGATTTCTCCTGTAGCAGCATGGGATGATTTTCTACACAACTCAGCTCTCCCACAATAACTAACTTCCTCTACTGCACAGTCTCTACTCTCTCTGCATCCCAGCTACTCTGGAAATGCATGGGATCTGCAAGGCCGCCTCTCCTGATCACAAAATACTAAAGAAGCCCTTCTTTAGCAGCACTCGAAGTCCACTAGAGAAGGGATGAGCTTCTCTCCTTAGGAATCACCTTTGCTAAGCAACACAGCGTTTTTCTTAGCTAAACGGTTAAGGAAATTCAATTTTTGAATATGTAAATGATGCCAATGCCTCCTCCAAACCTTCCTTTCATAAGTGTTGGACATGTAAAATTCGTGGGTCCCTCCATTAATTCAATTTTCCCAAGGGAATTTGAATTGCTTTCATCTCCAATATACTATCTTTGTGGGTCCCATCCTCCACTAGAAACTTAATTTATTATTTTCTCCTATGTTAGCCACAAAAATTTACTTTAAGTTATTTAATTCAGAATTGAAAAAATGTGTTTTCCAAACAGTAGGAAAATTTAGGAAGGGACATTACAATCCTCCACTCTCGGATGTTGCATGACCACAAGCAACTGTAAAATTGGAGGCTGTAAATTTTGTTCATTCTCCCACATGGAAACCTCCTCCAAAAAATCCTTCCACTTGACCAAATGCTCCTAGACCACCTTGTTCCTCAAATTCCTCTCCCTGATATAAAATATCAGCTCTGGTCTCAAAACCAAATGCCCCTCATCATCCAATTGAGGCAACTCTGTCGCTGCTACTACTTGTTGCCCCAATGCCTTCTTTAGGCATGAGATGTGGAAAACATTATGAATTCATCTCTCCAAAGGTAGCTCCAGCTCATAAGACACCTCACCAACTGTCCTCACCACTCAGTAAGGTCCATAAAATGGAGGTCGTAATTTCTCTACACCCTTCTGCTTGAGTGAAGATTGCCTGTATGACTGTAGGCACAAATAAACCATATATCCAACCTCGAACTGTCTCTCCACCCTGTGCTTATCAACATATATCCTCTACTAATTCTAGGCTACCTCCAAATTTTTCTTGAGAGCCCAGAGAATATTTTGGATCTCTTGAACTCAATCCTTGGCCTCTGGGGCCCTATTGTCTCCAAAAATAGTATCAGGAAAAGTGAGTGCATCATACCCATAAAGAGCTCGAAAAGGAGACATACCAATAGACATATGATAATTCATGTTGTATAAAAACTCCCGTAGATGCAACCATTTGACCCATGCTCTCTGCTTTTCTATCACATAATTGCATAGGTACCCCTACAACCATTTTTTCACAATCTTTGTCTGCCCATTGGTTTGGGGATGATAGCTAGTGTTGGGTATGAGCCCAGTGTTCAGATTTATGGGTAGCATTGGGTGTGCTCTAGCTCTGAAATTTTGTGGAGGGGCTAAGACACATGAGATCTCCAAAACCTAAAAAGCATTTGGAGAAATTTCATTTGGTGTTGAAGTTATTCTAACTTTTTTTTTTAATCAGGACCCTAAGTCCAACTTAGGGAATTAGAAAAATTTGTGTGAATTAATTAAACACATGTGTTGAAATGTTCCAAGTGACATGGACCAATCAGTATTTTAATCTCATCCGTCGATTAGAGATTAGGTCATGGTCGCTGGTTTTCCAACGAGTAAAGTATAAAGGAAAGGCTTGAGGTTGGTTCAAGAACACACACACACACAGGCAGAGCACTAAAGCTAAGTCAAATTTTGGTGTGGAGTTTGCTGAGAAATTCGAAGTGAGTTTGAAGTGTAGTGAGGGGCAGAGATCGACAAGGGATGATCTAATCCAAGGCCATGAATACATCAACAAAGAGGCAGTGATTTCCAGATAGCACAGAACCATCCAGGAGGACGTAGTTCAACCAACACCACGCATAGGATTGTGCAGAGGCTGTGTAAGCCTAGCCAGGGTGACACAGAGCTAGCCAGTGTAGTGCAGGGGCAGTGCAGCACCATCCAGGGTGATGCATGCCTAGCTAGAGGAGCGCAGAGGCAACGCAACACTAGCTAGGGTGAGGCAATGGGGACGCTGGCCAGTGGGGGTTGATGCAGAGGCTGCAAAGGTAGCGTTGAGGGTTTTAGTGGGCCAGAAAGGGGTCGTGATCTATAAATCCCGTTTGAGGGTTTGATACAACCATATTTTCTATCTCTAAATGAAAGGTACTAATTGTTGTGTAATTTCTCTGTAGGGCCAACCATTTATGGTGCCCAAAATGTTGTATTCAGATTGCATAATAATAAAACCCTCTAGATCTTCTGAATTGATTTTCCCGCATTGGGTTTTTTCAGGGACATTTGTTCGAAAAATCATGTGTAATATTATCACATGTGTGTATTGTTCATTAAATTATTTGTAGATGTGTAGGATGCAGTTTCTGTCTACTTTAATGTTTTTCTGAATATTTTAGTTAAATAACTTATTAAGTAAATCAACCAAGTAGGCGAATTAGATCTATACACTGCAGTAGGGTTTATGTTTCAAAAATTTCACATGGTATCAGAGCATTGTAGATCAATCTAATCCACTAGAAGAGTGGTTGAATAAAATTGTTGTAGGGAGGGCAGCTGAAGAAACAGAGTTCCATTAGAGGGCAGCGCAGCACCAGGAGGGACAAATCCAAGTATGTAGAGGCCATGCAGAGGCTGACGCAGAGCTAAATGAGTGATTTAGAGGTAGCACAAAGCCTTCCAGAGTGACGCAGGATCAGCCTACATTGCATAGTTGATGCGCAGAGGTTGCGCTGAGCGAGTCTGCTCACGCAGAGGCCAAGCAAAGGGACGCAGTCTGTGTCGAGATTGCTGAGTAGTTTACCAAAGTCTGGAAGCGTAGCTTCTGATCTTTAAAATTTTTTGGTGTGGCATAGGTTTTGTTTGTGCAGAACAGTGCCTAACAAAGTTGACAAGAGTGAGAGGATAATAGTCACTCATCAGATCTGCGCCAAAAAAATCTGAGATTCAATCAGGAGGACTGTTTCAGTTGCTTTGACAGATTTTTTCTAGGATGGAAATCAGTTTTAAGAGGGAGCAACTACTATAGAGGGTTTCTATTGCCAAGAAACTTAGATCCAGCTTTTTATTGAGTGTTGTAGTAGGAAGAGGGAGAGGAGTATATGTTCTAAAAGATTTGAGCAGAGATCATTCCTCGTGGACTAAGAGATTATGATAGTTTGGATGGAGTGTCCATCTTTGTTATCTAGAGGGCTAGGATCCTAACATTCCTGGATGAGTATGGCATCAAGGATCATGCTCAAAATTTCCTAGTTGTGCCTACCAATGCAGATCCCCTGAAGAAATTCAACGAGAATCAGACTAAGCGCTTGATCACGGATAGATTCAAGGATCACGTGGTTCCACATATTTTCGTGAAGAACACGACAAATGAAATGTGGAAAAATTTGAACACGATGTATCAGGGAAGCTCCGTCCAGAGGAAGATGCTTCTGGAAAATTAGATGTGGTTGTTCCAAATGCAAAAGGGTGAGGAAATCTATCCCTTCCTCTTTATACTTCAAACTATCCGGAACCAACTGATTTCCATGGGTACGACTCCCGATGAAGAGCTCTTGGTGAGGACTGCCCTAAATGTAGTCATTGATGAATGGAAAACATTTGTACAAAGAATATTGGGCAGGGAAACATTACCATCCTGGGTGGACATGTGGGCAATCCTTCGTAAGGATGAAATCAAGATATTTACCAAGAGGCAAAGCAACGATCGTGTCAAATTAAATATAGAGGGGGAGGATGCAACCCTTGCATCAAAAGGACAAAGGCAGCAAGTGACGTGGATCAAGCAGTATTTTAATATGAGCCATCAATTAGAGATTAGATCATGGTCATTGGTTTCCCAAAGAGAAAATTATAAGGAAAGGCTTGGGGTCAGTTAGAGAACACACACACACACACAGGCTGAGCACTAAATCTAAGTCAAATTTCTGGGGCAAGGTTTGCTGAGAAATTCGAAGTGAGTTTCTAGCGCAGTGAGGGGTATAGATCGGCAAGGGATGATCTAATCCAAGGCTGAGAATACAACAACAAAGAGGCATTGAGTCCCAGGCAGTGCAAATTTAGACAAGAGGATGCAATTCAACCAGCACTATGCAGAGGACTGCGTAGAGGCTGCATAAGCCCATCCAGGGTGATGCAGATCTAGCCAGCGCAGTACAACACCATCTAGGGTGACGTGGGCTGAGCCAGAGCAGTGCAGAGGTAGCGCAACACCAACTAGGGTGATGCAGTGGGGACGCTAGCTAGTGAGGGTTGACGCAGAGGCTACAGAGGTAGCGCTGAGGGTTCCCATGGGCTAGAAAGGGATCATGATCTATAAATCCCGTTTGAAGGTGTGATACAACCATATTTTCTATCTCCGAGTGAAAGGTACTAACTTCTATTTTATTTCTCTGTAGGGCCATCTATTTTTGGTGGCCATAATATTGTATTCATATTATACATAATAATAAAACCCTTTATATTTGTTGCATCATTTTTACCACATTAGGTTTTTACGGGGACAATTGTCCAAAAAATCCTATGTAATCTTGTCACATGTGTGTATTGTTTAGTAAATTATCTGTAGATGTGTAGGCTGCAGTTTGTATCTGCTTTAATGTTTCTTTTTTTCTTTTCTTTTTTTTATTTTTTTCTGAATATTTCAGTTAAATAACTTGTTAAGTAAATCAAACAAGTAGGCAATGTAGATCTAGACACTGCAGTAGGGTTTCTATTTTGAAACTTTCACACTCAACCCCCACCAAATGGAAAAAATCCTGCCAAAAAGCTCCCATGAATCTGGCGTCCCTGCCACTCACAATGGTCTTGCGGAGACAATGCAATCAGAGACCTCCTGAAAGTACAACTCAACCACCTGAGAGGATGAATATCTAGAAGAGATAGCGAAGAAATGGGAAAGCTTGGTCAATATATCCACTACCACTTAAATACAGTCTCTCCCCTATGTTGCTAGTAGTCCCGTGATGAAATCTATGGACACACTCTCGCACTTCTTCTCTGGAATGGGAAGTGGCTACAACAACCCAGCTAGATGAGAGAGCTCCACCTTTTTCCTTTGGAACTCTACGCAGTCTCTCACATACCTCAAAATATCTCCCTTGAGACCTCTCCATGAGAATCTCTCCCTGATTACTCGGTAAGCCTTTAGGAAACTCGGTTGCCTTGTTAGCGGAGAATCATGTGTTTCCTGCATGACCCTCTCCTTCAACTAAGATTTCGGAACCAAATAAATCCGATCCTTGTAATAGATCACATTATCCATCGTTCAAAATCGGTAACCCCTGCATGCACCACCCAAAATCTCACATTCTTGTCTGTCTTTTGAATACTCAACCAACAGTTGAGCCTTCCAATCATGTGTGACATCCATCAGTGGCAACACTATTGGTCTGTGTGAGAGGGCATCAACTACCACGTTGTGCTTTCCCTTCACGTACTCAATCTCAAAATCATAAGCTTGAAGCTTACTCACCCATTTTTGCTGCCACTCCTCCAGTGACTGTTGCTCAAGGATGAATCATAGACTTTTGTGATCTATCTTTACCTTGAACGAGTTGCCCACAAGATACTGTTTGATGAATTAATAACAATACAAACATATTAAAATTAAATAATAAATGGTATATTAGTTTTGTATGATGAAAAAATGCACATTAGTTCTGTATGTTAAAAAATGTATATTAAATTCAACGTAGTTTGGGGCAAAAAAAAGTCTAAAATTTCAATGTATATAAATCTTATATTATACTTATAAATATAAATTAAATCTTTTTCAATACTTTTTTTTCTTTAATTTTAAATAAAACTAAATTAATTTCATTATGATTATATTAATATTATATATTATTATACATAATATTATGAAAAATATTTTAAAGGTTACATGATATATATTATATTCCTTTTTATATTATATATTATTTTTTCTTATGTTATAAATCAAATCAATTCAATATGTAATATAAAAAAATACATAAAATACTATATTACATTTATTATTTTATTTTATTTTATTTTTATATGGTATATTAATTACATGTTATTATATAATTTAAATAATATAAATTTTAATTAATAGTATATTATACAATTACGAATTTATGAATTTATATTTATAATTTATTTTAAGTACAAATGACAAATGCATTAGTTGTTCAATGATAATGACATTTTCTAGAAAAACTCATTCTTATTTATAATCACATCAATACAATTTTTTTATTAATTTTATTTTAGTACACATTTTCAATTGAATTTAACCATGGTTACATGGATTGTGGTGCAAAAATTAAAATGGAAATTCATAAATGTTATTTTATTGGTTTAGCTATTATTTTAATCTTTCCTTAAGAGGCCCATTTTAGACCTCAAAATTCCCCTAATGCATCACACTCTAGCATAGAGGGTTGTATGAAATCCGACAAAGCAAAAATTGGACAACTGCTCATGACCCTCTTAAGCCTCTCAAATGTCTCCTCTACTACGTGTGGAAATTTTTGAATCTTTACACTTTGTACATAAATTATTACTATTAATCTGGTTATGCTCCTCCTACTTAGACAAGTTATTAATTGAATAAATTCAAGTTAAAATTGAAGAAAATCACATAACATATCTCCAAAAATTTAGATCTAGAACAAGTTCCTGCACACATAGAAAAAGTGACACAGTTATTTTTAGAAAAGTAGTCCCCGGAAAAACCCAATGCAGGAAAACATGTCTTCTGGCTCTTGGAGGGTTTTATTATTAGGAATTTTTTGAATACAACGAGCCTGGGTTCCAGATCTAGAAAACTCGACAGAGAGATAATAGATCTACAACTCACTAGATCATCTAGAGCCAAAATAATGACTGATCCACACCCTCAAACAGGATTTACAGAACTCAGCCAAAATTAGAGCCTAGAAACCCCAACGTTGCCCCTGAAGCCTCCACGTCAGCATTTGAAGCCTCTGTGTCCCTCAATGCTGCTCCGGAAAGGGATGCGCTACCCCAGATAGGGTGATGTAGTCCTTACGCTACCCCTTAGGGTCCTCCGTAACCCCTGAGGGTTTCTTGCATAAAATCATGTTGTCCTTGAGGGACTGTGCAACACCTACGTAGCATAGTTGGTGCCCTTCCTGCTGCTGCTTTCCTTCTTCTCTACGTTGCCTCTCTGAGCTAATCTCTACCTCTTGCTGATTCTAGACCCTGGGATCAAATCATCACCTTGGCCTAAATTTCCCTCTCTGCAGCTGAAATACTTCTGAGAATTCTTAACAACCTGCCCTAGAATCTTAGCTTAGCTTCACTTCTCTACCTCCGTGTTTCTTTACAAATGACCCCAAGCCTTTCCTTTATACTTTTCTCATTGGAAAACCAACGACCATGATAAGATCTTGAATCAATGGCTAAGATTAAAATAAATCTTGATCTGTGTGAATTAAGATAATTTCATCACATGTTTAATTAAATTCACTTTAATTATTTAAGTTCCCTAAGTTTTAACTTAGGAAATACATTAAAATAATTAATTAATTTAATATCTCCTAAACCAGATGAAATTTCCCAAATCAATTTTTGTGTCTTGTATATCAAGTGTACTCTAATCCCTCCACAATATTTGGAAGCTAGAGCGCAACTGATGCTACCCCAAATACACAAAATATCAACACTCCCTCTTAGCATCAAGGGTGTTGTCTAGCAATACATCAGACTATGCATTACAAGATTTTGGGCAATGGTTTTGTGATGATGATGCTTGGCCTACTGCCACTCAACTCTACACTACTACTACCATTCTGTACTATTTCCCATGACTCTGCTACTACGACTGAAACAATTGTACTGCAGATCCCTCTCAATATGTTGCAAATGTGCTTCTCATAGCCCTGCCACTACTGATATTTTTCACTGTAACTTCAGTTGTTGAGATAAACAACTGAATCTCATGCCCAATCTTTGACAGACAAGTCAGATGGGATGCATCCTCATCACTGAAGCTCCATAGGCTACAGATCTGTGTTGCCATCTGAAGGATGATGCACAACTACAACTCTGCACTGCATAAGCAGACTCCCTCTGCAGTACTAAAGTCACATCAGCCTACGCATTGCTGCTGCTTAGCTCTGCACTGCTCTTCCCAGTATTTAGATCTGCCTCTACTTCATTTGTGATCTATGCACCCTCTGCTCCACTTTTCTCGCTACTATCTTAACGATGCCATAGCTTGCATGTGATCCAAGAGATGAGATGATCCACTTGTCCCACTTGGCCTGCCCAATAACTTCCTTATGCTTTCGAAGGAGATCTGGATCTGTCAGTCTGATTATAGTTTGCTCTGCATGGTCTATAATATTATATGCCTCAAGGATTATTAGGATCCTTGCCTTCCAAACTGAAAAGTTTTAGAGGCCATCCAGTCTGTCCTGATCATGTAGTCCATGAGGAGCCATCTGCTCAGAATGTGTCAGAACTTTCTTTTCTCTTTGCTAGAGAAATGGATCTAAGGCCCTTGGTGAAATAGGCACCTTTTGCTCCCTCTGAAAAATGATTTTCCTCCTTCCAAATCTGCCAAATCAACTATGATTTAGCTCTCTTTGATCCTCTGATCAAACTGCAAGTTCTTTGGCTAGAAGCTCTTTGAGACGCTAATCTCCTCACGTTCTTTGCCACTTGTGCTTAGGCTAAAAATATGAAAACTTCATAAATTTAACCCCACCAACACCTTCTGAATCTCTGCAGCTTTTCTTTAGTATTTTCTAGATCTGACTAATTCAGATCTACATCACACTAACTGGCTTCAAACTATTCCAGCGTTGTTTCTGAGTTGTCTCTACACAGTAATTGTGTGGGATTGATAAGAGATAGCGTTAGACTGTGTCACCCTTCCCTCTACATGAATCTACCTCTGAAAACTGCGATGTCCCTTTAGATCTGCATTTATGATGCTTTTCTAGCTGCTTCCTGCAACTAGAACCTTCAGTCTCTTGCTGGTGACCCTCCTAGATCTGCAATTTCTTTGATACCATGTGGAAATTTCTGAATCTTTTCACGTTATACAGAAATTATTACTGTTAATCTGGTTATGCTCCTCCTACTTAGACAAGTTATTAACTGAATAAATTCAAGTTAAAATCGAAGCAAGGCACATAAGATATCTCCACCAATTCAGATCTAGAATAATTTCATGCACACATAGACACAGTGACACAATTATTTCTGGACAAATAGTCCCCCGAAAAACCCAATGTGGGAAAACCGGTCTTCTAGCTACTGGAGGATTTTATTATTAATAATTTTCTAAATACAACAAGCCGGGGTTCCAAATCTAGAAAACCCGATGAAGAGATAATATATCTACATCTCACTGGTTGATCTAGAGCCAAAATAATGACTGATCCACACCCTCAAATGAGATTTACTTAAATCAACCAAAATTAGGGCATAGAAACCCCAGTGCTGCCCCTAAAGCCTCTGTGTCAGCCTCTGAAGTCTTTGTGTCCCTCATTGCTGCTCCAGAAAGGGCTGTGTTACTCAAGACTTGGTGATGCAGTCCTTACACTACCCCTTAGGGTCTTTGCGTAACTCTTGAGGGTTTCCTACAACAATCATGCTTTCCTTGAGATACTACGCAGCACCTGCATAGCACAGTTGTTTCCCTTCCTACTGCTGATTTCCTGCTTCTCTGTGCTACCTCTCTTAGCTGATCTCTACCTCTTGCTGATTCTAGACCCTAGGATCAGATCATCCCCTTGGCCTAAATTCCCCTCTCTGCAGCTAAAACACTTCTGATAATTCTTAGCAACCTGCCCTACAATCTCAGCTTAGCTTCAATGCTCTACCTCTGTGTGTCTTTACAAATGAACCGAAGCCCTTTCTTTATACTTATCTCGTTTGAAAACCAACGACCATGATTATATCTTGAATCAATGGTTAAGATTAAAATAAATCTTGATCCGTGTGACTTAAGACAATTTCATCACATGTTTAATTAAGTTCACTTTAATTATTTAAGGTCCCTAAGTTTTAACTTAGGAAATACATTAAAATAATTAATTAATTTAATATCTCCTAAACCAGATGAAATTTCCCAAATCAATTTATGCATCTTGTAGATCAAGTGTACCATATTCCCTCCACAAAATTTGGGAGCTAGAGCACAAGTGATGCTACCCCAAATATGAAAAATCTCAATAGTACCTGCATCCACTCAAAAGTGCCCCTCTTCGTCAAATCTATAAGGGGTGATGCCAATTGTGAAAATCCCCTAACAAATTTCTTGTAATAAGTGCAAATACCTAGGAAACCCCTTAGCTCTTTCACATTCTTGGGCATTGGCCAATCCACTACGGCCCGGATCTTTTGTCAATGCACTTTCACTCCATATTCTCCTTTCACATGCCCAAGGTGCAACATCTCAGTTAGCCCAAACTCACATTTGGAAATCTTTGCATACAATTTCTACTCCTCAAGTATGCACAACACTTCCTGAATGTGCTGGAGGTGTTCCTCCCATGTCTGACTGTAATATGTATATCATCAAAGAACACTGAGACAAAATCCTCAGCTGACCCCAGAACACATCGTCATACAAGACTAGAAGGTAGCAGGAGCATTGGTTATCCCAAAGGGCATCACCAAGAACTCAAAATGTCCATAATGGCAATGGAAAGCAATCTTCAGAATGTTCTACTCCCTCACACGTATCTGGTGGTACCCCAAATGTAGATCTATCTTAGAGAAGTATTTAGCTCCTATAAGCTCATCCATCAGCTCATCAATGCAGGGAATCAGATACCCATTCTTTAGAGTCTTATTATTCAATGCCCTGTAGTCTATGCACATGTGCTATGTACCATCCTTATTCTTCACCAACACTACAAAAGAAGCAGAGGGACTAGAGCTAGGCCTAATGTGTCCTAATCTCAGTAAATCATGTATGGCCTGCTCTATATTGTCCTTATAGGCCTTGGGATGCTTATAAAGGGTGGTGATGACTGCTTTCACACCCTTCTCCAACTCAATGGTGTGCTCGAATCCCATTTCTGGTGGTCTCCTTCATGGGACATCTCCAAAAACCCCCTGAATCCACTCCAACAAAGCTAATATGTTCAGGTGCATAGGCTTGGCTCATGACCTAGCCTCATAAATTTGTATCTCTACTGCCCACTCTATATCTCCACGCCATAATTAGGCCTCCATCCTGTGATTTGAAACAGTCTGAGGTGGATAGGAGTGTATTCCTATCAATAATAGTGGTCTACCATCTGGTCCCTTGAACTCCATCTCCAATTTCTTCCAATCTGTGGTGACCTTCCCCAACGTGTACAACCACTAGACTCCTAGCACCATATTGGTGTCTGGAATGTCTACCAAAAATATAGGATCACTGAGAGAACAGTTCCCCATCCTCAGAGTTAGTCCAGAAACATATCTTGTGCACTTCATGATCCGATCTCATGACACCAAGACTAAGAATCCATAAAATGTAGTTGTCTGGATGCCCCTATGCTCCACCATCTGGGCATCAATGCAATTGTGGGTGGTCCCACTGTCAACAAAAACCAATACCCATTGCCCTTTAACGGTCCCCCTGATCTGGAGTGTAAGACACTTCGACACACCTCGAATTGAAGGAAGAAATACTCCTGTTGGGGCAAATGGTCCTCCACCATGTGGAGGTGGTGGTGGTCATCCTGCTCCTGATGGGCCCTCCCTCGGCTCCTCTACAATCTTGATATCCTCCTCCTTCGGCTCACTATTTGAGAACACCTAAATGAAATGGGTCTTGCCCTTGGTGCACCTATGCCTCAGTGCCCATGGCTCCTCGCACGTGAAACACAATCTCCTTCTCGTGAGGTCCCTCTGGTTATCATCATCTAATTTCCCAATCCCTCCATCTCTCTGTGGTGGCCTCATCTCCCTGTTCCCATGTAGGGCTATCGGTCTAGTAGGTACAAAAGCCATGTTCTTGGGCATTGTGTCAATTATGACTTGAGATTGAGAAATGGCATCCTGTAATGATGTGGTCTTATGGGACCTCACTCATCCATGCAATGGCTCAACAAGCCCCTACACAAACAACATGATCAAACGACTCTTAGAATTGTTTGTCACCATCACTACTAGCCTCTAGAACTCAGTGATGTAGACCTATGCATTTCATGTCTACCTCAAGTGGGCTAGTTCTTGGAAGTGTCGCTCTGTGTCCTTCCTCTCACATCTCTCCAACAAACTCTGGGTGAACTCCTAGTATGAAGTGATATGAATATGTCCTAATGTGATCAGCCCATGGTACCACCACTCTTGGGCATATCCCTCCAAGTGAAGGGTGGAAAATCATATGGCATCTTCTCCTCCATTGCATTCAAGTGAAAATAAGTGTCCAGCTTTTGTATCCGTGCTTGTGTTGGAATCTTTTCACCCCCATCGAAATTTGGAGGTGTGACCTTCCTTGCAAACCTTTGCACCTCATGGCTGGATGACCCTCCTTTGACATAATTACCATACCCCATGGTATGTCTCCCCTTTAAGTGAATAAATTGACCAAAGGACATTACCCATCTGATCTGGGCATCCAATCCCTCATACTCATCAATGCCTGATGCAACTGAGTGTACTAGATCATCAATTGTATACAGCTCCCTCTCAAGCATTGGCTCCTCTACAAAATTTGGCATCAAAGGTCTGCCAGCTTGCCCATGCTGTGGAGTGTGTGGGAGTTGGTATGTACGATTACCTCTCACTCTGGAACCTCTATCATCTTGGGGTTCTACTGCTCCATATGGTCTTGCACCCACATGCAATCCAATTACTTTCTGCATCATTTCCATCATCACCTACCCCTGTATCATCATCTACTGATTTTCTCTCAGCTTCTCCTCCAAAATTTGGTCCTAGCCCCTTGGCCTGGGCTACTCATCCTCATCGTGTTGGTCCATTCCTTCACTCCTGGCTTCTACTTCTATTTCTGAAAATGGGTTTGGATTACCTTCTCTCCCACAACCTCTACCTCTACCTCAGCTAAAACCTCTATGAAATACCACTCCTTGGTATCTTGGTGGTATCACCTACTCTTGTTCCCCACCTTAGCCAAGAACATGCTCTGATACCACTGTAATATTCCAAATAGAAAATTTAAAATGATATACAAAACATGCAAGAAATTAAACACATAAATTTTACTTCAGCAACACAGATACAAGAAAATATGCCCAGAACACCAATTTTATAAATATGATCAACTGGAGTACAATATGAGATGGAATGAGTGCACTTGCACTTGCACAACGCAAGTTACAAGCCTTAGGTTATTAACAAAAAAAGGTACAACTACTACAATAATTTTCTCTCTTGGAAACTATGCTGTCCTTGGCTTTCTACAACTTCTCGTTGACTTTGGTACTGGATTTTCCCACTGAAAAGTGCCTAGAAAATTCTAGGAATTTTGGAAGGTGATCCTTACCCAAAACCCAGAAAAACCTAGAAAGGTTTTCCCCAACTTCCAATCTTCAAAATTGGACCCTTCTTTGCTTGGCCCTTCCTTAATTTCGAAATCTACTATTGTAGCTACTCCTAAAGATCTCCTCCCTCCAAAATACCAACAAACCTCCTAAAATATATCTTGAATGAACCCTCCAACTCCTCAGCACCTAACTCCTCCAACCAGTGCTGCTCTAAACTGCTGCCTTCCTATGATTGCATAGCCACTAGGTGGATGATGCAGTCTCTGAAGAATATATGGAAGGAACTGTATATGGCTGGTCTCTCAGGTTCTGAAACTGCTCCAACATTCCTGAAACTCCTCAATTCTTTCTCCTATAGCAGTGTAGGATGATTTTCTCCACAACTCAGCTCTCCCACAATAACTGAATTTGTTTACCACACATTCTCTGCTTTCTTTGCGTCCTAGTGACTCCAGAAATACATGGGATCTGCAAGGCTGCCTCTCCTGATCACAAAATATTGAAGAATCCCTTCTTGAGTGGCACTTAAAGTCCACTAGATAAGGGATGAACTTCTCTCCTTACGAAGCTCCTGTGCTAAACAACACAACGTTTATCTCAACTAGATAGCTAAGGTAATTCGATTTTCTAAATGTGAAAATGATGCCAATGCCTCCTCCAAACCTTCCTTTTATAAGTATTGGCCATGAAAAATTCGTGGGTCCCTCCATCAATTCGATTTTCCCAAGGGAATTCAAATTTATTTCTTCTCCAATATGCTATCTCTATGGGTCCCATCCTCCACTAGCAACTTAATCTATTATTTTCTCCTATGTTAGCCGAAAAAAGGTACTTTAAGTCATTTAATTCAAAATTGACAAAATGTATTTTCAAAACATGAGGAAAATTTAGGAAGGGACATTACATCCTATGGCTCACTATCTAAGAAAACCTTAATGAAATGGGCCTTGCCTTTGCTACACTTGTGCCCAAATGCCCAAGGCTCTTGACATGTGAAACACAATCTTGATTCGAATTTATGCAGGAACACAATAGAATACACATATAACCATAAATATAAATTTGCAGTGGAAATAACACTTCATTTCATTAATATCAAAGAACTAAAATCTGTTTACAGACATAATGGAAATAAACTAGCTAGGGTGCTAGTAGCTTATCCTTGAGAAGAGATGTGGTGGCTACAGGCCTCTGAAATCTATGTTACAATGAGTTTCAAAGGCCTATATATTATTTAGAAACAATGGAAAACCCTAAACATCCAAAAACCTAACCCTACAAGATGAAACGCTAGAATATGGGCCCCATCGGGGTAAATTGGTGCATCAATTTCCCAGGGTCGTAACTTTGGCATGCTATCTCTGTTTGACGCACATGATACATTGTTAGAAATATCTATCCAAGTAATATAACTTCTAATTGCAAATATCAATTCTAGAACAAAATCATATTCACCAGAAGCGATGCCCAGAAAACATCATTTAGGGCCTCAAAACGGCTCCAGAAGTTTAGGACCCAAAAAACTGCTAAAAATAGTAAACTATGCTATAATTAAGGAAACTAAAAAACTAAAAGAAAAAAAGGTGGGGCCCCAAGTGGAATAGGTGAGTGGCCACCAATATCCACCTCGATGATTCCTCCCCATCTTAGGAAGCAATGGTCTCTATTGTGTTGAGTTCCTCCATGAGATGAGGAAACTTCTACAAAACTTGGTCCCTGGTGAACCACTTGCCTTGGTGTGGGAGTTGGCCAGATTTGACCATCCGATACAGTTGGATCTTCTTCTAGCGAGTGTTATTAATTTGAATGTCCATGATAGAATATGTGGTGGCCTATTCCATGCAGTCTAGGTTTAACTCTATTGGTGTGAGTTGTTCTACAATGTCAAAGGTGTCCAGTAGAGGTGGGAAATAGGGTCGAAGGCGGTCCACATTGAATACTCGGTGCAGACCAAGGAATGGTGGAATAATGAGCTCGAAGCAATTTTTCCCTACAACCTTGGTGATGGTGTATGACCCATATTGGTGTGGGTGAAGCTTGTGGTGGGGTCTAGTGAGGCACTCCTTCTGCAAATGTAGCCACACTTTTTTTCCCACATGGAAATGGTCTGGCACCCGATGTTGATCATGTCGTTGCTTTTAATTAGCATTGCCTCTATCCAATATGTCATGAACCTACTGGCGGATGTGCTAAATGTGATGAATGAATTTTTTCGCTTTGTCAACTTCAGAATGGACATGAGCCGAATCGGCATGAGTAGCCAGAAATGGCATGGCTACGTCAATGGGACATAGTGGATGGAACCCCAGGCCCACATGAAAGGGGTTGTGGCTGGTTGAGCTTTGGAGAGCCCAATTATAACTATGTTGTACGTAGGGAAGGCTCTCATCCCATGTGCGTGGATGCTTTGAATTGTACATGGGAAGAATGTGTGCAATCATCCTGTTGACGACCTTTCTTTGACCATTAGTTTGGGTATGGATAGACGTGGGCTTGGTGAGCTTGGTGTCCAGCATTGAGAAGAGGCTAGAACAAAATGTGCTGAGGAACCTGTTGTCCCGATCTGAGATGATAGATTGTGGGATCCCAAAGTGCACCCACACTCGTTCAAAGAAGATTTTAGCAATGGCTTCTGTTGTGATATTCTTCTTGCAGGACAACATAATGGCCATCTTCAAGAATATGTCGACAACCACGAAAACACAGTCATTTCCATGATTATTAGAAGGAAGGCCTGACATGTAATCCATGGAGACGGATTCCCAAGGTCAACTAGGGGTAGGTAGCAGAGTATAGAGGCCTTTCTTCTTAATGGTCGATTTGGCTATGGAGTAAGCAGTGTAGGATCTGATGTACTTCCCAACATCCTATCGAAGGTTCGACCAATAGAAATAATTCTACAACCATTGTTTTCTTAACCCCTAAATTCCCAGCGAATTGACTGTAGTGTGCTTCCCAAATAATCTTGGCATGCTCGCTTGAAGGAACACAAAGGTATCCTAGGTGACATAACAGTGCATCCTGGAGGTGAAAATTTGGAACTTGCATACCCTCCAAGAGTGTCTTCTATGTGTGGCCGAATTTCAGATCACTCTTGTAGAGAAGCGGCCAATCAAAAGTCTCGTGCCCAAAAGATTTGAGAACGTTGGTTAGTGCCATGATTGGTCGTCGGCTGAGGCAGTCTGCAACAATATTGGTGTTTCCCTTCTTATACTTAATGTTCAAATGAAATTTTTGCAAATATGTGGACCACTTCTGATGGCAATCATTCTGCAACTTTCCTTGTGTTTGTATGGACTACAGGGTTCGGTGGTCTATGTGGATGACCGTTTCCTTCCCAAAAATGTAATGTTTCCATTAGCGTCACACCTGCAAAATGGAATACATTTCTTTGTCATAAGTGGGATACTTGCGGACTATGTCAAACAATGTCTCACTGCGATATGCCACTGGATGCCCCTATTGAGTAAGAACTGCCCCAATAGCATAGTCAGAGGCATCTGTCTCGATCTCAAATGGTTGTTTCATGTCTGGTAACGTGAGCACTGGGGCAGAGCAGAGGTAATGTTTCAATTCTACGAACACCTTCTGTTGAGATTTTGACCAAAATAATTTTTCTGTTGCTCCTCCCTTGGTGACTTGAATCAAGGGTCAAGTGATATGAGAGAATCCCAACACAAACCTGTGGTAGAAATTAGCAAGACCCAGAAAGCTGCAAAGCTTTGTTAGATTAGTTGGGGCCAGATAATCCTAAATTACTTAGATCTTGGTTGGATCCACATGCACCCCTGTTCATCAATAATGTGTTCCAGATATTGAACCTAGGTCATGCCAAAAGTGCACTTCTCCAAATTGGCACACAATTTTTATTGCCACAATGTTTGGAGGACCTGTCGGATGTGGTGGAGGTGCTCTTCTGTTTGCATTTCTACTCAATCTTGGCAGCATATCGGTATGCCATACCAAGTGAGGAGATGTTGAGGAACTCCATTTCCTCGTGAATCTATCTGTGCAGACAACTACGGTGCTTCAACACCAAATTTGTCTCAGAATATTTGATACCGATTTTTTTGCGTAGTGTATGGAACATATTCATTAGCTCATGTACATCTTGATCCCTTTGATGTCGCATCGTAGTCCATTGTATGCACTTGTCCCCATAGCTCCCCATGAGATAATATTGTTCCTTGATGGCATCTCGGAAATAATTCCAAGTGGGTACGGCCGAGAACAGAGAGGGTTCCCCCCTCGTCCTTTTTATCATAGTAGGTTTCCCACCAGTCCTTAACATATGGGGGTAGCTTTGAGTATTGCAAAAATAATCTTCTCCCGGTCAGAAAAGTCATGAAATGAGAAATATCCTTCTAATAGATTCAACCATATATCTATGACGTTTGCATCTATTTGGCCCTCAAATATGGGAATGTCAAAGTTTACTTGTACCTTAAAATGAGTTGCGCCTCCAAAGTTGCTGCTAGATGAAGATGTGCCGCTAGTGGGCGGTCATTGAAGGATCTGGAAAAGTTATCCATCAGCACGTTCCTTTGTGTTTTGACAGCCTCCTAAAACAATATTTTGATAGAATCTTCTGCTCCCTCTTCTTTCTTTTCATCCCCCATGGGTAGCCGTCGGGGTTTTCGAGGCTAATCTTGCAAAGGTTCATTCAGATCGATCCCTAACTCCTTATACTCTGACCTCGTTGGGGACATGCAAAGAAGGATTGAGAAAGAGAAGACCACTCTGATACCACTGATCCAGATTTATGCAAGAACGCAATAGAATACACATATAACCATAAATATAAAAATGCAGTGAAAATAACACTTCATTTCATTAATATCAAAGAACTAAAATCTGTTTACAGACAGAATGGAAATAAACTAGCTAGGGCACTGGTAGCTTATCTCTGAGAAGAGATGTGGTGGATACAGGCCTATGAAATCTATGTTACAATGAGGCTGGAAGTCCTATATATTATTGAGAAACAATTGAAAACCCTAAACATCCAAAAACCTAACCCTAGGAGATGAAAAGCATGAATATGGGCCCCGTCGGGGTAAATTGGTACATCACTTTCCCAGGGTCATAACTTTGGCATACTATCTTCGTTTGATGCACATGATACATTGTTAGAAATATCTATTCAAGGACTAAAACTACTGACTGCAAATATTGATTTTGAATCGAAATCATTCTACTCTGACAAGCGATGCCCAAAAAACACTGTTTAGGGCCTCAAAATGGCTCTAGAAGTTTAGGACTCGAAAAACTGCTAAAAATAGTAAATTGTGCTATAATTAAGCAAACTGAAAAACTGAAAGAAATAATAGTGGGGCCCCAAGTGGAATAGGTGGGTGGCCACCAATATCCACTTGGATCAAATCTCCTCCTCCTGAGGTCCCTCCATGTCTCATCATCGAACAAACCACGCTCTCCATCTCTCTGTGGTGGCCTCATATCTTTGTTCCCTTGTGGGGTTGTGGGTCTCATGGGAACAGGAGCCTTGTTCTTGGACACTATGTTAATCATATCCCGAGCATGAGAGATGGCATCCTGTAATGATATGGGCTTGTAGGCCCTCACCCATCCATGCAGTGGCTCATCACACCACTCCACGAAAAACATGATCAACAGGCTCTCGGAAATGTCTGTCACCATCACGGCTAGCCCCTGACTCTCTGATGAATGCCTCTGCACTACTTTTTTGTCTCAGGTGGGCTAGCTCCCTGAAGTGCAGCTCCAAATATTTTATCTCAAACCTCTCCAACAACCTCTGCGTGAACTCCTGGTATGATGTGATGTGGATGTGTCCAAGTGTACTCAGCCCATGGTACCACCACTCCTGGGCATCCCCTTCCAAGTTAAGGGTGGAAAATTAAATAGGATCTGCTTCCTTCATGGGATTCAGGTGGAAATAGGTGTCCAACATTTTTATCCATGCCCCCACTGAACTCTTTGCTCCCCCATCAAAATTTTGAAGTGTGACCTTACCTGCCAATCTCTACACATCCTGGTTGGATGATCCTCCTGTGAAATGATATCCAACCCTCATGGTATTCCTCTCCTTTCGGTGAATGAATTCACCAAAGTACATCACCTGCCTGATCTGGGCATTCAATTCCTCATATTCATTGATGCTTGATGCAACTAAATGTATGATATTTTTAATTGGATTCAGCTCCCTCTTAGGCTCTGACTCCTCTACAAAGTGTGGCATCAATGTTCTACCATCCTGCCCACATTGTGGAGTGTGTGGGAGTTGGAATGCATGATTTCCTCCCTCTCTAGAACCACCATCACTCTGATGCTCTGCTACTCCATCTAGCCTTCCACCCACATGCAATCCCATCACCTGCCACATCATGTCGATCATGATCTGCCCCTGTCTCATTATCTACTGATGTGCTCTCAGTAGCTCCTCCAAAATATGGTCCAGGCTCCTCAGCCTAGGGTTCTCCTCCTCAATGTGCTGGTCCATTCCTTCCCTCCTGGATTCTACTTCTGTGTCTCAAAATGGGCTTAGGTTCTCTCCCATGAGCTCTAGCTTTGCCTCTGCCATGACCTCTATGAAAAACCACTTCTTGGTATCTTGGTGGCATCACCTTCTCTTGTTCCCCCTCTTGGCCAAGAACATACTCTGATACCACTGTAATATTCCAAATAGGAAATTTACATTGATAACAAAAGACATGCCATAAATTTTCAAAAAGACTTTTATTCAACAAACATAAGTACAAGAAAATATGCCAATAACACCAATTTTATTAATATGATCTGCTGGAGTACAATATGAGATGGAAGGAAGGCACTTGTTCTTACACAAGGCAAGCTACAAGCCTCAGGTGATCTACAACAAAAATGTACAGCTGCTGCAATGAACTGCTCTCCTGGAAACTGTGATGTCCTTGGATTTCTAAACTACTAGATCGCTTCAGAACTTGATTTTCCCACTTAATAGTGCCCAAAAAATTATAGGAATTTGGGAAGGTGATCCTTGCCCATCTTGGGCCTCTTCTGATTTCAAAATCTATTGTAGATGCTCTTGAATATATCTACACTCCAAATCTACAGCAAACCTCCTCAAATATATCTCCAATCAAATACCCAACACCTCGGCTCCCAAATCCTTCCATAAAATTGCCCCTGAAAGAGCCTCAACAAGTGACTACGCTGTTTAGGGATGCTTACGTAGTTTATGGGAAAGACTATGTGAATAATATGCAGAGGCTGAATCTCCAAGGCTTCCACCACCATCATGACCAGCCTCTGAAACTCTGAAATATAGGCCTTTGTGCTATCAGTATGCCTCAAATGGGAAAAATCCCTTAAGTATAGATCTGACTCCTTCTTCTCAAATATCTCAATCAGCCTTCTGGTGAACTTTGTGTAGGACATGATGTGGATATGCCCCAACGTAATCAGCCCATGGTACCACCACTCCTAGGCATCACCATCCAAGTGTAGAGTATCAAACCGGATAACATTTGTCTCATGCATGGGATTCAGGTGAAAGTATGTGTCTAAATTCTTAACCCACACCCTAGCTGAACTCTTAGCTAACCCATCAAAGTTAGGGAGTGTAACTTTCCCTTCTATCTTCTGTACCTACTGGTTAGATTTTCCCCCTCTATAATGTGTCCTAGCCCCAGTGGTATGTATCTCCTTGAGGTGTATGTATTTCCCAAAGGACATCACCCTCTTAATCCAAGCATCCAACCCCTCATACTCACCAATGCTTGATGCAACTGAATGGAATAAATCCACAACTGGGTCTGGCTCCCTCTCGGGCTCTGGCTCGCCCACAAAATGAAACATGGTGGGATGGTTTGCCTGTCCAAGCAAAGGAGTGTGTGGGGGCTGATAGGTATGACTGCCTCCTTTGGCTCTAGAACCCCCATCAACCCGGTGCTCTCCCTCTGGTCTCCCATTCACCTACAACCCTATCACTTGATGCATCATGTCAATCATGAGCTGCCCTTGAATCAATATTTGTTGGTTGGTTCTCAACAACTCTAAAATTTGGTTTTGTCCCACTTGTTTGGGCTGCTTGTTGTCCTCCTGATTATCCATGGGGCCCCTGATGTTTTCCACCTTCGTATCAGAAAATGGGTCCAATTCTCCCTCTTTGCCTCAACCCCTGCCTCTACCTCTGCCTCTACCTCTATGTTGATACACTGCTCCATCAAATGACCCTGTCATCGCTTGCTCTTAAGCCTACAACTAGCCAAGAACATGCTCTGATACCACTGTAATTTCCCTAGTGGAAATTAATGGTGATAAACAAAGCACATACAACACATTCAATACAATATATTGCACAAAAAATCAGATAACTAGAAATGCTCCAAGAACATGCCAAAATGGGGTAATTTCATTATATAATAGAGGGATTACAATAATAAATGGAAGGAATGCACCTGGGCTTGCTTAAAGAAAACTACAAGCCCCAGGTGATGAATAACAACCGCCCAAATGATGTAGAAAGTCTCCCCTCCATAAAGTCTGTGTTGGCCTTGAAGAAGTGCACTATTGGCCGAGTAGAACCTCCGTTTGAGCCCTCAAATCTGCCCAGAAAATTATGCAAAATTAATTATGAGCTTCTCACCAAAAACCTAGAAACCTAAGAAAATTTTTTCCCTAGTTTTGATGCTCCAAAATGATCCCTATTTACCTCACACCCCTCCACTAGCAGAAATGATAACCTGTAAGGGAATACTGTGTGTGCAACTCACCCTAATTCTGGAAACTTCTCTTAAATCCCCTCCTAATAGGGCCCAATCAACCCCAGCTCCAAAATCATCCACTCAAGTAATACCCACACACAGATCAACCCAATACTGCACAGTCATGTGAAAATACAACGCAAGCCCTACAAGAGAAATTCGATCCACTGAGAAAAGCCCCTTTTCTCCTGAAATTTCCCTTTCTCTCCACCTGCAAATTTCACAATAAATGCCCAACAATTGGCTTCTATTTACGGCACCCACTCTCCAAGGGACTACATGGCTACTGGTTCTATGTCCAAGCTAAGCAAAGGGAATTCGTGGCTTCTATGCTACACCTCTCCCAGCCTCCACAAGGCAACAAAGATGACTTCCTAGGGTGGTACTCGATGTCCACCAAAGAAAGGGTGAATATCCTCATTGGGAAACTTTGGTGCTCAACAGTACTTTGTAACTTAGCTAAGCAGCTTGAGCAACATTGAAATTTTTAAATGATCAAAAGGCCCAAATGCTTTTACCTTCTATTTATAATTGTTGCTTTCTCACTTCATGTGGGTCCCTCCAACAAGTAAATTGAACTCCTTCATAGGCCATTCAAACTTCTCTTCCAAGGGGAGAATATTTCATGAGGGAGTGGCCCCCACATTCCACTAAGAAAGTAATTTGACCCCCTTGTCTTAAATATTTTCCAAAATTGCCTTGGTCCCTCAAAATTGACAAAACTAGAAAAATTTGTAGTTTTCCTTAGAAAAATATTTTAGGAAGGGATATTACACTATTTGATGGAGTTTTGATCTGCTCTGTTTGACCGAGAATTGGGCTATGTGCCAAGAATGTGTCCAAGTTTTACTTGAAAACAAGGATGAGTTTGACTACAAAAAGAGATGGTTTGACTGCAAGTATGACCGCATGTCTGAGTTGACTGCAGCGGTCAACCACAGGTCCAAATTTGACCATAGGAGATAGGTTGACCAAGAAGAAAATTTGACCATAATTAACTATTTTGAAGGCTTGGCCAGCATTGATTAAGCTGTAATTTTGAGGAGGTTTGACTGGTGAATAGACTTGGATTTTGGCATAGATTTCTAATATTCTTGAAATTTTAAATACTTCTAAAAAACAAATTTATTCTAAAGGAAAAGTTGTTGGGTTTTCTCCCAAGTTTTGGTTTCCCAAGGAAAATTTGTTGTCTCTATTGTGCTAGGCAATCTCTTTATGATCCTACTATTTTCATTGCATCACTGTTGATATTTTCTGTGTATAATTTCTCAATGATATAAGTGACATAAGATAAATTGATTGGAAATCATTAGGAAGTAATTATCAGATTAGAAAAATCAGTTTCTACTATTCATCCTTGTAGAAAATTAAACAACACCATCCCCCAATTCTGAATGAAATGTATGTATTAAAGGGCCAAGTCTTGATTAAATTCCTAATACAAGACTTTTTGTTTCAATATTTTCCAATAGCTGCATCTGCACATATCTTATATTGTTGCAAAATTTGGCTACTAGAGATCCCCTGGTTTGATACACCATAATATGCAGTATCAAGGTGTGCCCTAGAAGAGTTGTGCTGGTGCTTTTGAATAACTACAAGTGATGAAAAAGCCTCACAGATTGTATCCAACTCATGCAGGAGTGCTTGATAAAATTGGGAGTCACTTACGCCATTGAAAAATATAATTTTTAAGAGTTCGTACTTCTATAAGGATCATTTGCATTGATTTGAAACATCTTATCTCTATTTTCTTGATTCTCACATTAATTTTTAGTCAAGCTATCTCAACATTATTTCTTGTCTTGCCACAATATGATTATGTGGTGAATGGATAGTCACTAGTATCAATTTTGTTAATTTTTAACAACTAGGTCCAAACTCCATGTTGTGATGCTCAGATGAAGATGCCAATATTTTTATTGGATTCCTCTTTCGGAGAGGTGTAAGATTGAAATAAATATCATCTTGATCCGATGAGCAGAACATTTATTTTGAATTTATTCAAAATATGTGTAGGTCGGCCTGAAATGAAATGTAGGCTAGAAGCCCCAACAGTTGTGTCATACACCCTCATTGATGGATATAAATAAGTCAACATTGGAGGTCATTTTCAATCATCCATCCTCACACATTCTCTCTCATCATCTGATTGGTTCGATCACTTGGAGGTTCTTTCTCATCCACACGTGGGAAAATGCAGCAAGAAGATTTTTGTTTTTCGACCTAGGGTTTTTCATCGCAGAGTAGAACAATGCCGACTTTGGTCAATGCTTGGTCAAAATAACCCAAATCTGTCCCATAATTATGATTTCTGCAGTTTACATTTATTGGCATGGAAATCGAGGCTAGATGTTGACTTTGATTGGGCTGTGTTGACTTTTTTCTACTTTTGTTTTACGTTGACCATTGACCGTGATAACGTTGAATTTAGTTGACTTTGGGTTGACTGATATTGTTGTCTGAGAGGGTTGTGTGACACTTTTGGTTGGTTGACCGTATTCAGACATTGTTGGTTGAAGCATCTTGTTGACCACTGTAATGCACCAACACACATATTTTTGGCTTGTCTTCTGTCGATCTACTGGTATGTTCTATCAACATTTTACTTTCTTGTTTATGTGATTGATCTTTGATATTGGGGATGAAAAGTAAAGTTGCATCAAGAATAGAACATATACAAAAACTTACATGGACTAGGAGCTGAGGTGAAGACAAATCCCTATTTTGTAGCAATCACTGAAGAAGAGCATGGGTACCTCAAACTACAATGGCTTTAAAGCTGATGAAAAATTGACTAGGAAGGAAGACTTCCATGCCTGGAAGATGACATTGGATCTTAATTTGGAAGACCAAGATGTCATGGACTATGTGCAAGGTAAAATCCAAGAGCCTCCATCCACTGCACCTGCTTCCACCAAGACAAAATACAAGAAGGGGGAAATCAAAACAAAGTTGATGATTAGGGACTCAATTCATAAGTGTCTGGTTTCCTACATCTCTAAGTTGGGCACGTCCAAGGATATTTATGATAAGTTGGTCAACATGTTCAAGGCCAACAATGTGAATCAAGTCCTATTCTTTAAGAACTGACTGAATAATCTGAAGAAAGGCAGGGATGAATCTGTCCAATCATATTTTCTAAAACTGACCGAAATCAGGAATAATGCTGTGGCTATTGGGGAGACTAGTTGATCGAGAGATGGTTCTCACCATACTTGGAGGTCTCTCATCCGAATGGCATGTATTCAACACTACCATTCTCAATAAAAATGTCATAATTGATTTTGACAAAGTACCTTCGAGATTCGTACAAGAAGAGACAGGGATGAAGGAATATGAAAATGAAGGAAATGTTGCCTTCACTGCTCGTGCTAAGAAGAAGAAATTTGGTGGTCTGAGGAACAAAAGAAGATCAGGGGCCCAAGGGAAGAAAGGTAAATGTTACACTTGTCACAAGCCTGGACACTATGCTAGAAAATGCCCTTTCAAGAAGGATTCTCTTGATGATGATGATGATAACAACAAAAACCAGAGGAATGGCAATCAAAGGAACAACATGTTAAAAGGGAAGAGGAAGGCTTCCTCTGGTGGAAATGGGCAACCTTTCAAAAGGTCAAGAAACTACAGGTATGAGGAATCAAATGTTGTTGATGATAAAAGAAATGAATTAATTCTTGTATCTTCCCTCTATGCTACATCTCCACTCGACACTATGGATGTATGGTTGATAGATCGTTGTGCCTCAAGGCACATCACTGGGTTCAAGGAAGCACTTTCTGATATGGTTAAGAAGGATGTTAATCTAAAAATTATCCTTGGAGGTAATGTCACATATCCCATGAAAGGGACAGGGAATATGACTCTACACTTGTCTCAAGGTCAAGTCCTCTACTTGCAAGATGTACTATATGTACCTGATTTGAAGAAAAACCGTGTGTCTATTTTGGCCATGGAAGACAAAGGTTTCAATGTAACATTCATTAATGGGAAGGTGTGTATCTAGAAGAAGAGTTTAAATGAAGCTATCACGATTGGGTTTAGATTTGATACACTCTACTAGGTTGGAGGAAGTCCACTGGGAGCGATGACGTGTGATATTATCCAACAGACTGAACTATGGCACCGGAGGTTTGGACACCTTCACTACAAAGCCCTTCTGGAAGCAAGGAAGGTGGTGACGGGGATGCCCGAGTTCACAAATGATCATGAAGGTGTATGTCAGGACTATGTCGAAGAAAAGCATACAAGGGGACCTTTCCCCTCAAGTGTCACAGAGACATTTGATGTATTGAAACTAATTCATTCTGATCTGTTTGGTATGCTTCCCGTGACATCCTTGGGAGGATGTTCTTATTATATGACGTTCATAGATGACTTCTCTCACAAAAACTGGATATACTTATTGAAGAAGAAGGATGAGGATTTCATGTGGTTCTGTACCTTCAAAGCCTTGGTGGAAAATCTAATAGGGAAGAAGATCAAGATATTGAGGACCGATAATGGCACTGAATATGAGATGAACGAGTTGAAGAAATTTTGCAGAGAAGCTGGCATCAAGAGGGAGACCACAACTGTCTATAATCCTGAGAATAATGGCATTTCTATAATAAATAACAGGACCATTGTGGAAGCTACGCGTGCTAGTCTATGTGACCAAGGTCTTCCGAAGTTTTTGTGGGGAGAAGTTGTGAACACTGTAGTGTGCATACAAAACTGATGACGACATTCTGCTCTGGACTCCAAAACTCCCGAAGAGGTTTTATTTGGTAGGAAACCTGACATCTCACATTTTATAGTTTTTGGATGTCTTGCTTATTTTCATGTGCCGAAGGAGAAAAGGAGAAAGCTGGATGCTTCTGGAAAGAAGGGAATTTTTGTGGGCTATAGCAAATCTTCGAAGGCTTATAGAGTCTATGTGCTTGGTCAAAGGGAAGTGAAGATATGCCACAATTTTACCTTTGACGAAGATACTTCCCTGCAGAAATTAATCAATCTTTCGAGATGTGAGGAAGATCATGAAGTAAGGCCTGGAAATGAAGAAGAACCAAAGGATGAGATGATGCCTGATGTTGAAGGACTGATGGACCCTATTGATCCACCTCCTTCAATGAGGAAAATACCATCATGGCTTAGGGTCACTCTCGAGGATGTCGAGAGTCATATGGCCCCAAGGGGGACATTCCATGAAAGCAAGAAGTCGTGTAGATACCAAGGGTATCTAGCAGCCATGAGTAAAATCATACAATCTGAGCCTGGATATTTTGAGGAAGCTATAAAGAATCAAATCTGGAAGGATGCTATGTATGAAGAATATGAGTCCATTATGAATAATGATGTCTGGGATGTGGTTCCAATACCAGAGGACAAAGCAGTTATCACCTCGAAATGGATCTATAAGATCAACCATGGATCTGATGGTAGTGCTGAAAATTTCAAGGTAAGATTCGTTGCTCGTGGCTTCTCTCAAAAGGACAGTGTAGCTTGTGATGACATATTTTCACCTGTGGCTTGATATACCACCATTAAATATATCATAGCCCTTGCTGCTACACAAGGATGGAATTTTCATCAGATGGATGTGAAGGCTACATTTATACATGGTGCGATAAAGGAGAGGTGTATGTGGAGAAACCTCTGGGGTTCAAAGTCCAAGATCGGGACACCCATGTCTACAGGTTGAAGAAAACCCTCTGTTAGTTGAAGCAAGCACCCAAAGCTTGGTAGGAGAGGATATATAACTACCTAATGAAGCTGGGCTTCACTCGTAGTAATGATGATCCAAAAATTTACTTCAAGGTTGATAGAGAAAAGCCTCTAATTATAGTGTTGTATGTGGAAAACCTCTTCCTGACAGGTGCTGACCCTCTCATTCATCAGTGCAAGAGGGTGCTCATTGCTGAGTTCGAAATGAAGGACCTAGGACTGATGCATTACTTCCTAGCCTTGGATGTCTGGCTAAGACCTAGAAATATTTTCCTTTCTCAAGGAAAATATATTGTGAAGCTTCTAGAAATATTTGGTATGGTGGATTGTAATTTCATGTCGACATCGATGGAGCTCAAATTTAAGAAGTTGAGTGGAAACGCTACTGGGCCCATGCTAGCAAATCCTACTAAGTATCTTCAACTCGTAGGGGCCCTAATGTTCTTAGTGAACACTCATCCAGATGTATGTTTTGTAGTGAACACTTTGAGTCAACATATGGTTGAGCCTCATCACTTTCACTGGGTTGGTGCCAAGAATCTGTTGATATATCTTTGGGGCACGATAAACCATGGGATGAGATACACTGTTGGGAGCATGACACTCCATGGATATACTAATGCCGATTGGCCCGGAAGTGCAGTGGATCGTAAGAGCACATCATGATGCTGCTTCACACTTGGTTCTGCTTTGATATCATGGATGAGCAGGAAGCAGAAGTCGGTGGATTTGAGCACCGTGGAGGCCGAATACCTTACAGCAAGTATGGACTGTTGTAAGGAATTTTGGTTGTGAAAGCTCTTTAGTGAGCTATTGGAGCATGTGATAGATACCACCATGATACTCTGTGATAACCAATGTGGGATTTGGTTGTTTGAGAATCCCGCGTTCCACGATCGATCCAAGCATATTGATATCAAGTACCACTTTATCCAGGATATGTTACAGCGAGGTGTCGTAAGGCTTGATCATATAGGAACTGATGAGAAAGTCGCGAAAATTCTCACAAATCCCCTGGGGAAGGTCAAGTTCCTAAGCTTCCGTGAGAATCTTGGAATCATGGAACAACCCTATTCTGAGGGTCCTGTTGGACGATGAGCTCTGGGAGCTCTGGCGAGCTTTGGGGATAGCTTCTAGGAGCTATAAGAAACAAAAGGGCTAGGCCTTTCGAACCATGTTGGTGTGCTTCTGCCCCACCATTATAATGTTGAGTTGGTTCACCTCTCATGATCTATGCCCCATATGCATCCTACCCATTGAGTCCTGGACTCATGGGAAGTACCTCTCATTTGGCCAGTGAGGTGGGAAAAGCTAGAGACCAGTAGCAAATATTGATGGATGCATCGAATATTTCCATAATATCTATGTCTAGGATGGCACATGTCCAACCACTTGATATGGGATCAAGTCTAGTGAGGTTTTAGACCTCCTATTGACTTCGAGTCAGATAAACCAACTTTGGGTTGGTATGTGACTCTTTGAGTCCTATAGAGGTTTCAGACCTCTGAGCTGAATTTTTCAGCCGGAAATGATGTCTTTGTGACTAACCCACTTTTTTTCTAAAATAAATAAGCCAGCAACACAAATTACGGTGGTATGACACACAATGTTTGGATTGCACGGGTGGATGGAGTTCTCCCTAGTTTAGAGGGAGTGTTAATTTTGGACAACTAGGTCCAAACTCCATGTTTTGATGCTTATACGAGGATGCCAATATTTTTATTGGATTCCTCTTTCGGAGAGGTGCAAGATTGATCTAAAGATCATCTTGATCTGATGAGAAGAACATTTATTTTGAATTTATTCAAAATATGTGCAGGTCAGCCTGAAATGAAATGTAGGCTTGAAGCCCCAACAGTTGTATCACACACCCTCATTGATGGATGTAAATACATCAATGTTGGAGGTCATTTGCAATCATCCATCCTCACACATTCTCTCTCATTGTCTGATTGGCTCGATCACTTGGAGGCTCTTCTTCATCCACACGTGGGAAAACACAACAAGAAGATTTATGTTTTTTGACCTAGGGCTTTTCAGCGTAGAGATGACCAGCATTAACTTTGGTCAACGCTTGGTCAAACTGACCCAAATCTTTCCCAGAATTCCAATTTCTTTAGTCCAAATTTATTAGCACAGAAATCAAGGCTGGACGTTGACTTTGACCAGGCTGCGTTGACTTTTTCCTACTGCTGTTTTGCATTGAACATTGACTGTGACAGTGTTGAATTTTCTTGACATTGGGTTGACTGATATTGATGTCTGAGAGGCTTGTTTGACACTTCTTGTTGGCTGACCGTATTGAGACTTTGTTGGTTGAAGCATCCTGTTGACCACCGTAATGCACCAACACACATAGATTTTTGTCTTGTCTTCTATTGATCTACTAGTATGTTCTATCAGCATATTACTTTCTTGTTTATGTGATTGCAATTTGATATTGGGGATAAAAATTAAAGTTGCATCAAGCATAGAAAATCTAAAATAATTTACAAATTTGCTGAATCCATTTTCCCTTATTGAATCCCCTTTACACTCCAAATTGGCACCATCAAAATTCAGATTTACTTCAAAAACGACATTGGCCTCTTCTGCTGATGAAATTTTATGAAAAGAAGAACTGCATAAAGCCTTGTCCATTGCAGAATGACATAACAACTACCCATAGATGAATTAAACAATTAAATATTAACATCTAGATTTGCATAGGGTGAAAAACAATTAAAAATCAGCACCCATGTTTGAACGAGGTGTAAATTCAAGTGTTAATAACGCCCTGCTAATGCTTTTTAATCCTCCTCTCGATTCTTATGTCGATATGTATTTTTTTCCCTTTGAGGTCTCTTGTTCTTCAATTATTTGATCAAATAAGTCATCTTGCATCCCCATTGCCTTATTTTTCTTCTCTTTAGATGAATGAGAAGAGAATTTTGATATTCCATGTGATATTATCTCTGGCTTGTCATAATTACAATCTAGCATGATGATGATTTCTTTGTTATGGATCTTGTCAATTGTTGTTTATTCATGAATTTTAGATTGATTACTATCTTCTATCTCTTCATGCTTATAATAATATGTTTTTTGTATAATATTTGCATTTAGTGTATAGCTATGTTTCATCAAGTAAGTAAGAGAGTTTCAAGTTTCATTCCTTTGAGGATTTATTGTCATCCTCATCCTCTATGGAAGCATTTGCATCCTCATTCTTAGCTTTGAAAACCTAAACTGCAGTTGAAGAACATCTTCTTGTCTTAAAACCATTTTTTTGACAATCTGTGTCAATGGGATTTTTTTTTTTGAGAAATGCATCTTATATTACTTTATGGACATGGAGTTACATAAATTTAACAACAATATTACAAGGAAATTTTTCTGTTAAGGTAGACACACTACATTTGACTAGCCTGTGCTCCAATAGGTTCCAAGAAAGTGGGGTAGTGAAAAATTAAATAAGCATGAAGCCTTGACCAAAAGGCCTTGGCAGGCATCTTTGCACTTATTTTGCTTGCACTTCCTCCTCTTTCCATTGAAGTTCTCATTCGAGTTTTTGGTACATATCATTCTATGCATGTATACATTATTTTTGCAGTGTTGTGCACATTTATTTGGAGCCTGGACATGCTAGTCTCTATTTCCAAAATATCATATATGGATTACAAGGAAATTTCCCTCTTGAGTAAGCTATAAACACTACATTTGACTAGCCTGTGCTCCAATAGGTTCCAAGAGAGTGGGGTAGTGAAAAAATAAATAATTTTAGCATGAAACCATGCCCAAAAAGTCTTGGAAGGAAACTTTGGACTTATTTTGTTTGTTCTTCCTCCTATTTCCATTGAAGTTCTCATTCCATTTTTTGGTCATGTCATTGAATGCATGTGTACATTAGTTTTGCAGTGTTGTGCACATTTATTTGAAATCTAGATAGGCTGGTCTCTGTGTTTCCAAAATATCTTATATTTCTTGTGTGTGATCATTGAAGTTCTCATTCCATTTTTGGTACATTTGAGTTGTAACTTATCTATTCAATGCATGCGTGAATTAGATCTGCAGTGTTGTGCACAATTATCTGGACAGTCTGGTCATAGTGTTCTCAAACTATCATGTATTTCTAACATGTGACCATAATTTTTGTACTTTTTCTCATTTCTCCAACTTCCCTATGTATTTTTAAAATTATAAGCTATATTTATGAAATAAATCTATCGAATAATAGTAATCAAGTTGTTCTTACTATTTTTATATTTCTGTTTATTCCAATAAATATACCAATTTCATAAATGAGCAATCATGAGTTCATTGCCAAAACAGTTCCAATATGTAAGATACTAGGAGTCTAGGACTACTCTAGAGTATATAGTGACTAGATTCACCTTAAGTCACCCTCAATCTTCATTTAATTCTCCTCATAATATTGGGATCTCAAATTTGTATTGGGTTCTTGATTTTTTTTTTCCTAAAATAGTATTTATTTCCAATATTAGTGGAACAGGATCAAGTGCAAATCATGGCAGATTTATCCCTTTTTGCATGTTTTACCTTCATTATGTCCAGGAACCATGAGATCACAATTTTCATAATAATTATTTCCCAACTCTATCAAAATTTGAGCAATTTGTTTCCATGTGCTATAGTTGAGCTATTTAAAGTTAGCATTAGCTTAGTTGTGATCAACATGTTTATATCAATATTCTATTTTCGTATTTTTCTATATGTGATGGAAATATGTTGCTAGTTTGTTGGATCAATCAAACCAACTTGGGGGCATTCATCTTCATGGAACTCCTTATGTTCATGGGATCACTTCATTTGATGGAGGTCTTTGGTTGAGGAAATCTCAATTCTCCCACACAGTTTTAAAAACCGAATCTGGGTTTTGAACCAACTATCTATGAAACAAGGGTTCAAACCAGAATTGGATTGAACTAGATTCAATGGACTAGAACTGAAAAAATACATAAAATAATTAATTTTAAATGGAGAAAAATTATTTTAAATATTTCTAACCTTCATTCCAAACCATTCGAAAGAAAATATGCAAAGTTTTTTCATCTATATACAATGTACGAGCACATATATCAAAATGGCACAGAGTGCAATACATATCATCATAAAAATACATAATCAATGAGGTTCTAAATGGCCTACAGAGTCCAAAAACAATGCTACAACTCAAGATACTAGGCCATTGGCCTACTACAAATCACTACTCAGCATGAATCGATCATTCATCAAAATTCTTCTTGTATAGCTTTTTCCTTGGCCTTTTCCTCCTTAAACTTGTCAAAATTTTCAAGGTATTATTCCCTAATGGGCCCTAACAATTCATATGATGCATCACATGAGGTTATGTGGCTTCTTATACCAGCCAATTTTTGTTTCAACCTATAGATCCCCCATTTCCAGTAGGCTCTTGCAATATTTGTACAAAATTTTTCCATCAACAACATCACAATGAATCCATGCAACATCTTTGGATTTTGGGGACATGGTGGATGATGAAATTTCAGATTTTAAGGGAAAGAGATATACAAAGACAAAAAATGCAACCGAGTAAAATACAAAACCTATGATAAAATTGAAAACAAACAAGAGATAGATTGAGCCTACAAAGAGGGGTTGTTTCTATATGAAAAGGGGAAAAAAATTAAAAACAAACACAATGATCAAATGTGAAACTTTTAAAGAGAGAATTTATATATGGGAATGAGAACCAGTTCCCAAAGCCTCCTCCCAAAAATTCCAACTCCACTAGACAACTCCAAACCAACTGCAACATGGCAAAGGACCACCTAACTTATTGTTAATGCAAAATTGAGTGTTGTTGCAAAACTCTTCAAGCCCTTATATGCTCACAAAAACTAGAAATGAGAAGTGTGAGGCAAATAGGAGTTCAGGGCTGCTTTTATAAGCTTAGAGGGGCATATTTTTTAGGGAACTACCCATGGTTTCGGAAAATATAACCTAAAAACACCACTTGCGGGTCCCCATCCTTGCCACATATGTCATCAATGTTGATTTTTGTAGCTTGGGAGGTACTTCAAGTCTTGAGGATCTAGGGTTTGGAGGAAGGAGCTCCACAAGTGACCTTGTGGGCTTGAAACCCAAGCTTGGGGTTTTTCACCCATCATGATATGGGCCAAAACAATGGGCAAACTTTGAAATGTGATGGATGAAGATGATAGAGGATGTCAAGATGATTCTAATGCATCAAAAATCTCTGAATTCTGAGTTGTCAAATTGGAGTTATGAATTTTTGAAGATATGTGTGGGCATGGTGGCACAAATGTAATGACCCATCTACTATTACGAACAGAATGTGAATTATTAGCATGGATATAAGGCATGAATATGATAGCTACATATGCATGGATCACATGCACTACACTAGTATTCATATCAAATTATGAAGATTTCCAAGCATAGGATAAAAGACGTAATTAGTGAAAATACTAAATAAATACCTAACTTGCAAAAATATATTGAAATATGTATAATCCTGTGTCGTCATCATAATAAGTAACCATAAAATATTATTCAAAGTAAAATATTATTCAAAATAGAATATTAATTCTCTATACTATATAAATTAAAACAGAATATAATTTACAATCCATTGCAAATAATCAAAAAAGTAATATGCAACATTGTCCAACCAACAAAACTTTAGAAGAAATTCCTGCTACATTGCTTACTACAGCAGCCTGTGAGCCCACGCATGCTTGAAGCTAGGGCTTCCCTCACAGCCATGGAGGTTCTGGGCTCGCCCCAGGTTCCTCCACCCCCTCCTCCTCCATCTGTTGTTCATGTATTAAACTTGCTACTGGATTTCATGCCGAAGAAGAAGAAAACCAAAGCAGCCAAGTTTGTGAAAAAGCTCGATGATATACCAAAATTCTCTCTTCCCCCTGAGGGTTTGATCCAGGTAGCTTTGTCTCTGGAGGATCGTGCTCTCTTGGGATAGTTCACTAG
The DNA here is from genome assembly GCA_034641835.2 of Pinus albicaulis. Lineage (NCBI taxonomy): Eukaryota > Viridiplantae > Streptophyta > Pinopsida > Pinales > Pinaceae > Pinus > Pinus albicaulis. Next base: position 591,609,975 of record CM076573.1, read on the forward strand.
GCTCTAGCCCTCCCGAAAAACCATAGAGAACTGGGTCGTCAAGAACTGGACGTCGTTGATCAAGAACAATGTAACCTCATGTTTATTAGTGAGAGGTTATTTTCTATTCGAATTCATCTCAAAAGAGGATAAAGATATGATCTTTCGGAATGGACCCTACTTCATGGCTCCTCGAGGCCTGTATCTCAATAAGTGGATGTCGGATTTTGACCCAGCAGTAGATGTTCCAACTGCTGTTCCTATATGGGTTAGGTTTCCGACTCTCTCAGTGCATTGCTGGAACTAAGATTTTCTTAAACACATAGCCAATTCCCTGGGTAAATTTATTGATCGGGTAAATAACAAGGACCAATACAGTTGTGCCAGAATATGAGTTGAAGTAGATCTAGAGGTGTTCCTTCCAGAGGAAAAAAAAATAAATGTCGACAGTTGGACCCATGTGCAAAAGCTAGATTATGAGCAGCTCCCCTTCAAGTGCCGGAAATGCCATGTTTACGACCACTTTGCTAGAGGATGTTCGAGTAATGGAGAGGCGGAGAAAGGGAAGGAGGAGGGTTGGAACCAGGTCAAGCAGATAAATACCTCCCATAAATCCCATAAATCTGACATCCCAAATGGTAAAGGCTCTCAGCCGGCTTCTATTCTTAAAACCCCTCCCTCGAATGGTCAAGAAAACAAATTTGGGCCCCTAAGTTCAGCAATAGAGGACACCGAGGAGGTCGAGATGCATAAGGAAGGATCCCCAGGCAAAGGGACCCCTTCAAGATCAAGGTAAGGAGAAATTTCTGCAGATATATCTAAAGAAAAACATGCAGAAGCTGAGGAGGAAGAGAAAGTATCAGAGGATATAGAGGAGGAAGGAGAAATAGGGAATTCACAAAATTCAGCTAGAAGATCCACAAGAGGCCATAAGTCTCCCGGTGAAAAGAGAGAACAATAAACCTACAAAGATAAGCTCCAAGGTAGTCAACCAACCTTTGAGAAACTCTTGGAAAAAATGCCTAAGTTGACAAGAAATCAGACTCAGGGCTCCAAGGGAGCTCATCACACCCAAAAAAGTAAGTGATAAAGGTTGTCTCCTGGAATTGCAAGGGTATGGGGAGTAGAGTTAAAGAAGAAGCCATAAGAATTCTTCTAAGGATAGAAACCCTAGACATACTTCTCATCGAGGAGACTAAAATGGAGGACAAAGACTTCCTCCAAATAAGTAAGAAATTTTGGAATAAAGGTGGTGGACAGGTAGTCTCTACTCGAGGAGCCTCGGGTGGGCTGGGCACTCTCTGGAATATTAAAAAATTCTCGATGGTTAATGATATACTAAACAATCATTGTTTTTTCTTGAAACTTTAGCATCTGGATACACAAGAGATCATTTTTCTCATCAATGTGTACGTCCCAGTAAATGCAAGGGAGAAAAAGTTCTATTGGGACTCTATCAGAAATCTGGCAGTAATGGAGAATCTGGAAAATACAATATTTTTTGGTGACCTTAACCTCACGTTGATTTTGTCAGAGAAGCGAGGAGACAACATCATAAGGGACCTGGTGAGGGAATGGGTGGAGGACCTCATGTAGGACTGGGACTTGCTTGACATCAAGCCCTCTATTGGTAAGTACACCTGGTCAAACAAAACAGTTGGTCCGGGGCATATTGCTATAAGGTTAGATATATTTATCATTTAAAGTTATTTTCTCCTATTAGGATTAGAGGCTAGAATTCACATTCTCCCTTGCAATGTTTTTGATCATAAACCTATCAAACTTGAGCTTTTGGCCCATCTTGATCACGGTCCTATCCCATTCAGATTTAGTCCTTTATGGGTCAAGGAACCAAAATTCATGTATATGATCAAGGAAATTTGGAGGCAGTCAGTCAAGGGCTCCTCCTTCTATGTTTGGGAGGAAAATCTCAGAAGAGTGAAAGTTGGTCTAAAAAGTTGGGCCAAATCCCTTCCCAACCCTGCAACTGAAAGAAAAAAAATCCAAGGCAACCTTGAGCTCCATCACCTACAGTTGGAAAATGTAGTAATTACAAAAGAAGTTTTAGACAGGGATGCAGAATTACAACAACAATTTCATAAGGCATGTCTGGTAGAGGAAGAATATTGGAGACAAAAATTTCGCAGTCTTTGGCTAAAAGAAGGAGATAGGAACTCCTCCTTCTTCCACAAGTAAGCCCAAATGTAAAAATGCTTCAACTCCATCTCAGAAATCAAGGAAGAGACCATTACTCATAATGATATCATTATCATTAAACGAGTAACCTTATCTCATTTTAAAAACCTATATAATGAAGAAGAAGTGATGGGCCAGAATTCTAAATTTCTTGATGTGGTTCCTCCAATGATTACCTCTAGGATGAATCAGCTATTGGATGCAAAGTTCTCTATAAAAGAAATAAATGTTGCTCTCTTTGCTATGGAGCTCGACAAAACCCCAAGCCTAGATGGATTTATAGTGAAATTTCTTCAATCTTGTTAGAAGAAAGTGGAAAAGTATTTGTACAAAATGGTTCTGAAATCCCAAGCCTGCCAGAAAATTGGAGGCAGCACTAACTCTACCTTTCTTGCCCTCATCCCCAAGGAAAAATGAGCCAACAATTTCAACAGATTCCACCCTATTTCTCTTTGCAACATAGGCTACAAAATGATAACCAAAGTGATTGCCAACAGATTGAAAAATATCCTTCCTAACATTATTCCAGAGAATGAAGGTGGCTTTGTTCAAGGAAGGCAGATTGTGGTCAATTTCATCTTAGTTAAAGAGGCGATCCATTCAAGCCTACATCGAAAAGAAAAGGGTATGGTTGTCAAGATTTATCTAGCAAACACCTTTGACCGTGTTAGACACATATTTATTTTGGATGTTATGCATAAGCTTGGGTTTGGGATCAACTTCATCAACTGGATTCGGGCTTGTATTTTTGAGCCCTGGATCACCCCCCTGTGAATGGGAGCGCTGTTGATTTCTTCAAAGCTACGAGAGAGCTTAGGCAGGGGTGTCCTTTTTCACCCCTCCTATTTGTTCTCTAAGATTTTGTTCTCATCTTTTATTTGGACAATAAGAAACAATATTAGGAGATTATGGGTCTTAACATAGCAAGAGGAGAAAAAAATATAAATCATGCTCTATTTGCTGATGATTCTCTATTGCTAGGAGCAACCACTGTACTTTCGGCATCAAGGTTCATAGGTGTGTTGTATGACTTCTGTGATGAAATGAGCAGCAAACTTAATAATGGGAAATGTCATATATTCTATTGGAACACTTCAGCCAGTACTCTTAGTTCCATTTCTAGATGTTTTGGCTTTGCTGCCTCCTCAAACTGGTCTTTGTTCAAGTATATTGGTCTCCCTATCTTCGTCAAGAGTGCCTTCAGTAGAGATTGGCTCCCCCTATTAGAGAAATTCAAGAGCAAGATTTAGGTCTAGTGTTTCTCTTGGCTCAACCTTGCAGGTAAGTCGGTGCTCATCAAGGTTGTCCTCAACAGTCTCCCACATTTTCAATTCTCTATTATGTTGGCTACTTCTTGCATTCTTAGGAAAATGGAGGATTACATCCAATTTTTTTTTGGAAAGGGGAAAAACAGAAAGAGAAAAATATCCCTCTAGTAAGCTGGGACAAAGTCTCCAAGCACCTGATGGAAGGTGGTTTGAATTTCAAGGATCTCTGCACAAAAAAACATGGCTATGGGAGTAAAAATAATTTGGAGGATTATTGCTCCTAATTCTGGTTGGGCGCATTCTGCATTATGGAACAAATATTTCAGAGGACCAAGGTCTCGTTGTCTTGATAGACCCCGCCCCAAAATCGGATCGCTCTTCCTCAAGCTCTACCCTAAATCCATTCCTTTGATCAACCTCCATGCGTTTTGGATACCTGGGAATGGAAAACGCATCAATATCTGGGAAGATTTCATTATGAACAACGCTCCCCTTGCTGAAATTAGCTCACTGCATGCGCTGCGTTCTTGGATGTCCAACGCTAGCTTCTCAATGTTGTGGGACATTTTGTGTTGAGAGAATTTCGATTGGCTTAGTTGGAAGAACCTTTAGGTGCCAATAGAATTGAAGAAGGATTGTGCAGACTTATTCGCTTTTTTGAAGGGCATGGCCCCAATTCATGCTAGGAGACCCGACAGTCGTGGTTGGGTTTCGTTGTCGGGCAGCTACTGTATGGCACAGGGCTATATAAAACTGATGGAGCATCCCCACATCCCTCCAAATCCTCTGCCCTGGAAGGGGATATGGAACCATACATCCATTCCTAAAATTGATTTTTTCTGCTGGCTTTTGTGCCATAACAGAATCCTGACAGAAGACAGATTGCAGAAAATGGGATATTATGGGCCTTCCAGATGTATAATGTGTGGAGAAAATGAAGAGAGTGCCTACCATCTTATGCTGGAATGAAAACTCACAGAAGAGATCTGGCATGAGCTTATTGGCCGTTGGAGAATCAACTTCACATTTCCCAACTCCATCACTGACTTGTTTGCAAACTGGCTGCTCATATTTCCTGGAGCCACTCCAAAAAATAAATACATTAAGGCTTCCTAGCTCTCACTACCAAAGATCATATATTGGAAAATTTGGCTTGAGAGGAACAAGAGGATTTTCAGAGATAAAGAGAGAGATGTAAAGATTGTCATGATCAAGATCAAATGCCAGTTGAAAGAAAGCTTCGGAGATCAATTGGATGATAAAAATCTAAGTCAGCAGGACACTGAATGGGGTGCTATATTTCACCTCTAGTTTCATGAAATAGCAAGGTTAAACATCCCATCGAAAGAATGGAAATTAGAGTCAATGAGAAAGACTTCTCAAATTGGATTAACAAGAAATCTAGACACTCTCTATTCTTTGATGGGGCTGCCAAAGGAAATCCAGGAAGAGCTAGAGCAGGAGGAGTCATAAAGAATGCAGAAGGGAGAATTGAACACAGTTTCGTGTGGGGCTTGGGACACAACACCAACATTCAAGCTAAAGCGCTGGCTCTCTTCCAAGGCCTCAAGCAATTCAAAGACTTTGGCATCAAATAGGTAAATGTATTTGGCGATTCTCAGTCCATAATTAAAACTATAGTGGACAACTCTGCTGCTACAGATTTCAGGTTTGCAAGATTGATGACAAGAATCAAAACAATGGCTAAAACTTTTCAGAGTTTTAATTTCTTCCATGTGTTGAGGGAAAATAACAAGGATGTAGATTCTGAAGCCAAAAAAGCAACCCTCCTCTCTGTTGGCACTCTTCTAAGAGACAAGGATGTAGCTTGGGACCACATACCTTAAAATATTTGCTTATATGTTTTATTGCATTTTATTGAAGCAGTTTGTTTGTATCCACGAGATTGGGAAAATTGTGGAGATGGATTCTATTGTTGCATGTAAGAACCACTGGTTCATAAGTGTCCATGCCATGGTGCTCCTAGTAGGAGAGGAATTCTGGGCATTGCCTTTACATCATGTAACCCGTTTAGAGCCATTCATGCCAAGGCATTACTATATTCCAATACCCATTATTGTAAAAAAAAAAAGAATAAAATTTATATGAATAAAATAAAAGGGACAATTATAAATAAAAAGAACGAACATTTAATAAAGATATTATGCATGTTATATAAAATTATATGAAAGAACATTATGTAAAGGAAACAAAGGGGAATATAATATGTTATATTTGATCTAACCCAACCAAACCATAAAGGCACATTACAAACAAAAGGTGGTTGATATCATATATTATATGCTCAGGTTCCAAAAGTAGAGGTAAACCTGTCAAGTTAAGAGAGACCACCATCTCTAATTATAAATGCTTCACTCTCTTGACAAAACCAACACAAAAACTAGAAGCAGACATGCAACTAATTGGAAGTTCGAGAAGAGCCCTAAGGGAGAAATATAAAGGAAAGAGAGACAAAGTAAAAGGGGGGAGGAAAATTGTTGAGAGAAGGTTGGAGAAATTTTTTAACATAAAGTTATTGTTATAGACAGTAAGGACAAAGCCTTGGTTGTTCTTGAAGTTTTTGGGCACGAGGGCTAGAGTACATCAATTGTGAAGTATTCTGGAACTGAGTACCTAGGTTGTACCCATTTTGGTAGGGTGTTTTAGTATTTTGGTAAAGGGAGCGAATTTGGAGCCTTGGGATCGATTTCATACACGAAAATAGGTAGGTGTCTATGTATTAAAATTGATAAAATTCTTGCTTAAATTGTAGTTGGTAAATTTTAGATAAACTTTGAAATTTAATTGGAAATTATATTTTGTTTTGGGATTACATGGATGTAGGAATTTAATTTAACTCAATTTGGATTTTTTTGGTTCAAAGCACTACAATCGGGTATCAGAGCTACTTAGAAACTTTCGGGACCTTACAGGCCCATTAAATCTCATTTCCAAACCTCTGCATATTTAGCAAGCCTCTCATTGTTAGTTTTGGCAGTCGTCTTAACGTGTACAACTACATTTCTGATTTCTTTGTTTTTCTTTAATTGTCCACTTGACCGTAAAATATGAATGAATAACACCGTGCACAAATCGGGGTTTCTGTTTCTTCAACGCTCTTTGTCCTCTTACTTTTGTTCTTCATCGAAACACTCTTCTATCGTGTTAAGGTTTCTCCCGCAACACTACCAAACCCCAACCCCTCTGATTATATCCTTCATTTTCAACTTTCTCAGAGGTTCGAGTTGTTTCTTATTCAATATAGTCGAGGTAATCTCCCTCGATGGGGTTTGGAAGCTTCAGGCGATATTCAAAGTTCCTTTATTTTCTTCACAAATTCGCTAATCTTTGGTTTACCGAGGATGCCTCTCTTTTCTGAATCATTGAGTTCTAGAATTATCTTCTCGAGTTGGTATTAAACCACGTCAACCACGGCTAACTTCTAAAGTAAAAAAAAGTTAAGTGGACAAACTGTTAAATTTAGTTAACCATGGTATGTTCTATGCTTAATGAAGTTTTACTTCAATCATTCTTATAGGCCCGATTTACTTTAGCAATCACATAAACATGAAAGTAAAATGCTGATAAAACATAAAAATAGATCAATAGAAGACAAGCCAATAATATAGATTATAATTTACAATTCTTCTTGTCCAGCAAAGATAGAGAGTAATGTGCTTTACGACAGTCAATGGGATGCACCAGCGAGCAAAGTCTTCCTCAACGTTAGATCAGCCAATCACACACATCCCTCAAAGATAGCTCCAAAAATGTCAACGCTGGTCAATAGAAAAGTCAACAGAAAAATTCAACGCTAGTTAACGTTGCTCAAAGGTCTCCTTTTTCCTCTATCTTTGTGTCCCCTTAATGCGGCCACAAGAGATCAGATTCTTTTCACTTGAAGGATGTCAAAATTCCAAGATTTGACCCACGGTCAATGGTGGTCAATGGACCAACAAAAGAGCCCTAAAACAGTCTGCACTTCTTCAACTTCAAATCCACATGTGTGAGAGAGAGAGGCCTCCAAAAGCTAATTGAATCAATCAGATCACAAGAGGAAAATGTGTGATGAGTTGATGAACAAATGAGCTTCAATTATCTCCAATTTATATTCATCAGTGAGGGTGTGTGACCCATCTATTGGGCTTGCAAGCCTACATTACAAATATGACTGACCTTGCAATTGTGTGGGAAATAAAATCAAAATATATGTTCTGCTCATCCAAACAAGATGATCTTTAGATCAATCTTCCACCTCTCCCAAAGAGGAATCCAACAAAAATATAATCATCATCATATGAGGAGTGCAACATGGATTTTCGAACTAATTGCTCAAAATTAACACAGACGCATATAAATATCGATGTTGCTAAAAGATATTAAATTTTCCTCATCGCCCGAGCAGAAGTTATGGCAAGTCATGAGTTGGAGAGCAGTGGAGATGAAACTGTCTTCGCACGTCATAAGTCACAAGACGTAGATGTCATTTCAAGCCACCTATACGTAATTTATATACATCCAAACATTAAAAGGTTCGTAAGTTAACCCAGAAAAGTCGTTCGTTTATCTGCCACTTGCAAAGAACTTTAGGCATTACATTGTCACTTGAGTAACGCATGCTTCAAATATTTTATCAACTAAATATTTCTACCAGTTTATTTATCTATTTAGATACTTTATTGTTTATATTATTGAGCACATTCACTTTACTAATATAGAAATGCAACTTTTCGTACATATTAAATTCAATTCAATGTCAAACTAAGGATCTCACATTAATGCGTTTACTAAGATTTCTAAAACCTTTGAACGTGTTAAATTTCCACCCAATTAAGTTCCGATTATGAATTTTGACCCGACGCACATTCAAACAAGCCTAGCAACTCATATTTAGTATCGATCTTTATTGAATTCTAGTTTGATTTTAAGATTAAACCACACAACATTCTTATTTCACTGTTAAAATATATTAAGTTCCCATATTTTAAGATTAAAACATGCAATTTCATATTCATCGTTAAATCTTGTTCAACTCCAATCTAATATTAAAAAAAAAATATGAGATCATAATCTAATCTTGAAGATTAAATAACTTTTACCATCACATCTACACCATCATATTCATCCTGAGCTTATCTGATTAAATATCATAGTCCGGATTGGTAATTGTCTAACTAAATCCATGATTGGGACGTGGGAAGTAGAGGTTTTTTATTTAAAAATTATTAGAAGACATTTGCCTAAGCGATATATATAACTATATTAAAAAAAAAAAGAAAAAAAAAAAAATATTTATTAAAATTCATAAGATTGAGGGTGTAACTTATATAATTTAAATAATTTGGATTTTTTTTTAATATTAAATTTCTTTATATATTAAAATAAATTAAAATTAATTAATTAATAGACTAAATATTACATTTTTAGAAATTATATTTCTGAATTCAAACCCAAAAATTGGGATGGGATGAATGGAACATTGGAAAAGAGCGATTAAGATGACCCATGTAAAAAGGAAGTAAGTAAAATTAATCTCTTTTGAATGATGGGAAAATATTTAAATATGTACAACTTGTTTCGTTTTATTATAACTTAGATGGGATTAGATAGATTTTATAATAATGAATCCTAAAGCATATATGTTGAATAGTTTAAAACTTTAGATAAATTTTATTTTATAAAAGAAAAAGTGAATAATCTATCTTTATGAATGCGTATTCATATTTTGAATTGATCAAAATTCTAAATTACAAAAGAGATTTATGAATATGTATTTTTTTTTAAGTTTGGTAGGACTACATCTTCATCATGTCCAATATATTATCCAGATCATGGTGGGAAATTGAACCGGTGACTTCACATTAAGGAATGCCTTAACAGAGCACCTACCATCTATTCAAGGCCCATTGGACTATGAATATGTGTTTTGAATAGATTGAAAATTTAAATTATAATATATATTAAATGGAATTTTGGTTTGTCTTGTGGTATCTAACATTAAATATTGAAAACGAGTCTTAGATTTTCTAGTTTCTATAGTTTCTATTTTGATGATCTAGGAAAGGTTGACGTTATTAATTAAATATCTATGAAGACAAGTTGCCACTCACTACGATTTCTCATTCTAGATTTTCCTTGGTAAGTTGGAATTATTATTAAAATTGTTTATGGTAGGGTCCTCTTTCCCTTTCCCTAGTGCAATTTCAATTAGTGTCTTCGCTCCAACAACGCCCATTTTCTCCTCATTCTCAAGGTTGGATATAGAGTAGGATTCTATTTTGTCATGTTTCAATCATGGAAAATGATGATGTTCCATACCTTTGTTCCTCTCTAAGAATGAAGAATGTTCACATAAATATATGATTTTAGAATAGCAAGAATATATGGGTGGAGGAGGAGAGATAACTTCAAAAAAAAACTTGAGGAGAGTCGTAACTTTTCCTATTAGTACTTGGTCATTGAGTTCCACTTGTCCACATCAATGACTAATCATGAAGGAATCTAACAATTTATTTTGTTATATAGTAACCATGATGCGTTTTTTAGTTTCCATAATGCACTTCTTTAAATCTCCATTTTCTTGATGAATCTATCTAGAAAACACATCGTTCCATTTACTCCAATGGACATTCCAACTCATAATGGCAGTGTCATTGTTGCACCCTTTAAGACATAATTCACATCCTAAAGCTACAAAATCAGTAATACAATAGTGATATCATCTCATCATCCAAATTTATGAGTGCCTGGCCAAGTGAGAATGCCTTAAGGCTACAATAATTATGCATATACTAGACTGAGAAGGCAAGCTATTTCACAATAATAACTTGAAACCTCATATTCAGTAACCCAACATCAATTTTCCATAATTCCCTAGCACTTATCTTGCACTTTGAATTAGTATGTTGAAATTCATACCAATGTGATGTAGGAGCATGTAACGTTCAAGTCAAAACTCTTTTTCACCAGAGCTAGGGATTTCATTTACCAAGGTAGTTGGTTCCCTAATTGTATGAAATTATCTAATTTTCCTATGTTTTTAGAAGAATTGAACATAAGTGATGAGAGTGAGGAATATTGTAATCAAATATACTCTTTAGGAGAGATCTCTAGAATGTTTGAGAAAGGTAGAGAGGTGTGAGGGTTAGTTAGACCTCTTGAGAAAGAGTTGGATCTAGATGATCTAGAAATAGGGTTTGTTGAGTGATTAGTGGACTTGAACTAGGTTTGGTTCATAATATTTTTGTATAATTATTTAGTCAAGAAGCATGTAAAGAGAGCTAGGAGAGTGTGCAGGGGAGAGTCGAGAGTAGAATTGGCCAAGTGGGAAACAAAGGTTGAAGGGGCTAATTTGATGTCAATCAAGCAAAGAGGGTGTTGGAAGGAAAAGTTCCCTAAGGAAAGGTTTGAAAACATCAACAGATCAAGATAAAATAATCAAAAAAGAAAAATCAATCAAGAATGCCAAACATTTGAATCATGAAAATTGGACTTAGAGACATACCCGAGGGTCCTACGTTGAAGATGTTCCCATAGGGTCCAAACCCTATGTTTCCTCCAAGATGTGCAGACCTGCATATCAATCACATAAGAATATACATAATATATAATTCAAAATTCATGCATAAGAATATGTTAGATCATCATATATAGCAATTCAAACTATCATTCATAATATGACAACAAATATCAGGAAAAAGACATGAGCTTCTTTATTTATTAACAATAGTAAGTATAGGATAGATACACCCTGATCCAAGACAAAGGAATTAATGAAGCCTTCGTCTAGATTCGTCCAGCCCAAGCCACGAACAAAACCTCTCTAATAGGTGCAAGAAGATGATAGATAAGGAGGCTAAGCATCTCTGCAAATGAAACTAGGGTTTCCTAGAGTCTAGGAGTGCAAGAGACACAGGAAAGTTGACTTGATCTGGGAGAAATTGAGCATAATGTTGATATCTATCTTCTCTCTTATCCATTAGGCCTACCCAAGGGGTGTATATGTACAACCTAAAATTGGTTATTTTAGTTAGGCCACAAGCTCTTGTAAACCCACCTGTAAAACCCACTCAAAAAATATCATTTTATTTTATTTTTTCATATTTAAAAATGTATACGTGGGTATAATGTTATGGGACCAACGTATGTACACATTTTTGCATGGTCACAGTCATGTGTGGAATTTGAAATAGAGTTTTTTAGTATAAATTCAAGTATGCATGGGTAAAGTAACTACCTAGGGCTATAAAAGAGCATCAGATCTAGAGCAGTGTTGAATGCTGCTATAACAAAGGGAATAAAGGCCTTTGTAACTTATTTATATATAATACAAAGATATAATTTGTTCGAGTGTTCGGAACCTTTGTGTGCTAATCGTTTGTTTTTTATTATATAGCATTGCATTTTCTTGTTAAGCAGGAGTGTGTGTTACAGGATCATAGCAGAAAAGCTCAAGAGGGAGATCATTTTGAGAAGGCATATTGGAATTTATGAAAGGGAATCCCGAAACCTTTAAGGAGGAGTTGAACCATTCCCCTTATAGTCAAAGCGATTAAGACTGTAATCATTGATCAACATTGTGATCAATGATCCATACTAAATAAAGGACCAAAGAGTAGTGTAATTTTATGGTGGAGATGTGATAGGGGCAGTGGAAGAAAAGATTAGAGAGGTGCATTGAAAGAAGTGGAAATCCAAAATTCTTGAAGATAAAGAGACAAGGGCTCGAGAATGGTGTCAATTCTGTGTTATAACATATCCTTTGCAGTGGGGTGAGACTGAAGTGGGAGCTTGTAGGAAAAAAAGGGACGAGCACATATTATAAGGCTAGGCGATAGAACTCAAGTTCTATTAGAAGAATCCATCACTTGACAACACTGGGTTGGAGGTTCCATCCTGAAAGATCAAGAGAGGAACACATAAGGAAGCAGGTGGTTGATTAGACATTGAGTTGAAATGGAGATCAACCAATAGGAAAAGCATTAGGATGACATGGAAGCCTACTATATGGAACAAGTAGATTAAAGTGGACCACGAGTATTATTGCCTCATCTTAGAGAAAAAGGCTTGTGCGTGTTTGAAAAAGGCTTGTGCCACAGATATATAAAAGATATTTGTTTTTAAATCACCCCGAAGAGGCAACTAAAATGTTGTTTTTATAGGATTCAGATAGATATTTTAAGGACAAAGTAACCTATTCCTTTAGGGGGGGAAGATTCTAAAATGAAATTTAACTTTGAGCCTGTTAAATCTCCTTGTTGTCTACACCTACCTATAGTTAGCAGGAAAAACCTTTAACCCCATAAGGTGTGGTTGGTGGTAAGGAACTCAGAGAAGGGGGCATCACACTAATCCCAACTCTCTCCGTTTAAGCTATCTCCTAAGTTAGTTCTGGGGGTGGTCCCTAATAGAAAAGCTAAGTTAAAAATTTTAATTTTTTTGGGAGAATTGTTAGAGTGAAATTGGATTACTTTTAAAGATTTATGAGTAGTTTATGAGCATCTTTGAAAGAAAAATATCAAACCATTCAACCAGTGCCTTAAATAACGTGCTCAAGAATAATGCTCAAAGAGATGAGAATACAATAATTCTGATACAAGAAAAAAATATGTTAGCCCAAGATATTTGCAGAATAAAAATGATTACAGGATAACCAAATCACAAGATTTAAACATATCTTGTCATAGTTAGAAACAACCAAAAATTTAGATGTTGAAGATGAAATTATTGAAAATATATAAAGTAAGAATCACACTACTTGCATGAGATAAACAACCATGAAAAGGGAAATGGAATGAAGAGTGCTCTTGGTTCATTTTAGTTAGACTTACCCTACAACAAATATTTCAAATCAACTCGTCAATCCCTAGACCTCACCTCGCACAAATTATGTGGATCTCACACTGAGGAGTCAATAAGGGAGTAGAGGGTCCCCAAAGGTCTATACAACCAACTTATGTTGGAGGTAAATTATAATGAGTTGCTTGTGTGAAATGAACGTTGATTAATCTCATTTAAATAATACATGAAATTTTTCCACAAGAGATGGGATGGTGCTTACTTTGCAATAATAAAACAAACTTTGAGAGAAGCAATAGAATTATGTGTGTTGTAGCATTTAATGTCAATTGGAATGAGAGGAGTTCTTATAAAAAAGGTGCTTCAATGGTTCTTCAACATGAATGAAGCATAAACATTAAATTAATGGAATCTTGCCAACCATGCGAATTTCAGACACATAAAAAGAGATTTTTCTCAAGGTTGTAGCAATTGGGGCTCATGCATGTAAGTTTAATTTAACTGAAATTTAGTTAGATGGATGTAGAGTGCATTAGTTAATTCATTAGCATGCATAAAATGAAAATAAGAAAATAAACCAATCCACCCAAGAAATTCCTTTCTTGCTACAATGTCTAACACTCCATCCTAGAAAGAAAGGGATTTCACACCACCCCTATCCTACACCAGTGGAATTAAAATTTACCTCTTCATAATTCCTTTCTAATATATCTACATCTTTCTATGTTTAAATTTACTATAGCATCATAATTATCCTTTGCACACAATCCCACAAGTGACGTTACCAAATATAAATGTGCTTGCACCTGTCATGAAATAAGAGATTCTTAGATTGTTTAATATAACTTTGATTATCACAATACATCATTGTCGGGTCCATATCCTAACTAAAAATACACACAAGTATTTTCTTCATCCATATGTACTCACATGCTACTTGACTTCTATCCATGTATTCAACCTCTCTTGAGGTGAGTGCCACGAACCTATATTTCCTAGTATACTAGGAAATAGTTGTAGACCCAACACTGAATATAGCACTTGAAGTAATTTTCATTTCTAATGGACTCCCTACCCAATTTTCATCAATGAAGCCTTTCAACTTGACTCCCTCTATCCTCTTGTACCATAACCCATACCCTTTTGTGCCTCTAAGTTACCTTAACTCATGTTTTTTTGCTTTTCCATATAGCTTGGTAAGCTTCACTATGGCTTGCCTCAACTCATTAATTGCATAGCATATGTCAGGATTTTTGTTCACAAGATAGATCAAGGATCCCATAACTTACTTTTAGATGGTGGCATCTACTATCTCTCCTTAAGAGGAATCCTCCTTCCTTTAGCTACGATGTGCCTTTTCCTCAACTCCAACTAGGGAATTCAAATTCCATGCATGTCTCACATATTTTTAGCTCATTGACTAGTTTAACTAAGAGATCACTCAATTAAAAACAATTCTACTACTCAAATAACCTTCAACTGACTCATCTAATTACTTGAGCTTAGTTAACTGAGTTCAACTAAAAATAAATGAACTAGATTTTTATATTTTAGCAATCACTACATGCAAAACTATACTCGAATACTATAACTTGAATTTACTAACTTAACTAGTATACAAGGGTATGCCACTCTATCCAACTGTAATCCATGTCATCCTAGTGATGTGGAACATTGAATTACTCAATTTGACTAAGGCATAATTAAAATTGAGCATGTGTCTCTATAATTTCTAACAAAATAATGATTATAATAATTTGTTTTGGATCAACATTGAAGAGAATTAAATCTTAATTTCCATGCTCCATATCCTATATAAGTAGTGAACTATGTCTTCTTTAATGAGTGTATATTTTCATTATTGTTCGTGATGTGGATAATTTTCAGAAGAAATTGTGTGAAGAATTTTTAATTAGAGTTAGGTGGATACTCCAGCCATCATAGATCTCTTGATGATGGGTGGAGTGTCCACCTATATAGATTAAGAAATTATTCACAGAATTTCATGCTGAAATTTCCCACAATATATCATTTTTCTTAAGATTTTGTTGAACCTAGTTGATTAAAATTCTTTGGTTGGAGAGACTCCTTCACTAAAAGACCATGTATGAGTTGATTTTCTTAGCTTAACAAATAGAAAATTTGAAAAATGGATTATCCTTAATTTTCAAAAACAATTCAGTGATTAAAAGGAAGGAATTATTACTATATTAAATTGAATGAATTGTTAATTAGACATGTTAACTAAACTATTAAAATTTATATATATCATATTTAATTTAATGAAATCGTATAGTTATCCTCATTTTTCATTATTATGGTCATATTTATAGATTTTTTTTTTTTGGCTGGTTTAAGACTTGTGGAACTAGGTTTTAGTTAAGTTACAAAGGTCCTTAATCTCACCCATAGCACAAAGTCATGGATGTATTTTTTTTAATTTTCCTCCGAGGAGGACCAGTTATTCTTCATTTTTGAATAGATAGCCTTTACACAAAAAGTATCCTTATCACCAACTCTTCTATATTTCATAATTATCATGTTTAATAAATTTATGATAATAATTGTGCCTAGAAGCACTAAAAACAAGGAATATATGTAGGTAAAATATAAGAATTATTATGTATGTCATAATTATAATGTTTATATAACTAGCAATTGCACCATATGTTGCAAAGGAAACGCCGTAAAGCAGTAACATAGGAAATAGTAATTTAGAGGAAAAAACCATAATGCCAGACAATTCTGGAAGTTTTCTGGGTTATTTCCAGGACCTGAAAACGGAAATATTTTATGTTGTTTTAAAGATGACAAAAATTGGAGAAAATGAAAAATTAAATTGAAATAAAAAATAGAAAAAATCATTAGAATGTTTACCACAAAGCATGGTGATAGTTTTTGCACCACTATGCATGCACCATAATTTGGGGGAGTGTGCCCTAGTGTGACGAAGTCAAGTCATTATTAGATTTTATATATGTTTTTTAAACATTTTATTTATTTATATAAAAAAAATTATTATAATTAATATTAAGAACATTTATTTTTTTAATATTATTTATTAATGTTACGTTAAAAACTGAAAAACCAACTGTCATTTTTGTATATTGAATTGAATTGTAAAAAAATAATACTTTTTTTTTTGGAATTTAAGTTTCTGTGATCCATCATATAAATTTGTAAAATTCTTCCGATAATAATCACATGTAATAGAACATGGTCGACGTGTTTGGAACCAGCCAATGTGATTCATTATCAAGACTATCCAAAAGAAATACCTTTCAACTCAAAAATTATTATCTAACAATCATAAGCTCGTGATTCAATGGTTAATGAAAGGACGATACTTTTAGTGAAAGGGGGATACTATTTTCAGGTAAGGTCAGAAGTGACACAAACCCATGAACAATACAAACAAAGAGAACAACAATTCCACTGGATTATTTTTAGGTAAGGTTAGAAGTGACACAAACCCATGAACAATACAGACAAATAGAACATCAATTCCACTGAGAATCCACGCATTTACATAAAATTATATGGTCTCCAATTTCCAAGCATCCACGGGTTAAAACTTCAACGAAAGAGACAAAAAGAAAAAGCGATTCTACTGAGGATCCACGCATTTAAATAAAATTATATACAGTCCAATTGCCAAGCTACCTCTATTCATTTTTTATAGTTGAATGAACCCATAACAGCTCTGATTTCTGTAGCACAAGCAACCAAAATGGGTGAGACCACAGGCGAATACGAAGTGGTAGTGGTAGGCACGGGCATAATAGGCAGCTACACTGCCTACCAAATTGCAAAGAGAGCCCAATTTGTTCTCATCTTAGAGCAATATGATTTTCTGCACCACAGAGGATCTTCTCATGGGGAATCCAGGACCATCAGAGAGACTTACCCAGAAGAATACTACACTGCAATGATGGAGGAGGCCTTCAGTTTATGGGAAGAAGCCCAACAAGAAATGGGTACAGGGTGCACATCAAGACTCAGCAGCTTGACATGGGCTCCATCCAAAACAAGAGCCTCCAATCTGTTATACAAGTATGTAGAAAACGAGGGATCCCCGTTGAAGTTCTCAATTCAGAACAAGTTTCTGTGAGATTCAAGGTAATCAAGCTTCCCAGTGATTGGATTGGAGTTGTTACAGACAGAGGGGGAATCCTGCGAGCTTCCAAAGCAGTTGCAACATTCCAGTCTTTGGCTCTAACACACGGAGCTATACTCAGGGACAATGCCCAAGTCACAAAAATCAGTAATGGGTGGAAATTGAGAAATGGGTCAGATGGGGTTCTTGTGTGTACCAGAAGGGGTTCTGTACTTGGAAGAAAATGCGTGATTGATGCAGGCGCATGGGCTCAAAAACTTGCTAATGAGATCTCATGGATTGAATTACCCATTCAACCTCTTCATACCAGCATTGCATATTGGAAAATCGAAGAGGGTTTACCGAAATTTTTGCCAGAGAATGGATTCCCCACCTTTTCCTGTTACAATGACCCTTACCTCTATGGGACACCCTCTTTAGAATACCCCAGATTGCTCAAGGTCTCAGTTCATGCAGGTTACCCATGTGACCCAAACAAGAGGGCCTTGTTGCCTAATCTGGATGCATTGAGGCAAAAGTTAAGCCCTTGGTTGACTGAAAGTTTCAGAGGAACTGTTATGTCAGAAAGCCCTGTTGTCGCCGAGGCTTGCATGTATTCAATGTCCCCTGATGAGGATTTCATCATTGATTTCTTTCCATTGGCAAAGACTTAGATGTCAATAGCATCCAAGTCCCCTATTTTAATCGCCTTTGGGTTCTCTGGCCACGGGTTCAAGATGGGTCCTTTGATAGGACGGATATTGATGCAAGCAGGGCCTGCAATACCCAGGATCTTCATTATCCATGCATATAAGAATGCATCTCAACTTAAACTCAAATCTGGCAATCTCAATTTTTCAAATTTCAGAAGCTCATAGGATTTAAAAATCCCTCAATCCATAATCAAATTTAAATACCTCTTAATTTCCATTTATGGCTAATAACTATGCTTCATTCAACTTTTATTAATGCCTTTTTAACAATCTTATAAAAGACCTTAGTTAACTAGCCATTTGTTCTTTCCTTAAACTCAGCCTTTGTAAATAGCCAAATGCCAAAAATTTAAAAAGTGAACTCCGTTACATTATATATATGTGCGCCCTTGTTATTTTAATCAACCCAACCAAGCTGGGTTAACGCCTCACGCTTGCTTGTTTTCAATATTAGTTTTGAGAATTCCAGTGTGAATTCTGTTTGTCCATGAATTGAAGCAGAAATATCCAATCTCCTCTGATCAAAATATACAAAGCAAGATCTCACAATATACAGAGCAAGATCTCAAAAAAATTGTATAATTTCCTACATAATCACAGTGCCCATAAAAATGAAATGCTATGGCGGTTCCTTACCCAATGCGCCCTTTCATATATAACTTAAAGATCAATCTTGGCAAAATCTTATACATACCAATGTCCCCATAACCAAACTACCAAATATTCACCTTTTCCCTTTCATCGTACCCATTACAAAGCAATACCATTGCATCACACACAATTCGAATTTTCTTGTTTCTATTATGCTGCCACTTCTTCAACATGCCAGTGCTCTAATTCAAAGTATAATACAAAACTCAATGCATCAATACAATTTCTAATTGAATGCTGTGCCTACCTGCGTTAATTTGTTCACGTCTGGCGCTTCAACATCTGCAATGGTTGCCAATTGGTTTGTTTCAATGCCGATGCTTCTGGTTTGTTTCAATAACCATCGTTCCGCCTTTAACCATCAATTGCTGGACCACGCCTATGGCATATCATTTCACTGTTATCAAAATAGATAAAGTTTTAAACCAAACTCTGAACATTACCTTCATTCAATTGGACCGCTACTTCCTCCTTGATCCGCATTCCTTAATCACTTATGGACGTGATCTAAATTCCAGAACTTGCTGTTCTCCTGTAGCTGCACAGTATTTGATAATTATAACAGATTTTTGTATGCCACAGTGTTCTAGTAACGCATCTAACATATGCATTCCAGAAAATTAAATCATTAATTCTCTGTCGCTGCTATTCATTTATGGATGAATTTGTTATTTGCGCAGAATCATTTACTCCCTCAGATATGTAGTCAATGCACTTTCTTAACTTCGATCCCTGTAATGCCAATTAATCAATGGCATCTACCCCTTCAATATGAAATTCGATTGAATTTTCTTATATGAGATCGATCACCCCAGTGATCGATACAACAAATTATATACCCTTGTGTCAGCAATATCATTCCAACGATTTTTAATTTTCCTTCTGTGAAGTCGATCATTCAATAATTGATACAGCAAGTTACAAGCTCTTTAAATATGGGAACAATTCCCACAACTTTAATAGCATTGGTCCAATCAATATCAAAACTAATTTATCAATCATCCAATACCCAAAATTTTGCAAATCACACAGAATCAAATCATCCAATTCACATGTGCATAATTCAATCAATATATAATCTGAAACAAAACAATGACTTACAACTCTTGTCCTTTGACCGGATATTCAACATTTAGGCCCTTACAAATTGCCAGAGGCTTACAGCCTTGGCTGTTCAAAAACCTACTCTCAACCACTCACACTCTCACTATTCAAGTGTCTCATTTGCCTTTGAGACCTTCTAATTTATACAAATTAAAAAATGCACTAAATTGAGCTCTATCCCATTAAAATCTCAACAAATCCCTAAATCTCTTAACATCCCTAAAAGATAGATTTTATCCCTAAAACTTAGAAACTAATTCCAACTTAGGCTCCATCTAAATTATCTAGAAACTAATTTCTCTCATGTTTCCAGTTGTTTGGAAACATTTAGAAATTCTCACAATTAATTTATTAAAATATAATTAATCACTCAAAATAATATTAATATTTACATGAAATTTAATATTTCTTCAAAACATGAAACCCCCTAGCTTAAATAAAATACAAGGTGTTTTTCGGAGCTAATGCTCCTGCATCAAACTCCCCATGTAAGAAAATTCATGACCACCTGGTCATAAGTCTGGATAATTATTTCCTCCTGGATCCCAAATTTTATTTTGTAATATTTCCTTGCTTGTCAATTGCGTTACTGTTGTTGTTATCTGCTGTTGTCCTCCAGGTTTCCATATTTTGTGTTGTAGTGCTCCACTTGCTCTGCCTTCCAAGTCTGCTACAGTCTTTCTCTTGTTGTCTCTCCTTTTCTTCTTGCTGCTGTCTTTCTCTGAGACATTTTCATCATTAACCTCCTTATCAACTCAATTTCTCTGTCTAGTATGTCCTCTGTCTGCTGATTGTTTCCATCTCTTGATTGCTAAATTCTCATTCTTACTTGTTCTTCACTTGTTTTGATCGCTTCCTTTTCACCCTTACTGCTGTTTTTCACCTTTTCTGCTGCTGCTACATCGTCTTTTAGAACAATCTCTTGCCTTTGTTTTCTGCATCTGTCAACTTCTTCTTGATTATTATTTATGACAACCGCTTTGTCATCCTTCTTCAGCAATCTATCCCGGACATTCATCCTCTACTCTTCCAATTTCCTCCTTTGAAAGTCTAATTCTCTATATAACTCAATGATTTTACTTGGGGTGTTCTTTGGAAATTTTACACGATCTTCCATTTCCTCATTTGTTATTGTCTCATTATCACATGGTCTTTCTTCTGCTAAATCTTCCTTAACATCCTTCAGTAGATGTTATTCCTCTTCTTCCAAACCTTCAATCATACACAAATCATTAGTTTTAAAATCACAAGACCTTACGGTCTTGTTTGATGCTTCAATCATCAAATCTTCCAGCTACTTCGAATCATTCATATGATTCAACTCCTCTAGCTCTTCATCACTTTCAAAAAGTAATGGTCCATTTTCTGGGTAACATATCGAGACTTCAACATCTTCTTCATCATCTTCATTTTGTTGTAGCTCAACTCTTTCGAGTTTCTCTATCCTCTGTCTGACATCTATAATATGTTCAAGTTCCCTTAGTTCCTTTATCAACTGCATATTCACCTGATGATTCCTCTTCTCTTGTAGCCTCTGCCACTTCACCTTCTTTCTCATGACATAACCATGCTTTTGGTCTACCTCATTTCTTTGCAACATCTCCATTAACACCTCAAGCTGAACTACTATCCCAGCCTTCTCCCTCTCATATTCCTCTTTGCTTAACTGTCTCTGTATGCCAATTGCCTTGGCACCCTTCTCCTTTTGTCCTCTGGTGTGGTTTATTTTAGAACCTCTGTTACGACTATCACTAGTCATCATTCTTCCCATCTCTATGAGTTCCTCACTCACTTTACTATGAGTTGCACTCAAGCCTCTTCAGCAGCAAGTCCTATCCTGCCGCCACTTACCTCACCAAGCTCTCCTCACTCAGTATTTTGGCAAGTAATTGGTTCTCTATCTCTCGAACCTCCTTTGAGCACTTCTCTTTGCTCTTTCTAGGCTTCAACTCATCTGCATGTTCTAAGAACACAACTGTTCTCCTTTTCCAATCTCTATTGGAATTCCCCAAGGTTCTGCTACATCTCTGTTTTCACTTAGAACTTTCACTAGCTTCCTTTATCTGTAAGCAATTTTAACCACATTGCCTTTTGGGAGTTGTAATAATACTTCAATGCAAAGAGTACAATATTTTATTCTTCAAATCAAAATAAAACCATATCATCTTACCTCCAAGATCTCGTCTGATCTTGTCCTTCCATTCACCTGCACTTCAATTTCCTTCAGAATCTCATCATTCCTGCAAATCTGTTTCAGCAAATCTTTATTCTTCCTCTGCACAAATTCTCGATATTCAACCACTGTCAGTCAGATTTTAGAATCTGATCCTTTCTTCCAATCTTCTGGCTTTATCTGGCAAACTTTAGCTGTCAGCAACAATTCCTTCTTTGCTGAGTTTCTTCCACTCAGAAATCATTAACAACTTCTTTCATTACTATCCCTTGATCTCCTTTGCTGAGATACTTCATTGCTACAATCATCAATCCTCATTCCATGTCTTTGTCAGTAAAACTCAAATCAAAATTAAACAACACAATACATGCGCAATCCAAGTGAATTTCTAATCCCCAACATCACTGTGGATTCTTTTCTGTCTCTGCAATTCTGCGTTACCTGCCTCTAAGAACTTAATTGTTCTTCTCCATTCTCCCAGTTGTACTCTGGTTGCTTGACTATCAGATTAGAATCTGATCTTCCTTACCTGCATACACATCTCTTCACACATGATTTGATATAAATTCAAATTCAGTCTTCAACACTTTTCAAGAAACCTTCATACAAAGCTAATACAGAGATATTCCAGCTCTGATACCAAAAATGATGCAGGCAGGGCCTGCAATACCCAGGATCTTCATTATCCATGCATATAATAATGCATCTCAACTTAACCTCAAATCTGGCAATCTCAACTTTTCAAATTTCAAAAGCTCATAGGATTTAAAAATCCCTCAATCCATAATCAAATTTAAATACCTCTCAATTTCCATTTATGGCTAATAACTATGCTTCATTCAACTTTTATTAATGCCTTTTTAACAATATTATAAAAGACCTTAGTTAACTAGCCATTTGTTCTTTCCTTAAACTCAACCTTTGTAAATAGCCAAATGCCAAAAATTTAAAAAGTGAACTCTGTTCCATTATATATATGTGCGCCCTTGTTATTTTAATCAACCCAACCAAGCTGGGTTAACGCCTCACGCTTGCTTGTTTTAAATATTAGTTTCGAGAATTCCAGTGTGAATTCTGTTTATCCATGAATTGAAGCAGAAATATCCAATCTCCTCTGATCAAAATATACAAAGCAAGATCTCACAATATACAGAGCAAGATCTTAAACAAATTGTATAATTTCCTACAGAATCACAGTGCCCATAAAAATGAAATGCTATGGCGGTTCCTTACCCAATGCGCCCTTTCATATATAACTTAAAGATCAATCTTGGCAAAATCTTATACATACCAATGTCCCCATAACAAAACTACCAAATATATGCCTTTTCCCTTTCATCGTACCCATTACAAAGCAATACCATTGCATCACACACAATTCGAATTTGCTTGTTTCTGTTATACTGCCACTTCTTCAACATGCCAGCACTCTAATTCAAAGTATAATACAAAACTCAACGCATCAATACAATTGCTAATTGAATGTTGTGCCTACCTGCGTTAATTTGTTCACGTCTGGCACTTCAACATCTGCAATGGTTGCCAATTGGTTTGTTTCAATGCCAGTGCTTCTGGTTTGTTTCAATAACCATTGTTCCGCCTTTAACCATCAATTGCTGGACCGCGCCTATGGCATATCATTTCACTGTTATCAAAATAGATAAATTTTTAAACCAAACTCTGAACATTACCTTCATTTAATTGGACCGCTACTTCCTCCTTGATCCGCATTCCTTAATCACTTATGGACGCGATCTAAATTCCAGAACTTGCTGTTCTCCTGTAGCTGCATAGTATTTGATAATTATAACAGATTTTTGTATGCCACAGTGTTCCAGTAACGCATCTAACATATGCATTCCAGAAAATTAAATCATTAATTCTTCGTCGCTGCTATTCATTTATGGATGAATTTGTTATTTGCGCAGACTCATTTACTCCCTCAGATATGTACTCAACAAACTTTCTTAACTTTGATCCCTGTAATGCCAATCAATCAATGGCATCTAACCCTTCAATATGAAATTCGATTGAATTTTCTTATATGAGATCGATCACCCCAGTGATCGATACAAAAAATTATATACCCTTGTGTCAGCAATATCATTCCAACGATTTTTAATTTTCCTTCTGTGAAGTCGATCATTCAATAATCGATACAGCAAGTTATGAGCTCTTTAAATATGGGAACAATTCCCACAACTTTAATAGCATTGGTCCAATCAATATGAAAACTAATATATCAATCATCCAATACCCAAACTTTTGCAAATCACACAGAATCAAATCATCCAATTCACATGTGCATAATTCAATCAATATATAATTTGAAACAAAACAATGAATTACAACTCTTGTCCTTTGACCGGATATTCAACATTTAGGCCCTTACAAATTGTCGGAGGCTTACAAGCCTTGGCTGTTCAAAATCCTACTCTCAACCACTCACACTCTCACTATTCAAGTGTCTCATTTGCCTTTGAGACCTTCTAATTTATACAAATTAAAAAATGCACTAAATTGAGCTCTATCCCATTAAAATCTCAACAAATCCCTAAATCTCTCAACATCCCTAAAAGATAGATTTTATCCCTAAAACTTAGAAACTAATTCCAACTTAGGCTCCATCTAAATTATCTAGAAACTAATTTCTCTCATGTTTCCAGTTGTTTGGAAGCATTTACAAATTCTCACAATTAATTTATTAAAATATAATTAATCACTCAAAATAATATTAATATTTACATGAAATTTAATATTTCTTCAAAACATGAAACCCTCTATCTTAAATAAAATACAAGGTGTTTTTCGGAGCTAATGCTCCTGCATCAGATATTGACTTATCTTGCCCTCACAGGAGAAGCTCATGGGGTGCCCCTGCAGTATTTTTCGATTGAACGTTTTCTTCAGAATCCCCAGGGTAATCCCAAAGAATATGAGGAACAGGTTTCTCCTTATCTGTGTACCACATCAACATAAAGGTACAAATATACCAAAAATAATCGTAACACTACTTGAACTTGATATTGTTCATTTCAGATTTCCTTGATGACTAGCATTTTCTGTGGGTTAGATTCAGAGTGAATATGTAAATGTTTATAAAAAGCACTGCTCTTCTTAAGATCAGAGTCACAGTGGATATGCTGGCTCTCCTTGCTTATGTGGTGCAGGGATTCTTTTGTGACTGTCATTTGGCTCTATGATATATATGTTCTTCCAAAAATATAGATCACTATGCCTTTTTTCTCTGTTGAAGCTAGCAACTACATCAAATGCTTGTCTATGTAAAAGAATGAAAGGAGATTAGAGTTATTGTCATTTTACTGGAAGCAGCAGTAGATTAGTATGTTAGACATATTTTCATTCAGGTTCATTATGATTTTGTTCCATCATGACTGAAGATGGAAAATTAACTCTGTTTGTATGAATTGTTGGTTTCCATTATCTAACAGAGCATTGCATTACATGCTTTTAAATCAATTCTTCAAACAAACAAGTTTAAACATTCTATTTTTGGGATTTGTACTTGCAAATATTACAAGAATCTAGCCATTTAAAAGTTGCAACTTTTTATGGTTGGAATAGTTTTTTTGAATGCAGCATTCTGAAAAATTCCCTTAAACTTGGATTATGCAATCTTAACCATTAATATTTACAATTCCAACAATTCTTTTAAAATTTCATCTAATTTTGAGAAAACTAATCAAACCAATGTTCCAAAAAAAATGTTTACTGTATTGCTTTCCAAACATTTACCAATACTATTCCCTGTAGAATTTTGTCCTAGTAAAATCCCCTTACATTTTATGGATTGAATGAAGCGTTCATGTTGTGTCATTCCAAGTTCTAACCATTTTAAATTCTGTAAATTCATATTGCTAAATTCTTAAAGTTCAAATCATATGTCATTAAAATTAGGTTTGGTGTTATTGTGTTAATAGGCCATCTCGTAGTTTTACATAGAAGAAATGTCCTGTCATGAGGTGTAGGAGAATTAGTCTGCAAAATAATAATAATAAATCAAATTTACAATGTAAATCACTATGGAACTGTAGGAGGAGGCAAATGTACCCATTCAGCAAATGTATCTGCATTTATTTGCTCATATCCCAATGAGCCTGGTTGTTTCCCTGAACATGTACAGAACCTGGAAAGTACATAAATGCTTAGCAAAATCCACATTAACAATGATGGGAGAAGAGTAGAGAGGTTTAGTTTGAAATTTCGAGAGTAGTGTGAGAGTTGCAGTAAATTTACTACAATTCATACCCGGCATCTGAATATATCTCCAGTTTGAGTCCTTTTCCATGCACATAATCAGCAAGGGCCTTGATCCCAGATGGGAATGTTGAAGGCTGAATTGAACATGCTTAATTTCTATGGGAAATGCAGCTTTGCAAGAGACATCCAAATCAAAAAATCAAATAAAAAATCAGTAACCAGAAACCCCGGAATACCGCTTCCTTCCAAAAAGCCCTTCAAACCATCGTTCGAAAGCTGGCGAACAGAGGCATTCTCCAAAGCTTGAGCTTCCGACAAACATGAAACTGCTAGCAGGAACAAAATCAGTTTAGATACATTTCAGAGTAGAGGACAGAGGACAACAGATCATGCTTACCTATATTCACATACTCATATCCAAGTTTTTTGAAACCAAATGCGATCAAAGCATCAGCGATAGCAGTAAAAAAAATAACCGACAAAACAAAACTTAGCTAAATTGAACATGCTTAATTTCTATGGGAAATGCAGCTTTGCAAGAGACATCCAAATCAAAGAATCAAATAAAAAATCAGTAACCAGAAACCTCGGAATACTGCTTCCTTCCAAAGAGCCCTTCAAACCACCATTCCAAAGCTGGCGAACAGAGGCATTCTCCAAAGCTTGAGCTTCCGACAAACCCTCAGCGGTAACTTTTATACATTATATGAATTAACTGCAAACTATAATTAAAATGAAGATGTGAGATCCGGGCTAATAAATTTTACACATTATATGAATTAACTGTCAACTATAATTAAAATGAAGGTGTGAAATTGAATAATTATGTCAACAGAGACAGGTATCTAAGAGAACAATACGGTTTATGTTCTCAGAAGGCATTAAAACGTGTTTTCAATCCCCTAAGAGACGGAGAATATCCTCTCACACAATTTTGAGAATCACAACTGTAAGCCTGATGTGTGGACGATGAATTCCACTATCAGGGCATTTGGTCATAGAGGACAAATTGAAAATATGGAGAAATGGTATGAAAATTTCTACAGCATTGCGCTTCAGCCTGATGTAAGGACATTCAATATGATAATCAATTCATATGGTAAACAATTTTTATTTGAAAAAATGACTACAGTGATGGAGAACATGCAGAAATGCTATTTTTCATGGACAACTGTAACATATAAAACTGTAATTGATGCATATGGGAGGCTTGGTGAAATTGAAAAGACAACTCAGTTGACCATGGCTTATGAAAGAAGAAAACCGGGAAGATTAAGAGACCTGTAGCTGCCCCTTGTATCTTAATGCAACCTGCAACGAGACCACGAAAACAGAACAGAACAGCATTGGCTTCCGACACCAGATCTGTTTATGCATCCTACAGGAACACTAAAGATCTGCCCTGAAGAAAACCCATACTCAAGAACAGGTAAATGCAAAAAACCCTAATACTGCCGAAATCGTTTAAAAGATTTTACCTCGATGAATCGAACCTGTTCAAATTGATCGTGTTTCGATGGTGAATCTAGAAGATGGATAATAGATTGATTGCTCCAATCTGACCCAGTGAGCAATCCCAGTCTGCTTTCAATAGAAGGGCCTACCCTTTGACAACTCAGTTGACCGTGGCTTATGAAAGAAGAAAACCGGGAAGATTAAGAGACCTGTATGCAGAAAATGAGGGATCCCCGTTGAAGTTCTCAATTCAGAACAAGTTTCTATGAGATTCAAGGTAATCAAGCTGCCCAGTGATTGGATTGGAGTTGTTACAGACAGAGGGGGAATCCTGCGAGCTTCCAAAGCAGTTGCAACGTTCCAGTCTTTGGCTCTAACGCACGGAGCTATACTCAGGGACAATGCCCAAGTCACAAAAATCAGTAATGGGTGGAAATTGAGAGATGGGTCAGATGGGGTTCTTGTGTGTACCAGAAGGGGTTCTGTACTTGGAAGAAAATGTGTGATTGCTGCAGGCGCATGGGCTCAAAAAATTTCTAATGAGATCTCAGGGATTGAATTACCCATTCAACCTCTTCATACCAGCATTGCATATTGGAAAATCAAAGAGGGTTTACCGAAATTTTTGCCAGAGAATAGATTCCCCACCTTTTCCTGTTACAATGACCCTTACCTCTATGGGACACCCTCTTTAGAATACTCCGGATTGCTCAAGGTCTCTGTTCATGCAGGTTACCCATGTGACCCAAACAAGAGGGTCTTGTTGCCTGATCTGGATGCATTGAGGCAGAAGGTAAGCCCTTGGTTGACTGAAAGTTTGAGAGGAACTGTTATGTCAGAAAGCCCTGTTGTCGCCGAGGCTTGCATGTATTCAATGTCCCCTGATGAGGATTTCATCATTGATTTCTTGCCATTAGCAAAGACTCAGATGTCAATAGCATCCAAGTCCCCTATTTTAATCGCCTCTGGGTTCTCTGGCCACGGGTTCAAGATGGGTCCTTTGATAGGACAGATATTCACTGATCTTGCCCTCATAGGAGAAGCTCATGGGGTGCCCCTGCAGTATTTTTCGATTGAATGTTTTCTTCAGAATCCCCAGGGTAATCCCAAAAGTGGAACATGCAGATCTGTAGATATGGCCTTTACCTTTAAACCCTCACTGAGTTCCCTCACGGACATCTGATATTCTTTATGTTGTATAACCGATTAAAATAACAGAATTTAATCCTAGGGCTGAAATGGTTTGAATCGTCTAACATTCAAATCAAAGGTACATAATGGTACACGTACTCATTTAGCAAAGTTGTTTTCAAATAAGAACGCTTTACAACGTAAATATATGATTATAATTGTGCTAAGAAACACTACAATCCATGTAGGAAAGCATGTAAACATTTTTACATGTATGTTGAGTTTATATTAATATGGTAAATTTATAAGATATAAAATTAATAAAAAAAGGTTAAAAGTAATATATATTCTAATGTGGGGAGATGTTTTGGTGTCCATCAAAAATAAAATAATAAAAATAATAAACATCAGTTTGTTATATTGTAATTTTGGTTTTATTAATAAAATTAGGAATAAGTTTTTAAATTAAAAAAAAAAATCGTAATATACATATCACATTAAAATATATAGCATTTACTTAGTAGCTATTAGTTAAGATTTATTTTACCTTATAGATTAAAAAAATGTTTGTCTATCCATATTTAAATAAAATTAATAAGCACATGAAAACTTCAATGTTTACAATAAATTGACAATATAAAAATATTTTTAATCATCAATATTGATAGTCACCTTACCAACCTTACCACATTATTAACTTGTATGCATGCTTTGTTACAATATTGGAGACCAAAATCAATACCACATGTCTAAAACCCATCTCTTGTTTTACAATAAAAATATTTTATAAACAATTTGTTTGAATTAATTTATAATAAGTTTTTTAAATAAATATAAAATGAAAAAAAATTATAATTACTTCTCACATCCAGATAAGGGTCATATATTGGAGAAGTCGAAGATGTAGTCCTCCTAAGCTTACAAATATATATGTATGTATGTATGTATGTGTCCATGGGTTGGTGGATCTTTGTTAAGGCACTACTTGATTTAATACAACATTCTCATTATAGCAGTTAAAAAAAAAAACTAATTGTAAATTTAAAAGACGCTCTCTCGCTACAATGGGATAGATTGTAGATAGGAATGATGTGACAAAAATGTAAGTCTAGTGATTCTTCAATAACAATATAAATAGTTATTTCACTATTGTTGTGAAATAAACCAATATAGTTCAAAATGATACATTTTCGATTTTAAAAAGAGTTTTCACGCATTTCTATAAACTTGAAATTGAAAGGAAGTAAAAGTGCATAATACACTTTTTACATTAACTAATGAAAAAATAATGTGAAGGAAATTTTAAATGAATATTTACAAATGAAACCTAGAAAACAAATGAAAGAATAACAAACCATTAAGAAATGGTTTGCTAAATAATATCTTAAGAAGGAAAAAAAAACCTTCACTTTAAAGGATTTCTTGTGTATTACTTAATGACTAAATTAATACAATACCTTACAAAGTCTCTATGCTCTCAATAACATTGTTTGGCAACAACATAAGGATTAGAATAATTTTTATTGGCATAATTCATACACTTTTTTTTCCTCTAATCCTAACCCTTACAAACAGATAGAACTACAAAACCATATACTATTTCTAGTTTTATTTTCTACATGATAGTTACTACTATGAATTAATTGGATAAATGTCACTACTTAAACTTATTTTTTTACGAGTAATCTAAATTTATTGGGTGAAACTGTTTAATAATTATTCCCTATTATTTTTCATCATTTATTTCTTTCTACAACTTAGTAATCATTAATTCTTCTAAATCCATATTCACTCTAAATCCCTATTCACTCAGTTTAGACACTTTCCTAGCTAAGTTAAGTGGGTAGGAATAGCTAAGTCAAGTGGGTAGGAAAATCTGGGGCTTTTTTAAGTGAATCTATTTCCGTTCCAAAAGAAACACGAGAGAACCATTTTCAACCAAAACTAGTTAGATATTTTCAAAAAGACAAAGGTTAGAAAACCATGAAGGGGTTTCACCTTTGCGAAAGAATATTTTATTTTATATTTACAAATTTTATTCTAGATATGCAAAAAAAAAAATTGAGTTAGAAATAACCTCTAAAAATTGTATGAAGAAAATTGCAAGAAATTATTTCTTCATTAGGAAAAATTCAATCTAGAGGAAATATGCCTCTTAAAAAAAAAAAAAAAACCTCGCGACCCCTTCAAACAAAAACAATTAGCCCAAAATAATTGTTTAAAAAATTATAAATCCATGAGATTGTGGATATTAACATTAATGGACTCCAAATTTTCATTATGGTAGGTATGTAAAGTAAGACCCCACATCCTAAAATTTAAAAATCTCACAATTGTTTATTATTATTTGGGACTAGAAGTGAAAATAAACCACTATAAACTAAAGAAAATAGGCCTAGAAACACAAGAAAATTTTAGTCAAGACTCAAGGGCTAAAATTCTAAAATTTTCCTTGAAATCCCTATGCTTTAGTGCAAACAAAAAATTCGAACCACACTAAGGCTTTAGATCTAGACCAAGCCTATTTGTATGTGAGGGTACCAAATATAATTGGATGGAATTTATGAGACAAGAAAAAATAATTTCTATTTGATGATCTACTTCTAAAAATGATCCAAATTCTTTTAGAACTTTCCTTGCTCTAGATAGAGTGAATAGGTACTAGATCTTTCTCAGTTTATAGAAAATAGAGACCTAGATCTCCCTCCAAGTGGAAAACTCCTAGGTTCAAGAAGTTGCACAATTTTGACTTGATCCTATAGAATAAGGGTTAGTTTCTACTTCATTGATGCCAAAATTAAATTATGTCCCTTGAACTTGATCAAGAAATTTGAATTCATAATAATTCCCATTTTTAGTGGTCCAAAAATTAATTTTTTGACATTTTTTCCTCAAAAAATCAGTTTTGACTTAATCAAGTTGGTCCATAATGTCATTTTTTCTTAAAAAAATATTTTTCCCTTGATGAAGAAAAAATTTTAATTATTTTTTACCCCAAAATTTTGTTCAACTAACTAGACCTAGAAAAAATAATTATTTTTTGGCTCCAAAGATTTTATTGTGCTTTTGTTCACTTGGAATTGGTTTTGTGAATTTAATTATTCTTTGGGAATCTCCACCTTCTCCAAAAATTAGTTTTTCCACTTCGAGCTAATTTCATTTTCTCTTAATTTTATTTTTTCTGACCATTTTCTAGCTAATTTTTTGTCATTCTTGGGGTAAAACCAAAAAAAAAATAAACCTTATGGGATAAACATAAATTTAAACCTAAAAATGTGTATAGATACTAAATTTAGGTGTAGAGGATGTAAGTGTGATTACTCTACCCTCTTTAACCATTACAAACTTTTAATTTTACAGTTTACATCCAAATTATTAAATTTCATAGCCAACTTAAAATTTAATAATTAGAAATAGACACATAGACTCAAAAAACTTCTCAGAGAAATATGATGTAGTATGATGAAAATACATATATTGATGCCAACATATACTCCCCCTCACATTGGGCCTTGGTATTTTTCTCCTGCCCCTTTGACACTAATGGAAAAGGATGACTATGGATGATAAAATATCATCTTCTATGGACTCGTACCTACTTATTCTCACTTTGAATTTGGGACATGCATTGATAATGAAATTTTTAAGTAGATAGCATCAATGCATGTTGCAATAAAGAACATATCTCCTCCTGTGATGCTATGCTTCATATGGATTTCCACAACCGATTCTATGTTTCAATATAAATCCATGACATGGGATATTTTTTCATTCAGTCCTTTACTTTTCTACCAAAAATAATCTATTGAAATTTCTCGCAGTTTTGAATTCAATTCATACTTCCAACTAACATTCTGTCAAAGATAGATCTTTGAAGGATACAACCACTACTATAAATACTCACCCTCTTTAACACTCATATGATAGGAAGTTATCATGCTATATTCTTCAAAATAATGTATAATATGGCTCTTCATCCATATCATCCTAAACTTCAACATCTTCCATTCAAGATTCATCATTACCCTTTTTCCCTCACAAAGCCTGAAAGTGTGACCGTTCATACTTTATCAATTGCTTGGTCTTTTAGCATTTTTTTCTTCTCCAAACCTTTTTATACTTATTGTTATGGTGTCATTCATGGAAGATTCCATCTTGTACTTGTAATCATGAGTTATGTTCCCATAGTTTTTGAATTTGTAACATTTAGCATTGGGCATGAATAATTGAGCTAGTGACATGTACTTCTGGATAACAAGGTTTGTTTGAAAAATGTCTTGTGATCTAGAAAACCTTCTTCCATGGTTTTTATAACGTTTTTGATAATCATAATTGTCATACATTTTGTAATCCCTAACAATATTCCTAGAGTTATAACATGAAAATTGATATACATTAAATGTGATTAGGTACATTGATGTGTTGTATCATCCTGTGGACCTTCTGAAGTCATCCTTCTTTGGAGGAGTTACAACCTTTTGTTGATTAATTCTTAGGGAAGTATGATTTTTGACCTTATTATGTCCTTAATTTTCATTTTTCCTCTGAGGGATCCTGCTATTAATCTTACTCTATATATACTTGGATTTTGCAACTTCATTGCATGGAGCTTTACCTGCTTACTTTTCCTTCATATTCAATTTAGCCATGTTGTTATTCTTCCTTTCACCATCGAGCAATTTATCCTTCCAAAAATTATCTATTTTAGATAGGGTAGGGTCAAGTTATTTTCTTTTATTTTTGTAAATATATCCTTGAAACTACCTTTTCAATAATTTTCTCTGTCCTTCTGCTTCTTCTACTTGTAGCTTTTAAAGATTTACCTTCCATGATTCTTTATTAAGAACTTTTATTTGTTACTTTTGAGTTTTATTTTCCTTTTTGAGGTTGCTAACTACCATTGAATATGCATCTAGTTCATTTTATTTTTTACTGACTTATGCCTCACGATTCTGAATATATTCTTCTAACTTCCTTTTTGCTTCCTACTCTTGGGAGTTATAAGACAAAAAAATATTTTTTGAGTTCCTCATTTACGTTTTTTGTGCTTTCCCATTCATTGAAGGCACTGATTAATGATTTATCCACATCCTATTCTTCTTCTTCTTCATCATTATTGTTATATTCTTCTACCTAAGAAACTGCTTAGTTTGAAAATTTGTTATTATAAACATGGTATTGACTACCATGAATATTTTGAATTCTCTCCCAAAGATGTGTGGAATATGAACTTTGAAATACATTTGATTTCACGGACTCTAGGAAGGAACTTAGAATTATACTCATGGCATTTAAATTGTAATTTCTTGATTCATCAGCGGTTGTATCTCCATGAAAAAATTAAAAACCATACATCACATCCAATATCTTGCAAATAAGCTTCCATTTTCACTTTCCAAAATGCAACATTTGGTTTTGTGAATAGTGGAATTCGACCAACCTATTTCTCTTCATTAGTGGTAATAGGATATGAAATTATTTTAATACATAGAATTTCCTTTGATGCTTTTAAATTATTGGAATCTTGCTTCTTTGATTTTCCCATCTCTGCACAATGATATTTTCCTTCCATATCTTAAGCTGATATTGATAGAATATGCTCTGATACCAATTGTTGGAAATAAGAAGAGGGGGTGAATCAATATTTTTTATCAATTAGTATATCCTTAAATTCACAAAGCATTAACCAGCATCAAATGAACACAAACATTTAACAACACTATTCAACAATGCATAATAATAGAGAAATTACATATAGATATGTTTGGGTGGGAATCCCTCCACAGAAAAAATCACTGCATGTTTCTTAATATTTGTCTTTAAAATTTTTACATCAAGATTTTAGATACAACATAAGGAGTATCCTGGTGGAAATATGATTCCTATGGTTTCATATGTTGTCCTTGGTGGTAACACTCTTACAAATGATGAAGTATATGACTTTTGGAGAAGAAAAAGGTCTGGCATAAGAAAAACATAATGACAATAGAAGAAGGTTAATATTCATAATTGAAGGTTCTATACATGAGTTCATGCAATTCTAGTCGCGTATACATGCATTCAGGAACGATCTAAGTTGTGTATGCCTTTTACACTCTAAAATTATGATACCAGGGGGAATTACTATGGTTTTAGCCCACATTATTGAGCATGATGTCGTCTATTTTATTCCATCCAAAAGTACCATCGACACTGGTGTGGTTTTGGCTCATGGTATTGATAAAGGCTAAAACCCATATAAGGAGAAGAATATCATAGTGTAAGTGAGTGTGCATATGTAAGTGTCTTAACTGAATAATTCTCTCTGAATCATATCTGCATGAAATTATGATGCACCCATGGATACAATGATGGATCAGGATCTATAGACCTGAAATGATTATGTATTTTCTAGATCTATTTATGAAATTTTTAGATCTGTGATCTAGAAAATGTTTGCTGAAGTGAAGGGTAAGATCTGGGCTGATTATTTATTCCGAAGAGTTGTACAGTCTTGAAGTAGTTGCAGATCTATATGCTGGTTCGTCTCTATAAAAGTGCATGTATACACAAGTTTGTCACAGCAAAAGTGCATATGGAAGTCAGGGTTTTTTGAAGCTTGATGGAGAGGTTATCTCTTTATTGCTGCTATATTTCTACTATATGTCAATGAAGTCTTCTTATAGATCTGATTTTTTTGAATAATGTATATGCTGCTGGTTGAATATATACAAATTTGATCAATGGATGAGTAAATATAATTAATGATGCTCACTGAATAAGGGTTCTGCAAATATGAAAAGATATATGACTGAAAGCCGTAGATCTGTTTATGACTCTGAAAAAATTCTGGACATTCAGTATTCACAGATCTATACGCAGGTTGGTGTGCAGGAAAGTGCATATAAATATTGAAGATAGAGATGACAAAAATGGTGGTTTTCTCTCGAATTGGTTTTCAACCTTAAATCTTGGCGCTCATGTGTGATGCTCTTATTTGATGATTTATTATGTTATTAATGCACATATTTAATGCTTAACTATCTTATGCATAACTGATGATCTAGGTTAAATAATGTTTTTGAATGTTCATCTAAACAGTAAAGTTATCTAAAGTATACACTATTTACTGTAGAGATAGACGCATAAATACACTAGTTGGGCTAATCAAAGTCACATATAGAAATCACTAAGAGAAAAGTAAAAGATTCTGATTATTGAAAATATTGATTCAGCCCCCCCCCCCCTCTTAGTATTTTCCCCAACAATTGGTATAAGAGTGGGTCCTATAAAAGCTTAATCCCTAGAAGGAAGATCATCTAAGATGAGAAATAAAAATGGGACAATATCTATCAGACCTTCACTCTTCAATGGAAACAATTTAATATTCTAGAATACAAGGACAAGATCCTATATTCAGTCTCTTGGAGCAGATGTATGGGCTATAGTTAAAGGCGGTTACCAATATCTAGCCCCAGTTCCAGCAGATCTAGCTGCAAGAAAGAACTATGAAACCAATGAAAAGGTTTTCAATGCTTTATTGGGGAGTCTGACTTAATTATAAATTTTCAAATTTATGTAGCTAGATACAACAAAGGAGATATGGGACAAAATCATTCTGAGCTATGAAGGTGATGCCAAGGTAAAAAGTGCTAAACTCCAAACTCTCAAAATTCAATATGAAAAACTCAGAATGCATAATGATGAAAGAATTTCATTTTTCTTTTTATTTCTAGATGATATTGTAAATCGTACGATAATTTTGGGTGAAACTGTAACTGACGCCACTCTAGTAGAAAAAGTTTTAAGATCTCTAACTCCTAAATTTAAGTCAAAAGTGTCTCCTAATGAAGAAAATCAGGATCTGCAAACTCTTACTATTGTTCAACTTCATGGGATTATGAATGCCTATGAAATGAGGAAAGGAGGTCCATATGATGTCAAAAGTAGTTTTTAGAGATGGTGAAAAGGGAAAGGAAATGGAAGAACAAGAAGGATCAGGGTATGTTTCAGAAGAAGATGAGATAAATTTTGTAAAGAAACTAAAAATTGGCACTAGAATGTTCAAAGGTAATCTTCCTTTCAAATGTTTTTCTTGTGGAAGATTTGGTCATTACGCTACTAAATGTCCCCATAAAGATAATCATGAAAAGGGAAAGGAATTGGCAAAAGGAAATAAGAAACACTTTATCAATAGAAGAAACTATTATACTCATAAAGGTAGTGAAGTTCTATCAAATAGTGAAGAAGGAGAATTTGATCAAGATATTAGACTACTCATGGCATTTGAAAAGGACACTAGTGAGGCTAAATATACATTTAAGGATGATTTAGAAGAAAAATGATTTTCTTGAAGAAATAAATCATCTCAAAATATGTTTGGAAGAAAAAAAATAGCTATAGGTACTGTAAAGAATCAACTTATAGAAAAGGAGAAGCATAATAAAAAATTAGAATGTGAAATAGTATGTCTAAGAAAAGAAATTGAGAAAGTGAAAAATTTAAATCTTAGATTTTCTAAAGGATATGAAACCTTAGATGAAATTATCAAGGTACAATGCTCTCCTCATATACAGAAAGGTCTTTTATATATTGGAGAATCTTCTCAGTCTTCAACAACAATCTATTTAAATGCAGCTAAAGCCATCAAAAAAAAATTTGTCACTCAGCAAAAGAAAAAAGATAATGCCCATGTAAATAATGACGATTTAAACTCAAGGATGAAAAATAACACAAATAAACAAGTAAACATGAATATAAGGTTCCATGATCGTAAAAATTTCTTATTTAATGGAAAATGTTTCTCATATCATAATTTTGGTCATAAAGCTGCGTTGCATACAAAACCATCATGACAAGAGAAGCAAGAAAGCAAAGAAATGAGGCAGGAATAAAGAAGAATACCTACAAAAAATTTTCTCTTCTTCAAGATGAAATTGAATGTTTTTATTGCAATAAATTTGGACATGAAGAATTTGAATGCAAGAGAAAAGTATAGCCGAAAGAACATACACCCACAAACTTCAAGGTATGTAGAAAGAAGGATTTATAGGTTGAAAGTTGTAGCATAGCTTTATTTTAAGAAGGAGAAAAAAAAACAATGGTACATTGATAGTGGATGCTCAAAACACATGAGAGGTGATAAAAATAAACTCCTTTCATAGAATGCATTAGAGAAGGAAAAGAATGTTACTTTTGGAAATGACTCTCCTACTATCATTAAGGGTAAAAGTTCTGTTTTTCTAAAAGAAAAGGTGGAATTTAACAATGTTATGTATGTGGATGGATTAAAGCATAACTTTTTGAGTGTGATTCAAATGTGTGATCAAGGAAATGAATTTGTCTTCAGTTCAAAATAATGTGTCGTTCATGAACATGACACAGGAAAAATCGTAATAAAAGGAGCTAGAACACCAAGAAATTCATATATATTGAATGGTGGCCAAGAGAAATGTTATTTAGGTAAATCTATATAAAATTGGTTATGGCACAAAAGATTGGGACATTTGATCTTCTCTCAAATAAGAAAATCGAGTAGACTCAAAGTTGTTCGTGATCTACCCAACATCACTTTGCTTGAAAGTACCATATGCAAATCATGCCAATTTGGTAAGCAATCTAGGGTGAAATTCAATGCCAAAGAAAGATTAACATGTAAGCCTCTTGATCTTATACATATTGATCTATGTGGTCCCATAAGGAAAAAATCACCTCATGGAGAACAATACTATAATATATTTATTGATGAATTTTATATAATGCGTTGGAAAGGTTTATTGAAACATAAAGATGAAGCGTTTGAAAATTTTAAAATATTCAAATCCTTGGTTGAAAGTGAATTAGATCTAAAAAAAAAATTCTTAGATATAGTTGAGGAGGATAATACATATCAGATGAATTCTTTGATTTCCGTGAACAATATGGCATTAAAAGGCATTTTTCTGTAGCTGGAATTCCACAACAAAATGGTGTGGTAGCAAGAATGAATAGAACGGTTCAAGAGATGGCTCGTTCTATGATTGATGAATCTGGAAATACTGATACCTTCTGGGGAGAAGCAGTGCATACTGCAGTAAATATTCTCAAAAATGCTCATGTTCATGTGAATAGTGATAAAACTCCTTATGAGCTTTGCTATAGTAATCTTCCCACTGTGAATCATTTTACAGTTTTTGGAAGAAATTTTTTTATTAAGAACAATGATGAAAAACCTGGTAAGTTTGAACCTAGAGCAGATGAAAGAATATTTCTTGGTTACTCTTCTAGAATTAAATCATATAAATGTTACAATAAAATACTTTGGAATACGGTTTAATGTAATGATGTTGTAATTGATGAGTCTCTCACAGCTCTCAAAGGGAAAAAAAAAAAAAATGAAGATGATGATGATGTATATCTTCCCTCATCAAACAAAAACAATATTGAAGGAGAACCCATTGAAGCACCAGAAGAAGATATATTAGAAAAGGTTCCATCCAGGTATGTTCAAAAGAATAATCTATAATCTCAAATATTGGGAGAAAAGGGATTAGGTGTCCAAACAAGAATAAATCTTGTAGGATCCCCTAGCTATCTGGTGTTCTTATCCACTATTGAACCACATAATGTAAATCAAGCTAGTAAATATGAATGTTGGATTCAATCCATGAATGAAGAACTTGATCAGATTGAAAAGAATCATACTTGGGAATTGGTTCCAATACCTCATAATAAAAATGTTGTTTGAACAAAATGGATATTCAAAAAAATGTTAAATGAAAATGGAGATGTTATTAGAAGCAAACCTAAACTTGTTTGTAAAGGGTATTCTCAACAAAAAGGTATAGACTTTGAAGAAAAATTTGCACTTGTAGCCAGACTTGAAGCCACAAGAATGTTTCTTTCTTTTTCAAGTTTTCAACAATTCAAATTTTATCAAATGGATGTAAAATCTTCTTTCCTCATTGGTGATCTAGAAGAAATTTTTTATATAGAACAACTAGAAGGATTCATTATGGGAAATGATGAAAACCTTGTTTACAAAATTAAAAAGGCTCTATATGGTCTCAAATAGGCTCCTTGGGCATGGTACTATCATCTTGACAAATATCTTCAACAACAAGGCTTCACAAAAGGATGTGTTGACAGTAACTTATACACAAAAATTGAGAATGATAAACTATTAATTATTGTTGTGTATGTTGAGGACATCATTTTTGGGAGTAATGAAGAGTCCATGAGTCATAAATTTGTTTCTATTATGCAGCAAGAATTTGAAATTTCATTACTAGGGGAACTAACATATTTTCTTGGCTTACAAGTGCAACAAGCAATAGATGGCATATTTATATCACAAGAAAAATATCTCAAGAAAATCCTAAAGAAGTATGGGATGGAAGACTGCAAACCTGGAAGCACTACAGTGGTAACTTGATGTAACCTCAGTTCTCATTATGAATCTCCCATGTTAAGCCAACTAGAGTGTAGATCTATGATTGGAAATCTACTTTATCTGACTGGGACTAGACTAGATATTAGGCATGCAATTGGGATTGTTGGACGATTCCAATCTAATCCAAAAGAGTCACATCTTTAGGCTGTAAAAATAATATTCAAATATCTATAAGGGACTCAATACTTTGATCTATGGTATCCAAATAATTTTGATATCACTCTTCATGCTTACATAGATGTGGACTGGGTTGAAAATGTTGATGATCGAAAAAGAACTAGTGGTGGTGCATTCTATATGGGGCCCCACTTATTATCTTGGTTAAACAAGAAACACAGTTCCATTGCTCTATCGACAACAGAACCAAAATATGTGATTGACGCAGCATGTTGCACACAAATTCTTTGGATGATGTAGACATTACAATATATTCAAATTAAAAGTTATCCTCTCATCTCCATATTATGTGATAATACAAGTGCCATCAATATCTCGAAAAATCATGTTGTGCATTCCAAGACAAAGCACATTCCTATCAAGTATCACTTCTTGCACAAACAAGTGCTTGAGAAAAAGGTTAAACTGGAGTATGTTCCCTCCAAAGAACAACTTGCTTATATATTTACTAAACCTCTTCCTAGGGAAGCGTTTGAATATCTCAGATAGAAGCTGGGACTTGTCTCTACCTCACTTGTCAAATCTACTTAATTTTAGAAGATTAAATTCGATACGCTAGTTTCATGAAGGAAAATCATGTATATATGAGAGTATCTCTGTATAAAGTCACGTATGGTTTTTGCTGACAAAAAATCTATGGGTCAGATTTCAGAACAGTCTGTGGTGTTCATGGGTAATCTCTGTTGTTTTGGTTTTCATCTTACAGTTCCTTCCTTTGATATTTATCTCCATGATGAAGATGCTCAAATGAATTGGTTGTTGAAAGTATTCAGGATGCACAAGCGTAGGAGGAGCTTTTGCCAGGATGAAGAGGCTGAATTTTTGGCATTATGATTAGTTGTTGGGTTATGATATTTTTCCTGGGATTATTTAGACTTGATAATAACAATTCATTTTTGTAATTTGATATAAAGGCCATGTTGAGACCTCTGTTGTAAATATTGTAATGCTGAAATTTGTAAACCCACTTGGTTGGGTAGTTGATTCAATACGTAAATCCACTCGGTTGGATCCTTGATGTAATTTTGTTTCCTTGGTGATACAAAATGTCATGTATTTTATTGAAAATATGAAGACTCCACATGTGCTCAGGGTGAGAAATTGTTCACCCTATGCCCTTGACATCAAAAGGGGAGAGTATTTTTTGTTTGAATAATTTTTATGCATCTACATGTTGTGGTGATCAAACTCCATCATGGTTGCCATCAAGTCCAAAGGAGGAAATTGTTGGAAATATGATTCGTATGGTTGCATATCTTGTCCTTGATGACAACTCTCTTACAAATGATGAAGTATATGATGTCTGGACAAACACAAGGTCTAGCAGAAGAAAATCATAATTCCAACAGAAGATGGTAAATATTCATAATTAAAGGTTCTATACATGAGTTTGTGCAATCCAAGTAGCATATACACGTGGTCAAGAATGATTCAAGTCGCGTATGCCATTTGCGCTCTCAAATTATGATACCAGGGGGCATGACCATGGTTTTAGCCCAAAATATTAAGCGCAATGTTGTCTATTTGATTTCGTCCAAGAATACCATCGACATTGATGTGGTTTTAGCTCATGGTATTGATAATGGCTAAAACCTATATAAGAAGAAGAAGATCATAGTGCAAGTGTGTGTGCATATGTAAGGGTTTTAAATGAATACTTCTCTTTGAATCATATCTGCATTAAATGGGTTATGTTTGTTTGTAGATCTGAAATTATGATACAACCATGGATACAATGATGGATCAGGATCTCTAGACCTGAAATGATTATGTATTTGCTAGATCTATTTATGAAATGTTTAGATATGTGATCTAGTGAATGTTTTCTCAAGTGAAGGGTAAGATCTGAGCTGATTATTTATTCTGAAGAGTTTCACAGTCCTAAAATAGTTGCAGATATGCACACTAGTACGTCTCTCTAAAAGTGCATATATGCGCAAGTTTGTCATAGAAAAAGTGTGTATGGAAGTCAGGATTTTCTGAAGCTTTATGGAGAGGTTATCTTTTTATTGTTGTTATATTTCTGTTGTCTGTCAATGAAGTATTCTTTTAGACCTTGGTTGTTTGAATGTTTTATATGCTTCTAGTTAAATATATAAAAAATTGATCAATGGATCATTAAATATGATTAATGATGTTGACTGAATAACGGTTCTGAAAATTTGAAAATATATATGATTGAAAGACTCAAATCTATTTTTGAGTGTGAAGAAATTCTAGAAATTCAGTATTCACATATCTATACACAGGTTGGTGTGAAAAAAAGGACATATACACGCAGGTTCA
The DNA here is from genome assembly GCA_034641835.2 of Pinus albicaulis. Lineage (NCBI taxonomy): Eukaryota > Viridiplantae > Streptophyta > Pinopsida > Pinales > Pinaceae > Pinus > Pinus albicaulis. The sequence continues at coordinate 591,652,633 of CM076573.1, forward strand.
GTAAAGTGAAGTAGCGTATGCATTTAAGACAATGAATGATCAGGGTTAAAATTGATTCTGCATGTTCATTATGAAATATGGGTTTATTATTGTGTTCTGATCTCACTGTTTTGTTTGAAGTTTGGGTTAAGTCTATTAGTGTTGATATCTATTTTGAGTTGTGTCGAAGTTGTTGGATCCATAGTGAAAATTTACGAAACGTGGTTTGTAGTGGGTCTGAGGTTTGAAGCCTTCAGTGTGGAAGTAGAACCTTCCTTCTAGTAGAAGATGGTGTTGTGATCATGGTGTTGTAGCTCCCTTCCAGTATTAGTTGGTAAACAAGATGAAGGGGTTAGAGCTCCCTTTGAGTAGTAGCTGGAAAACGAGAGAATATTGTAGCCTTCTGCAGGTAAATGCCTACATACTGATATGATTTTGCATTAGTAAAACATTGTAATTAGTTTTCTATGTAATAAATATTGAAGACATTAACGACAACATCGTTGGTTTTCTCCCGAATTGGGTTTCCACCTTAAATCTTGGTGTTCATGTGTGGTGCTCTTGTATGATGATTTATTTTGTTAGTAATGCACATATTTAATGCTTAAATATCTTATTCATAACTGATGATTTGGTTTAAATAATTTTTTTGAATGTTCATCTAAACAGTAAAGTTATCTAATGTATCTACTAGTTTCTGTAGGCATAACCGTGTACATATGCTATTTGGGCTAATTAAAGTTGCTTATAGAAATCGGTAAGGAAAAAGTAAAAGATTGTGATTATTGAAAATACTAATTCACCCCCCCCCCCCACCCCAGTATTTGTCCCAACATATCCAAACCCCTAATTTATAGGCTCCAACATGAAGGATGCTCCTATGCCCCATTTACTAGTTTCAACTAGAAGGATGCTCCAATGCTCTAGTTTTGCGGCTCCAACCTGATGGATTCTCCAATACCCTTTTTACTAGTTAATACTTGATGGAGGCTCCAATAAAATGTGTACAATACAACCTTCCATACCACCACCCTTCAACCTTTTCGCAACCTCCAACGTGAAGGAGAATCTACTCTCATGCCTTGCACCACACTGCCATCACGTTCAACTTGCGGACCATGATTCACAATTTTAAAACTAGATCCATCTACACTTTTAATGAATATAAAACAACATACGAAACTCAATTTTTTCAATGATAAAATACCAAAACTCTAATCAACAGTAAATTTGATATATGCATCAAACCTTAGCTTCTCAACCAATGCATTATCGTACCCTCATACTGGAAATATGTTGTCAAAAACCTATAACCATGAAGCTTTTGCTCATAATAGACAACAAAACCCATGTTAAAAGTTCATGTAATAAAGTAAATGAAGGCAAAACAATACCAAGGTAATGGGACACTTATTCCAAGATGAATGTTAGGAAAAATATCCCAGTGGGAATGACTTGATGTGTTTATGGCTAAGGGAAATTGATAAAAGTAATGGAAAATGATTTGGAAATCCATGAGGCATTAATTGGAATTTTATTTATGAAAATAAAGGATTCTAGGAGAAAAGGGAGGTGAAAGGTCACATGTTGCATGTGATTAGGAAATTGAAGGAAAATTAAGGAAAATGAAGAAATTAAATGCATCAAGAATAAAAAGACATTAGAGAATCAGTTGGTATCCTTTTGTTTGTTCATTTTTGGAATTACTCTCATAGAGTATAAGAGCACCAAGATGATAAGGAAATGAAGCAAAAAAATTAAGCACAAGAAAATGAAAGGAAACCAAGGATTAAGTAGTGAAAACTTGGATCAAGCAACTCTCAGGGGAATTCTTGTAGGTAACAGGTTGCATGTATGATTTCCAGGCTCGTTGTGGCATGCATTTCATATGCATGTGTATATTTGGTTTATTTTTTGTCAGTGCAATGGATTTGTCTAGGTTTTAATAGCATTTTTAGCGTTTCCTTGTAAGTTTTGGATATCCATGGTGTGATGGGATTGATTCTTGGTTGAGATTTGGATTTTCAGAAGGTTTTATATCGGGGTGAGGTGGTGTTAGGAAAATCCCAAGGGTTAGGGGTGGATACGATTTTCTATGGGAATTCCTCAAAAGGTGGGTGGAGACATGAAAATTCCTCAAGGGATGGTGAAGGAATTATGAGGCATCCAAGCTCGATTTGGTTTCATGATATCGGGATTGGTTTAGGTGGCATAATTATGTGGTGAGGGTGGAGGTCGTCTAACCTATGGATTTTCTTGGTTGTTTTGGATTTTTTTTATCCCATGACAGACCACATTCATGCTTGGAATATGGCACAGGGGTTATTGGCTAAAATAAAGCTTTGTTTCAACCCAATATATTTTCAGGTAGTATGTGGAAGTATGGTACCTGGTTTAATTTTTCATGTGTTTAATAAAATATCATTTTCTCTTGGTTTTTATGAGTAAAATTACTTGTTATTATGCGATGTTAATTTTTTTTCTATCATTTATATTTATTTGGTTATATTTTGGTTAAAAACATGGTTATTTGACAGATATTATTTATGGATCTCTTCATGTTTTTACTTGTAACTAAATGAATAATGAATGCATGACATAATTGGTGTTATGATAACTATTATGATAAGGCATTGGTCCTTCCTATTAAACCGAAGATAAGTTTCTAGATCCTTATGTCCATATATGCATTCATGACTTGTAGGTTGGATGTTTACCAAGTGTTTGATGGAATGTCAATATCGGTTAGGAGAGGTCAGGTCAATTCTTGGTTCATGTTTTGGTTTATAAGCTTTGTTTCTATGTCATTCATCATTTTTTGAAGTCTCACTCAATTTTGAGTAGAGGCTTGAGTCCTAGAGATCAAAATGTGGCTCAAAATTCGAGTTCACTAGCATATAACATACTAGAAAAGTACACAGTCGCTGGAAGGTAGGCCTATGGGAGTGAATGGAGGCTTATAGTCACTTTCATGCCTTGGAAAGTGAGCCACTATGGCTCTAAGATAGTGAAAACGAGATTTATCTCAGGGGTTGGGCACTTGGAGGGACTAGATTGCTCATGGATGTCCTATAACACTTAAGGGAATTCAGCAAGGTCTTAGGTTATTGAATCCATTTCTCTAAGCTAATATACGAGGTTGAGTCTTATCACAGTGACCCTTAGCTCATGTTTACCCTTGGCAAGCTGATGAAAGCGGGTAAATTTGGCAGGAAGCGATTATAGGGTGGTATCAGAGTGGGTTTCACTCTCATTGGGTAAAGTATTATTTTGTCAATATTATAGTTGGCACGCATGGGGTTATGGTATATAATTTATATGGTTATGTATTATTCAACTAGGTCAAAAAATATAAGAAAATATAGATCAATGAATTAAAAACTATCCTCTTCTAGGGGGGGAGCCTCCTTTACATTACATAAATGAACAATTCCTCGATGATACAAATGATAAGACCACCTTGGTATATATAGGGGTCTAAGGGGTGATAATATAATCAAAGCATACATATCAATAATAATGTGAGGGCACAACAATAACAACATGGGGGATACATGGGCACAAAAATAACAATAGGGGGATACACTAACAATAACAATAAGAGGAATATACTAGTATTAAAGGTGCCTAACATGCCCCTCGCCTTCAAAAACAGGTTGTCCTCAATGTTTGAATAGTTCTGGATGATTATATATAATATTCACCTCCTCCCATGTGGAGTCTTTAGTGGGTAAGTTCTTCCACATAATGAGATACTATGAAATTAATCAATTTCGTAGTTGTCAGTTCTTGTTTCCATGACTTATTAAGGCTCAAATATTATTTTCCCTTCTTCGCTAATTTTTGGAAACACTTTTTGAATTGGAATCAGGTCACCGATAACCTTCTTTAATAATGAAACATGGAAAACTCAATGAACTCGAACGTGAGCCTTGGTATTCAACCAAGAGTGATGAAACTCCCAAGGGCTACTCAAATTTACATATAAACCTAGGGTTCCTACAAACTTAGAGGTGACAGTGCTATATGCACAACATATGGATTCTACTCATGCCACCCTCAACTAGCTCTTTTGGTCAATAGTACTTCTATGCCATTCCTCCTAGTCAATTAAAGTGCATCTATCTAATGTAATGGAGGCAATTTATTCTAATCTAAGACAAAGAGAGCATATATAAATATCCTGCTTCCAATTTAAAGGGAAATAAAATCATAAACAACTAACCTAATTGCATCAATAGAAAACTATGCTATGTGAAATCATTCATCTAGTTATCTATTCATTTGCAACAAATAAATTATTTTATGGTCACACATTTCATCAAATAATAGAAAAAATCCTATCTACTATTTCATTCAAGTTGTACTTTCATGTAAACTACTTTCCTATTCAATCCAATTTTGAAATCAAATAAAATAGTAATTCCTACTATATTTTTGTAACAAGGACAAAAGGAGCTTTGGAGTTTCCTAAGAGTCTCATATGACCATGAATTCAGAGATGGGACTCAAATGCATCCTATTTTAGGTTCAAAGGGAAAAAGGAGCTAAATTTGGGTGAAAAAGGTGACCTACATTATTGCTATAGGATGTCCTATAATTGCTACATGAATTCCTAAAATGGTACATGAAATAGGTTGAGAAGGATCTAGGGAGTAAATAGGCCTTTGTTGTGTGTCTTCATTCTTTCTCATGTGCTTAATTGGATTTGTTTGTTGTGTGTGTAGGTACCTTGCTTAGTTTCAAGTATATGTTTACTAGTGTATAATCCTTCTTGGAGTGTCATTTATTCCTTCATATTCACTTGACAAGTCTTCCCTTTATCCATGGATAAGAAACAACTTCAGGGTCTTTCTAGTGCTTACAAAGGGTTAGATAAAGGAAGTTTCTTCTTCTTCTAGTATCCCCCTTTTTTCTTGTTTTGGACACTAAATTTACATGGTTTATGAGGGAGAGTGTGGAGAGGTATTAGAGTAATGGTAGGATGATGAGGAAGTGGTGTGGCCTTGGTTAAATGGAGTGAAGGAAGTCTTTGTTTTTTCAGAAAAAAATATTTTATAGAGGTGACAGAGAGTAGGGTTTGAGTAAAATATCTTTGTGGTTGAGATGGAGGAGTGATGAGAGGGATGTATGAAATGGTGGGAAGACTCTCCTCATAGACTTTTTTCCACCACATAGCCCTTGGTAGCTGCTCTTTGTCTTCTTTCCACCCTCCTGTATCTTCCTGTAACTTCTTGTAGCACCTCAAGAGCTTCCCGTAGCAGTGTTGGACTATATTAATAATTGATAAATGAACAAGATGGTACACATAAATTATTAATTCGGAGATGTATTTTATTTAAATAACAGTTGCACTGTATGTGCCGATACATGAAACCAGAAGAAAATAAAGTAAAGTAAAATAGTTGTTGAATCAACTGCTGGAAGAAACCACTCATGCAGGAATAAAAAATATCTACAGGAATTTACTCATGCCTCAATTAACTGTACCTAGTGCACCACACAACATCTACACCAGTTGGTATTTCTAATCACATATTTGTAACAACATAATAATATTGAAACTAAAGAATATCTACTCAGAGCTAGAACAACAACAACAACACTTCCACTAATATGTAAAGAAAATAAGAAATATAGTACAACTAGCTTAACCACTGCAGTCCCTGCTAAAGAGGAGGGCCCTTCCTCCCTAGCGGGGCACAGGAAGAGATACAAACTAAATGGGAATTAAACCAAACAACGCATGTAACAAAAATAATGTGATATCTTTGTATTAATGTGACCAAGATTACAGAGCCAAAAGTAATATATTTCTCAGCTAATCTCTTGACCTCAAGGGTTGAGAGTTATATAATGGTTACATGTTCAAAAAAATGAGTGGATCAGTCATCAAAATCTTACGATTCTCATGCTGATCAAATTAGGATACATATAGTTACAACCACTTCTTAATAAAAAGTATGACTGGAAGAGTATGTTTTACAATCAAAACTACCTAAAAGTTGTCATCCTAAAATACAATATCTAATGACGTCTACAACTATCGTGGAAAGTGACAGTTGTAGCGTAACAAAAATTGAGGACAGGTCGTTATCCGGAAGTTTACGATATACAATCAGCAATATAGCTGTAATAACAAGTTATATATCAGGTTTGTAACAACACGTTGATGTAACAGTATCATGGTGTAACAACTCATTGTAACAACACACTTTCAACTGCTTTTGTATGCCTCGGCTCTAGATATTTTGTACTAATAATAACATCTATAGGGACAAAAGGAATATTAGAGAACTTCTTCCAACATTTATCCCAGATAGTCATAACAAAAAATAAACGATACATCATAATAATCGATGAAATGAAAACATAATGAAATAAGGTAAAACATCATTGTTTAAGATAGAGAAGAAGATAAAAAGGAAAATATAATCCCAAGGTTTGAGGTCACAAGGTAAAAATGGGGGAAACATATGTAGGAATTAAGTACAAAAATGGCAACCAACATCTCCCCCCAGCTGAAGCACTTTCATGTCCTCAGGTGAAATCTCATCTCCAATGAGAATATCTCGTGTGTAGGTCAGTGAAATCATAGGCACTGACTGTCTTCATCTGGAAACTTGTACCCTTGAGTAGCCATCAACTGTAATTTCCAAGACTTTGCTTCATACTTCCTCAGTTCACAATGAATTGTGTAATCTTCTATTGGTAGCCAAATCAAAGGAAATTTAAATATTAGCCCAAGCCAGGAAGCACCAAGGGTCTGTATTATTTAGGCATAAGCTGGTACGTGTAACATCTACCACAAAGTTCTGAAATGAAAATGGGTTCCCCTTCCAACATATCAACACTGATGGCTTCTGTATGCTTCAAACACCCATCTAGGGCTCGACTCTTCATTAATGAAAACTAATTAAGGAAAAAGTCCACAATCCTCCTTCTATAAGTAGAAACAGTTCCCTTATCCTAGGAGTGCTCAAAATCCTTCTAAATTCCTGCCTTAATTCGACATCCTGTCCTGGTTCTACCCAGATGCATAATTTTGTCTTTTCTTCATTGACATCCATATAGTTTGTGGACAGATGCCACTCAATATTATTCCTCATAAATGACACAAAGGATCATAATTACAAATCCCCATGTAGGAGAATATAGTCACTACCATTTTCATACTTGCATGCTCACAAATGATATTTTGCAAAGATAACTTGCACAACAGACTTTATTCATCAAAATTAGAAGCACAAAAGATATCTAAAAATGTGTGGGTGTAAGAACTCGGATAGGGCCTATTATCCATGATAGATTTTAATTGAAACAGGTAATAGTGTTCCCATAGGAAAATGGGGTAAGATGGGGAAGGTCAACTACACCCAAAATATTTGAGGGAAAGCTCATCGAGTTTTTTCTTATCCACAGTCAGATCCTGAACTTGTTATTATAACAATAGTAGTTGTTCCTTCTCCTTCTTTATGACTTCCCTCCGCTTAGACTCTTCCTAACCTTTATTTAGTTCTTCTGTCATCCATTTTTTTTGTAAAACACTTATCTCATTTTGATGTTATTTCAATGATATCACCCCCTCCCAAAGGGACATTCCTCCTGTTTCCACTTCTACAATTTGAAAATCAACAAATTTTCGTGAAACTCCATCCCTTGGGAGGACCCGGTATTGCTCTGCGTTCAACATTAACTTCAAAAGTGGGTGTAACAACCTCTGTTGGCTGGTTCTACTCCACCTATGATATTGTTTCTTGTGTAACAACAACTTCATTAGTAGTTTCTTATGTATCATCCCCTTCATTTTTGCCTAGGCTAGCCTCTATGCCTAATGTTGGTTCTTCTGTAGCAACAGTGGCCTCCAGAGGTTCTTTTGTATCAGTCTCTAGGTCAATTACTATGGGAGGCTTTGCTTATCCTAGATGAATAATTTCGGATGAGGATACAATAATTTAGCTAAGGAATGTGATGGGAGGTGACAATATTTTTTAATTACCAAATCGTACTTCGCACATTCCAACATAAATGGCTAATTATGGAAAATAACGGGCTTTAAGTACAAAAGCCTTTTCTGGCCGGATTTGGTCATAATTGGATATCGTGCTATAATTTTTGATGCATGCAAGGTTAATGAAAGTTTCAAGACTATGTATTTCATGTAATGATTGCGATTTTTAACCCCCCCCAGCTTTAATGGTGACTGTCGCCCACAACTATCACGGGAATATCATAACTTGCCATTAATCACTAAATTATTAAATGATGACATTAAATTTTTAAATGATGTACCTGAAACGACGTGGAGGATGAATTTTAATGTGATGGCATAATTTCTTCCAGTGACCGTGGGGGTCATGCTTGACTGTTTTAATTATTGTTGCATGCGAAGAAAATCGAAAACACCGTTCATGGCTCTCGGATGTTACATGTGTAACAACCAAGACAACCACTATGTTATTCTTCAAAACACATGACAATGAGGAGAAATAGATACAAAAAAGAAACAAATAAGTAACATTTCCTTATAAAATATATCGGGAAGGAAGCTTAATGTTTCTGAAAAAGGGGAAAATTTCTGGGTGTAAAAACTGTCATAGAAGTGGTTTTCAACTATTACAAACTATCTGACCATGCCCCGAAAAGAGGCTTTCACAATCAAATTTTTATTGTTATTTTTATTATGATTATTACTATTATCATTATTCTTTAAAAAAGTGTAACAACCGACACAATGGTGGTTTTCAGCTGCTACACTTATTGTAATTTCAAATTTCACGCTGCACAGGGGAGCATTCCTTTACTGCTATAACATAAATATTAGAGTCTGCGACGATGTTAACAAATGATTCCTTTGAAGTAGGTTGATGATATAACCTCAAACACTCCTCATTAACTCGTAACGGTGTCTTGGCACTATCAATGGAAACCAATTGTATAGTCCCATTTTCAAAGACCATGCATACCTCATAAGGACCTAGCCATCTGGTGCAGTGCTTCCTCTTGAAATCCTTGAATCTTGAATCGTAAAAGAGAGCTCAATCTCCTTTATGAAATTTCTTCTTCTTAATGAACCTGTCATGACATCAAGCTCTTTACTGCTAAATTATCTATGTTTTTTGAATGGCAACCAGTCGTTTCTCTTCCAATTTGTTAAGTTGGTTCAATATTTATCTTTGCATTGTGCTTAAATCCAGGTTGACCTGTAATGTTGTTCTCAATATATTTATTTTGAAATCTATGGGGAATAAAGGATTCTTACCATACACCAATTTGTATGGTGAGAAGCCTGTAGTATTCCTCCATGTTGTTATGTAAACCCATAGCACCTATGGAAGTTTTTTAGCCCACTTTCTTCGGTGGTTGGCTACTATCTTTGTTAAGATTCCCTCGATGAATTTATTAGTGCTCTCCACTTGACCATTTACATGTGGGTGAGAAGTTGAAGTGATCCTGTGATGAATTCCATACTTCTCAAACTAATTTTTGGATCAAATGAGATGTAAATTGAGGTCCTCCATCCATCACTATCTCCCTGAGTATCCCGAAACAAAAAAAAATATATTTGAATAGGAAGTTTGAAACAACCTACTCTGTAGCTCTAGTTAGTGCCTTCCCTTTGACCCACTTTGTGACGTAGTTAGTCCACACCAATATGTATGATATTTACTATGATGAAGGATTAATTGGCCCTACAAAATCCAGGGCCCATTTCTCAAATGGCTCTTATCACTATCTGAGGCTGTAACGGCATGTCATCTGATTTCAGAAGGTATCCCATCCTTTAGCAGCTATCACATCCCTTCACAAACTTCTTGGCATCCTTGAATATAGATGGCCAATAGTATCTTGTGTAGAGAACTTTATACCTTGTTCTCTTGTCTGTGAAGTGCCCTCGACAGGGTTCCTCATGACAAGATTTCAACATATCAAAGACCTCATCATCTCTAACATAATATCGAATCTGAAAGTCTAGTCTAGTGTAATAGAGATTGCCCTGTTTCCAGCAGTAAGTAGCACTCTGTTGTATGATCTTCATCTTTTATATGGAAGATAAATTATTTGGGAATTTTCCTGCAGCAAGATAATTGGCTATATCTGCATACAATGGTGAGTGAGTAGATATAGAAAAAATATATTCATCTGGAAAATAATCCTCAGTAGGTGTGCATTTATCACCTATAGTTAATCTAGAAGGAAAATCGGCAACCACATTATCTTTTCCAGGTTTATCTGAAATAGTGATATCAAATTCCTATAACAACAATAACCAATGTGTAACTCTACCATTAGTAAAAAATTTATTCATTAAAAAATGAATTTCAGCGTGGTCAGTGTGTACAAATACTTGATACCCGATGATATAGTGCCAAAATTTGTTAATAACATGCACTACTTATAGGAACTCCTTCTCAGTAAATGTATATTTGAGCTCAACCTGAGTTAAATTCTTGCTAATGTAATAAATGGAATAAGTTTTATTTTCCTCCAGCTTCCCCAGAACAATACCCACAACTATGTTAGATGCATTAGTAGCGATATGGAATGAAAGTCTCTATTTTGGTCCTCACAAAACAGGTGTTATTGTTACATAGTTCTTTAACTTCAAAAATCCTTTCTCACACTTCCCTATCCACACAAATTCTACATCTTTCATGAGCAAAGAAAATGGAGGAGATACAATCTTTGAAAAAGTTTCTATAAATCTCCTGTAGTACCCTTCATTTCTTAAAAAACTACATATGACATTTTGAGTTCTAGGAGTTGGGATTCTTGAGATTACCTCAATTTTTGCATGGTCTACCTTGATTCCATCTGCTGAAATAAAATGTCCCAGCACAATCCCCTCAATCATCATCATGTGGCATTTCTTTGTGCTCAAATAAACATTAGTTTGTTCACAATGTTCCAGTACCTTATCTAAATTAAGTAATGCTATTTCAAAGACATCCCCGTAGGGTGTAAAGTCATCCATGAAAACTTTTAGGCAGTCATTCAAGAGATACGAAAAGGTACCCAATATTTCCCTTTGAAAATTTGCTAACACATTGCAGAGGCCAAAGGGAATGACCCTCTATTTAAAGGTACCCCATGGGGAGGTAAAGGTTGTCCTGTCCCAGTCTTCTGGGGTAATATGTATTTGTTTATAGCCACTGAACCCATCCAGGAATGAAAAAAACTCTTTCCCAGAGAGAGTATCCAGGACCTGGTCAATGAATGGTAAAGGAAAATGGTCCTTTTGGGTGGCCTTGTTAAGTTTTCTATATTATGCACAAACTCTCCACTTGCCTTTCTTTTTCTGAATAATGAAAAGCGGAGACACCCACTGAATGTCACAAATGGGGTGGATGAAATTAGAATTAAGGAGTTTCTGTAATTCCTCTTTCACTATCTCCTTAAGTGTGGGATTCATTCAATGGTGTGGTTATCTAACTAGTTTGTATCCCTCCTTAAGGTAAATGTGGTGAGTGCACAAGCTAGGGTAGATTCCTTTCATATCAGTATAGTCCCATGAAAATGAATTTTTATATTTCTATAATAGTTGTATCATCAATCTATTATATTTCACAGTCAAGTTAGGATTAATGTTTAAATATTTCCCTGGCTTAATTTCAACAGGACTATTGTCAGTATGCGGAGTAGTTTCAAATATTCAATACTTACATCATCTACATCATCTTCTTCCCCCGAATCTCTAATAGAGGGAAAAAAAAAATAGTGAATTGATAATAAAACCATTAATAATGTCATCCTTAAATTATTATGCTTTTCCAAGTGTGAGGAGACGTAGGGAAAAATTAGATTCAGGTTCAAATTCATCCCACAAGGGACTATTCAAATCCATATGCAGTTTTGCTCGGGGGTAAAGGTTTAGGTTCTTAGTGGCCTGCCCATCTAAGATCACCATAGATCCGAATATACATCTAATATATAAGTCTGTAGTGGCTAACCATGGTCTTCCCAAGATTAAAGGATGACCCCTAAGGATGGATTTAGTTTGTAAAATGAGAAAATAAACCAGGTAATTCCAAGAAGGTACATTGATCACCACATCTTTTATCATTCCCTCGGGCTTAACATGGGACCTATCTGATAATTCAAGCACTATAGGTGTAGATCTGAGTCCATGAATTCATATGGAGATAAAAATATCTTTCATCATCGCCTTGATGGCTACCCCTAAATCAATCAGAGTGTTAGCTATGGCCTAGTCATCAAATCGACAGTCACTATAGGATTCCCTGGTTCATTATATTTAGTCAACAAAGGATAATCAACCTTAAGTTCATATATTTTCCCCATAACATGGATAGTAGCAGGGTCTTTCTGTTTCCTTCTAGGCTTTTTGACACATAGATATCTCACTGTTTTCACATAGATAGGTACTTCCTTAAGATATTGTAACAGTGGAATCCACATAGATAAATTCTTTAATTCCTTGAGGAACTCAGATTTAGTTTGTGAGGTTGGTCTGGTTTCAATTAATAATTGAGGGTATGGAGGATCCAGAAACCTAATAGGTCAGTCAGATGTCACAGATGCACTAGCCCTGCTTGGGTTGGCTAATGTAGAAAAAATATGATTTCCTGAGCTGAGTCCTATTGGTGTAACAACAGGTGTTGTATCAACTATTACGGGTATAACAACTATTTCAGAATTGACTATATCCTTTCTAGGTGACTCACATTCTTCCATGATAATAATGTGATTATGTTCTGGTCTGATTACTTTTCCCGATTGAAGCTGAAATTCGTTAAGCTCAATAGGAGTGATAAGAGAATTCTGGAAAGTAACCTGGGTGTCCATGCTCTAAGATGCCTTATTATTCGGATTAGGGTTATGTTGCACAATTAATTAGGGTCAGAGAGGAGGTGTAGGAGTTTGAAGAGGAGGCAGTTGCAACTCTTGCTACATTGATAGTGTAGGGGGTGCTAGACCTTGGCCATTACCTCTCCAATTCTGACTACAAGGATGAGATTGTGATGGAATATATTGCATTGGTGGAGGAGAAAGCCATTGGTTCCATGGTGAAGGAAATTATGTTGAGGAAGGAGTAGGATATGGCCATGGAAATTTATGACTAATATAAAAAATATTTCAAGGATTAAAAAAGGAAAAATCTTGAGGCATACCTGTAGGTCGTGGCTTACATGGCCTCGTTGATACGATGAAGTAGGAATACTGGACATCCTCTCTTGATTTTTGAAGTACTACTTTCAGTCTTGATAGTTTCGGGCATTGACTAGTGGAATGTGCCAACTCACAGATGTTGCACAAGTTGGTGCTATTTAGTCCACATTCTTTTTCTAAATGTTCCTTTCTACATCGAGGACAGAATATTTCCAAAGATGCTTCACCTTCTGCTTGTTCTTTCTTAACTTGTACCACAGTGATCTGGGCAGAGAGAGTATTGAGGTGGTCAATTTTAAGATCCTAAAATATATTCTCGATCTCTGCTCTAGTTATTCCTCAACTTTTGGACTTCTGTATCCAAATTGAAGGGTTCCAGACTGAACTTCTCCCTTTGACCGATCCTCTTGAACTCCACAGGAATAGCTTCATTATTTCTTCAAACGGTTCTTTTGATATGTCTTCTTTTCCCAGCAGATTCAAATGATCCAGATAGTCATCTCTTATACCTCTTAGGAATATGGGTTTTAGGGTTTGTGGGGCTAAGTTACGAAACTTAAACATTTGTAAAATAGAACGGAATCATTCCATGTAGTCTTCCAAGCTCTCCTCGTTTTTAATTCTAAAGGTCTCTTCCTTCAAATCCCTGGTTTTACAATAATCCTGATACTTACAGAGGAAGGCCTCCCTCATGTCATTCCATGTTCACATTGTGCCAACACCCAATCTCATGAACCATATTAATGCTACCCCTTTCAGAGTAGTAGGAAACAATTTCAGGTTTTGGGCATTTGAAGTGTAGTCATAACTCCTACACAACACATCGAACTCGAACATAAAGGTATCAGGATCTTCAAAATCCATCCCTTGAAATGATGGTAGAGATGTTAAAGGAATGTTTTTCATATGAGCTTAATCCCTTGTCGCCAATATCAAGAATTAAAAAGTAACAGTACCATCTGTCTTAACATTCTCATCTCCCATGGCTAATCCTTCCTGATGGGATGAAATGACCTTGGAATATGCAGGGGATTGACAAATAAATAAAGGATTAGGTTATTCTAGGAACATTTTTTTCACTGCACTACTCGCATCCAAATGATGATCGACTAAATGCTATTCCTTGGGCCCTTGATTCTCCCCACTAATCTCCCCTCATCCTTCAATTTTAAGATTTTAATCAATGGCTTTCCACTACTATTTCAGATCCAAAGTCTTGATATCAGGAGTGGATATGTTGTTTGAAGGGTGATGAGGTTTATATATAGAAGGCACTGATGTCTCAAGCTTCTATATAGTAGCAGTTTTTTGTGGTCTCGTCTTCCTATTGTCTCTATATGAAGTAGACTGTTCCTTTCCTGCTTTTGAGATCAGATCTCCAAAGAATGTCTTTCTTCCCATGTCTTCACTCTTGTTTTCGTTTTTACGAACCATCTTTCCTTTAGTTAGTTAGATTGGGGGGTGTTGAGGATTTATCTATTGTCCTAATAGCACACATGGACCCTATGTGTATCAATCCTTCTACAAGTTCTTCAGTTTCTATAGTGGTGAGCCCGCCCAAGTATGTTAGAGCAATGCATAGGTTCTTACCTCTCGTATTACCACCTAACAATAGTATAGTTAAAGAAACAATAAAGAAAAACACCCAAAACTTCACACTTCTAAGTGCTTCAGTTTCTACAGTGATGAGCCCACCCAAGTATGTTAGAGCAATGCGTAGGTTCTTTGTAATAACCCCAAATTGGAGTTGCTAGCAAGGCATGCTTGAAAAATAAATTTTTCAGGAATGTATGCTATAGAAAACAAGTTTAGCCCTTGTATCTCTTAGATCTGATAATATAATATCCAAATCCAAGAGAAAATCAGAAACCAAGCAAACTAGGTGAGCTAAACAAGCCTCTCGCACCTAGAATGGTCGGAAAATGCCTAATAATGGGACTGCAGAAATATTTAAACACAATGATGGATCTGAAGCAACCTATTAACTCATTAAATGTGTCAAGAAACACAATATCATCAGTTGGTGTCTCAGTAGCAACTTGTACTTCCTTTTATGATCCAAAAAGTGGGAAAAACAACAAATTAAGCCCCAAAAATGTTATTCCTAGATATTTGCGTAATAACATAGGAAAATAATGGTGGGATCCCTTATAATATGTCATGTGGGACTCACATACCAAATTTGAGCAAAACAAATCACTCTAGCTAAGGTAAACAGATTTGTCGGTCCCGATATGGCTCAAAAAGGCCCAAATCCCATGACGTTACTTATGAAGAATTTTATGAAGCAAAAACAATGTGATTTTATGAGGGCTTATGATTAAATATGATGGAAATAAAATAAATGGTGTGTATTACATCATATCATGGAGAAAAATGGAGAAAAAACTTCTTTTACACATTATAGGAATGACCCGGCAAGGGTTTCATGATGGTACAAGTGCAAAATGTCAGATCTGTAGATATAGATCTAGAAAACGCATTCTAACTGAACATATGAGTATATACAGCTGAAAAATACATAAAATGAAGGATAATCCTTCTTAAAAAGTTTCTGGGAGAAGGGTTGTCCCTTTCCCTGAGAAACAAGCTCAAGATTGTTGGGATTAACCCTCACACTACAACACTGCAAGAAAAGATGTAGTTCTTGCAAAAGACTGTGCTGTAGATGTTGGGAGTACTTTGGCTAGGTGCCAATATGTGAAAATATACTCTGGAATGCTTCCTCAATGAAATCCCAAGAGAAAGAGAGCTTCCTTCTCTGAAAAACAAGTGCCAGAAGTGGTGTTGTGACCCCTCACTGCAACACCGTACAACACAACATTATTCTACTATAGAAATAACGTTGTAGTTGAAGGAGGATGCTTGGCCTAAAGCCTAGATCTAAGGGAAATTAGTACATTCCTCCAAGGGGATTCTCAAGAAGGATAAGGATTCCTAAATAGGAAATCCTTGTGCTAAGCAACACAACAATCTCAATTAAACAGTTGCAGGAAGAAAAATAGTCTTCAGACCAAAATCAAATCACAAGAATAAACTTGTTATGGCTGCCTTTCCCTCCTTTTAAACATGTGTGAGCCTCCTTGCCTTGGGCTCCACTCATTAGGGTTTCCTTCACCAAGGAATATTCCTCCCACTTGCACTACATTGTCTCTATGGCTGATCTCCTCCACTCATAGCTACACTGTTCACTTGGTAAAACTTGACCTTGTCCACCTACATTGGTCCCTATTCACACTTGAGAGTGTAAAATCCAGCTGCTACCTTGATCCCTTTCCACACCATGAGGGATTTTATTCATATTTTTGTCATGCATGGGCTTCCTTACCCATTTATTCATCTCCTAAGTGAGATCAACAAAATTTGATATTCCAATTTGCTGCATGCAAATTTTGGAATATTACAGTCCTCCCCTCCCAAATGTTGCTTGTCCTCAAGCAACTACAAGGATAGAACTGAAGAGTTGCCTCCAAGGCATGGAGACTGAAATGTTTTGGGAAAACACCTTTCCCCAATTGGATCCTCCATCCCCAAGCAATCATCCATACAAAATGAGTCACCTCCCACCATGGCAACTCCAGAAAATTTTCTTCCACCTTGAGCTCCTGCAAAGTAGGTGGGCTGAAAATCTGCACATGGTAGACAAGATAGTCTACTCCACACTGTTTTCCTCTCCACTTATGATAAGTGTAGAGTATATGATTATCTTGGGCTGCAAAACAATTTCCCTCAAGTGGCATTATGAAGACTAGATCTCCAAAGATCTCCTCTCCAACGCTGTAAATCAAGCTAGCCCAAATCATCCCATATGTGATCGATAGTAAATCATCACCATATGGCATCCCATCAATCACATGGGCCACCTCAAAGAGAAATAAGTGTTGGACTGTGGTGGCCATATCTCCTCCCATGCTCCCATTAG
The DNA here is from genome assembly GCA_034641835.2 of Pinus albicaulis. Taxonomy (NCBI): domain Eukaryota; kingdom Viridiplantae; phylum Streptophyta; class Pinopsida; order Pinales; family Pinaceae; genus Pinus; species Pinus albicaulis. Next base: position 591,669,665 of record CM076573.1, read on the forward strand.
AACATGCAATGCAGAAATTGTGGGAATCCTCTTCCCAAAAGGACACATCCATCCCATGTGTCTCTTTCCCCATCATTCTCTCAATAGAGATAAGAAAAATATCAGAAAAAGAGACCATGATTAGCATCAAAATGAGGGAAATACTGAAGGTTTCAAGTGGTGCATGGGTGTACCAACAGTTTCCCATGTAGTTACAACGTAGTTTCCAAAACTGCTGCTTTAGAAAATAGTATGGAAAGTTGTTCTTTAATTCATGGATAGCTATGTATGTCATCAAGTCTACTAATGAATAATCAATGGTTAGGTACAATAGCTAATAATACATGTAGGAAATACATAAATTCCCAAGGTCATATGAGATATGGTTGTCTGCATCATATAGATTGGCCCAAAATTGACCATGAGGCCAAATGAAAAGCTTGCCCTCTTGTGGAGCAAGGCATTGCATAGAAATGGTAAGAGGATGCAAATATTGTCTTAGAAAATCAACAGATGAAAAAAAAAAATTTCTCACCTTCTCCTTTTTCACCAAGTGCATCAAATGTGAAGTGATCCTTGGAACACTCCATCAATAAGTCTAACCCCCAAGGTGACAGGACTATTGGCCCATGCAAATAGGTTATTGCCAACTCATAACTCTATTCTTTGACATGCACAATGTCAAAGGAACTCCCCATAATGCTGCTACACATAAGAGGTTCCTCCCAAGATGGAATAACCTCTTGAACATCTAAGGCCAAGGAGTAGCCCCTTTGCACCATGATGGTGCCACCTCCTACCCCTGCAACATCATGCAAAGTGAGAACAAATATGTCGTTGCTCTCCCAAGAATAACCCAAGAAAAAAAAAAATTTGCTACCTCCTCATACCTCCATCATACAAATCATGTAGTGAAAACATGATGAACAATGTCATATCAACACAATGCATCTACACTTTTTGCTTCTCCATGATGCAAGTATCCTGCCACATACCCTTAGAAAGAGGATGATGACCAAACTCTTTCAAGAGAAACCAACACAACCAAGCCTCCTGCTACTCAATATCTATATTTGCAAGTAGCTTTCAAGCTTCTTGCTCATCATCCACACCCATCCATCTGCATGCAGGTGCCTTCCAACATGTCCTTCCTTAGCACTCTCCCAAGGAATACTATCATTCTCCCAAATCATATTTCTGCTCTTGCATTTCATGGGATGCTGAAATGCAACTCCTTGGAGATCTTCTAGAGAATAACTCTCATCAGTATCCCCCCTGAATCCACAAAGATCCTAGTGTGATGAGGAAAACACCTCCTCAAACTATTGAATAACCTTGCACTCCAAGATGTGTTGAAGTGCACCTCCAATGAGATCTTTCCATGAGACCTTCTCTTCATCAATGGCCTTCCAAAACCAATAAGGTTCTGTATCTGTTGTAGGTAGAAGTTTCTCTTTGAGCTGGGGAGTGCTCATCGAGAAAGTGTCATCTAGAAAGGATAAAGTGTTTCTCACTTCAAGATGTCTACCATCTATCATTCCATCCACCATTGCTTCATGAATGAAGCTTCCATTTGAATGCTCCCATAAAGAATGGGTCCTCCTCTCTTCATCACTGCTCTTATATAGCACAGTGCAACTCTACTGCTCTAAATCAACAACATGCAATGATGTATATCCCTCCATAATATTTACTGAAATGAAAGGAGATGGAAACTTAAGCATACCTTGGTAAAATGTGGGAGCAAGAGTTTCTCTATCAACTATGTTTGCTTCCTCCAATGTTTAGCATGAAGGTTGTTCGTCCAAGGTCATGATAGAGCTAGTACATGCTTCCACAAGTGGTGGTGAGGATCTCTCATTTTCTGATCTTCCTTCCCCAAATCTCCTGATCAACTTTTGAGAAACTCAGCAAGAGTGGACACTCTTGCATGGCTCAAATTGTTGAACCACCAAGTGTTTTCTTCCCCTTCAAGGTGCAGCGCTGCAATTTCTATAGCCTCTCTCTCTAATATTGGATGTAGTAGGAATAAATCCTCCAATTTCATCACCCAAGCCCTTGATGCATATGTGAGTGATCCATCAAAAGTGGATAATAGGAATCTATTACCTCTCATCATTCCATGGTTGTAGAGTCTCCTTTCTTCTTCTAGTTGAATGAACTGTGGTAAAGCTAGAGCATCCTTGAAGGCTCTAGGTTGAGCTTCATCCTTAGTAAGGTATTCACTTAGAATTTCATATTCCAAGTGTCATTTATGTCTCTTGTCTTCTCCTCTTTGAGAATAGGAAGTGCATGGCTCTTCCTCTTTTCAAAACCCTCTAGGATTTTCACTACAACTCTTCATCTTCTTAACCTCCTTGGGGAGGTCCTTATTGGATCTAAAAAGCGAGGAGATCAAGCTCATCCTCTTTATCATTCTGATAGCTGGAACTCATAGGCTAAGACAAATATCATGCTTTGATACCACTGTAGTATCCCCAAATTGGGGTTGTTAGCAAGGCATGCCTGAAAAACGCATTTTTTATGAATGTATGATTTAGAAAACAAGATTAGCCCTTGGATCCCTTAGATCTGATAATCTATGATCCAAATCCAAGAGAAAATCAGAAACCAAGAAAACTAGGTGAGATAAACAATCCTCTCACACCTAGAATGGTTGAAAAATGCCCAATAATGGGACTGCAGCAATATGTAAACACAGTGATGGAGCTGCAGAAAGCTATTCAATCAAGAAATGTGTCAATAAACACATTATCATTAGTTGGTGTCTCAACAACAACTTGTACTTCCTTTTATGATCCAAAAAGTGGGGAAAAGAAACAACAGAGAAAAATAATGGTGGGATCCCTTATAATCTATCATATGGGACTCACATACCAAATTTTAGCAAAAACAAATCACTCTAGCTAAGGTAAATAGATCTCCCTGTCCCGATATGGCTAAAAAAGGCCCTAATCCCATGACTTTACTTATGCAGAATTTAATGAAGCACATACAACGTGATTTTATGAGGGTTTTTGATGTAATATGATGGAAATAACATAAATGGAGTGTATTATATCAGATCATGGAGAAAAATGGAGAAAACGCTTCTTTTACACATTATAGGAATGACCCACCAAGGGTTTCATGATGGTACAAGTGAAAAATGTCAGATCTACAGATCTAGATCTGGAAAAAATAGTCTAACTAAAGCTCTAAGTATATAAACCTGAAAAATATAGAAAATGAAGGAGAATCCTTCTTACAAAGTTTCTGGGAGAAGGGTTGGCCCTTTCCCTCAGAAATAAGATCAAGATTGTGGGGATTAACCCTCACATTGCAACACTGTAAGAAAAGATGCAGTTCCTACAAAGAACTATGCTGTAGATGTTGGGAGTACTTTGGACAAGTGCCAATATGTGAAAATATTCTCTGGAATGCTTCCTCACTGATCTCCCAAGAGAAAGAGAGCTTCCTTCTTTGAAAAACAAGTACGGAAAGTGGTGTTGTGACCCCCCACTACAACACCCTGCAACGTAACATTATTCTGCTGCAAAAATAACGCTATAGCTGAAGGAGGATGCTTGGGCTCAAGCCTGGATGTAAGACAAGTCAATACATTCCTCCAATAGGCTTCTCGATAAGGAGAAGGATTCCTAAACAGGAAATCCTTGTGCTAAGTAGCACATAAATCTAAACTAAACAGTTGCAGGAAGAAAAATAGTCTTCAGACCAAAATCAAATCATAAGCATAAAATTTTTATGGCTGCCTTTCCCTCCTTTTAAAAATGTGTGAGCCTCCTTGCCTTGGGACCCACTCATTAGGGTTTCCTTCACAAAGGAATATTCCTCCCACTTGCACTGTGTTGTCTCTATGGCTGATCTCCTCCTCTCATACCTGCACTATTGACTTGGTCAAACTTGACCTTATCCACCTGCATTGGTCCCTGTCCACACTTGAGAGTGTAAAATCCAGCTGCTACCTTGATCCCTTTCCACACCATGAGGGATTTTATTCAGATTTTTTTTATAGATGGGCTTCCTTACCCATTTATTCATCTCCTAAGTGAGATCAGCAAAATTTAGTATTCTAATTTGCTGCATGCAAATTTTGGAATATTACATTCTTACCTCTCGTCTTACTACCCAATAACTATATAGTTGAAGACAAACTAAGAAAAACACCCAAGACTTCACACTTGTAAGTGCCCAAGTGTAGCCATGGTGAGCCCGCCCAAGTATGTTAGAGTGATGCACGGGTTCTTACCTCACATCTTACCTCCTAGAAACTTCTCACTAGGAACACCCTATCATCAAAAAAACAATTCTAATTGATTGGATCGTCACTGCCATCCCTAACAACGTCACAAAAATGTTTATTGTATTAATCACTATTAAATGACTAAGATGGTGGACATAAATTATCAATCCGGGGACGTCTTTTGTTTCAATGATAGTTGCACTGTATGTGCCAATACATGAAACTAGAAGCAAGTAAAGTAAAGAGAAATTGTTGATGAATCAAATGCTGGAAGAAATCACTCATGCAGGAATTAAAAAAATCTAAAAGAATGTAGTAATGGCTCAATTAACTATACCTAGCACACCACAAAAAAATTACACCATCTAGTATTTCTAATCACATCTGTGTAACAACATAATAATATTGAAATTGAAGCATATCTATTCATAGCCAGAACAAAAACAACAACAACAACACTTCCACCAATATGTAAAGAAAAATAAGAAATATAGTACAACTACCTTAACCACTGCAGTCCCTGCTAAAGAGGAGGGCCCTTCCTCCCTAGGAGGGTGCACGAAGAGATAAACATGTAACAACAACAATGTGATATATTTGTATTAATGTGACAAAGATTAAAGAGCCAAAAGTAATACCATTCTACGCTAACCTCTTGACCTCAAGGGTTGAGAGTTATATAATGGTTACATGTTCAGAAAAACGAGGAGTAGATCAGTCATGACAATCTTACGATTCTCATGTTGATCAAAATAAGATACATATAGTTACAACTACTTCCCAATAAAAAGTTTGACTGGAAGAGTATGGATTACAGTAAAAAATGCCTAAAATTTGTGATCCTAAAATACAATATGTAATGACTACTACAACTATTGTGTAAAATGACAGATGTAGCGTAACAACGATTGAGGATAGGTCGACATCTGGAGGTTGACGATATCCAGCCAGCAATACAGTTGTAGCAACAGTTTATATAGTGGGTCTATAACAACACCATGATGTAACAACCTCGTGGTGCAAAAACTCACTCTAACAACACACTTTCAACTACTTATCTATGCCCCAGCTCTAGATATATTGTGCTAAGAGTAACATCTGAAGGGACAAAAAAAGACCAGAGAACTTCTTCCAACATTTATCCTAGTTAGTCATAAAAAAAAGAAATGATACATCATAATAATCGATGCAACAACAAGATAATGAAATAAAGTAAAACAACATTGTTTAAGGTAGAAAAGAAGGGAAAAAGGAAAAGATAATCCCAAGGTTTGTGGTTAGAAGGTAAAAATGGGGGAAATAGATGTAGGAATTAAGTATAAAAATGGCACCCAACAAGAAGCACATGAAATTCTTGTAGAACCATGGAGAGGGTGCAAAATTTAGACTTTCGATCTCATAGGATGGTGTAGAGGGATGTAGAGGTTACTTGCAGTGCTAGAGAGAGAGTGTGGATGGATCGAGGGGTGAAGAAAAATGGGAGAATTCCCTTTCTTTATTGCCATGATATGCCCTTTTTCATAACCCTAAAGGACAAAAAAAAGTCCAGCAGTCATGGTGTTAGCTCACCTTGTTGTATTTTTTTTTCCTCTTTTTTGTTTTTTCAAGACTAGTGGGTTGCCTCAGAAGAGGTTATCAACCCACCAACCCGCTGTAGACACCTCAAAGAGGTTTTCACTTAGGGAATATTTTTTTTCTCTTTTTTTTTTCTCCAAGATTACCTCATGGAGGTTTTCAATCTTGTAGTTGGCATTAGATGCCTCATGGAGGTTTTCACCAAGGTCTATTTATTTTTTATTTTTTATTTTCTCTAGGATGGTTGTGTACTAAAAGTTGTGAGGCTCCCACTTACATGCATTTCCTTGTTGATTGTATTGATGAACTCTTCCTTAGACATGGGCTTATTGTATACTTTTATCCTATAACCATTGACAAGCAGAGGGATCCCCTCCTCATCAATGGTTATGATCTGAAAAAACCCATTTTCATTGAATTTATCTATAAGGTATGGGCATAACCATCTTTTCATCAACTTCCCTTTAAATTCCTTGAACCCCGAGTCATATAGAAATGCCCAATCTCCTTCGTGAAATAATTTCTCCTTGATGTGCCTATCATTCCAAACCTTCCTATGCAATTGTATGAATTCAGTGAGGTGGACGGCCCATATTTTTAATTCATCCAAGCCATTTAGTTGAAGAAACCTTTCTTTTTGTGCTCTTGTGATATCTAAATCCAATTGGGCTACCATTCTGAGAGTGTTGTATTAAAATTCAATGGAAATAAAAGCTTTCTTCCCACAAACCAGATCAAATGGAGTGAACCCAATAGTTTTCTTCCAGGTTGTATTATAGGCCCAAGTTTCCTCCACTATATGTATGCTCAATATTTCCTGTTGTTGGTCCCTACCTTGGTGAAGATGTTTTCTAGTGATCTATTGGTCACCTCAACTTTCCCATTTCCTTGAGGGTGATAGGTAGTAGATATTTTGTGGTTGATATTATGTTGCCTTAAGATATTCTCAATCAAATGTGATGCGAACCAAGCTCCTTTGATCAATGAATATTTCCCTTGGATACCCAAATTTGTTGAACATGTTTTCCTTTAAGAATTCAATCATTTTTTCTTTTGTTGCTTGCGTCAAAACCTTTGTCTCAACCCACTTTTTCAAATAATCAATGCACACTATGATGTATCTCTTTTTTCTGTATGGTGGATCAATTGGCCCATTGAAATCCATACTGTTACACCAACTTTTGGTCATCTAACCTGTTACTACTAGATGGACCAAAGTACACCATGTAAGACCAATTTTACACTAGTAAAATTGATTTCACTATGAAATAAATCTTAGTAATCCATAATTTATTAAGTTGTTATGGTCTAAACACGAAACCCCATAAGGAAATGTTGAATAAATCCCTATTTGTTTGATTTTCCTCAAGGGATAATTAGTTAAACAACAATTCAATTAATATTCCTGGTTATACTTAACCCAAAACAAGAAAATTAATTAGATAAATAATTATTTATCTTATTATTTTCTAGGAATAATTATTTAAACATTATTTAAATAATATTCCTTTTTAAATTTGACTAAATCATTTATAAATAATTGCATAAATCACTATTTATTTGATTATTACTCAACCATATTCTTAAAATAATAAATAAATCATTTATTTATTTATTATTTACAAATAAAGGGATTTGACCAAAATCATTTTTTTTCCCTCCAACAAAAATAATAAAATATTTCATAAAAGTTGGACCTAGATTTGGTTAATAATATTTCAGTTATGCACCAATACCTAGACTAACTCAATATTTTGATATAAATAGCAGGTTTTTTCCATTAATTCACTACCTTGTTGCCTAAAGATCACTCTGGATCTATAATTTTGGTCTAACTTTGATCCTCCATCATTGTAATATTTTTCCACCTTTTTCCTTGTGATATCCCTTTCAGTTCCATTTTTATGTGGGTTTTTTACACCATAAAGAGAGAGATATCTTACATCTGAAGCACTGAGGACATACAAGAACCCATCCCAAAGAGGGGGACTGGTAACATCTTTCTATGTTCCCTTCCCAGGTGTCATAAATACAAAATTCTTTAAAAATATTATTGTCTTCTATATTAGATGCATGGAGAAACTCTTTCTTTTATTTGCTATTTAATGTCTTTAACTGCATAGATCTGGATTTTGTAGCGTTTATCTTGCTCAAATTACTATAGATCTAAGGACATTGGCAGCCATATTTGACGTTAGGGTTGTTTGTTATGCATAGTTAAAGTGAGATTTTTTCGTACGCTTGCGATTATAATTCACACTAACAACTGGCAACTCAAAAAGGTTTTATATTTACGACTGCTATTATTTTTCAGATCCCTACATGACCAGCTTCTTCAACCCCCAGGGTTTTTCTTCATCTTCTTTTTTTGATTTTCTTGATGTTTTTTTTAACCTTTGAAACCCTAAAACAATAAAAATTCTAACTTTCGTGTGTTTCTGTGCCTCTTGCATAGATGACAGGTATCAATGGTAGCTGAGATGACACAATTTTCTGAAACCTCCTCTCGACAGTGCCAGAAGTGAAGGTCGTATTTTTTGGGCCAAAAACAATAACCTCAACCTTAAGGGTGTAGAAAACAACTCGAAAAATACGACCTTAGCTGAAAACAGATCACAACCTACGACCTATCCTTTTTCCAAGATTTTTTCTCTGATTTTTCAAGGTTTGACTCGGTTACTATTCATGGGTGTCTGACCTCAGTCTCCACCCATTTTAGACCTATACTTGCTTTTTTTTACTCATCGAAGTAGGAACCAAGCCCCTTAAGGATTCATTACGCTTCCACCTTTTTAGGAGGAGTTTAGCTGAAGCAGGTCATCTCAGATTTTAGTGTGTTCAGCCATTTTTCAGATCTGATCCCATACTTTCAGATCATTTTTAGATTGGTTTCTCATCCATCCAAAACACCTCTTTTCAGTTTTTTTTGTCCTCCTCTAGGGTCCCCTCCATTTCCCTTTGGGTTGTAGCCTTTTTCCCCCTCATTGTAGCACTTTTCCCTCTAGTTTTTTGTTGTTTTTCTACACCTGTTTTTTGTAAATATGACCTTTAAATCCCTGTCCCTCCTGACTTTAGATCCATTGGCCATTTTGTGTGCTTTGACTATATTTTACCCACCCATAGACTAGTTTTTGGGAAGACCTCCTCCTTGGGTTTAAATTGATGCATCGTTAGCTGTTTGTTTTTTGTCATATTTTAGGTTACTTCACTATTATTTTCAGATTTATTTATAGTTCTACAACAAATTTTTTTCTTTTTCCTCTACACACATCTGGGTTTAATTAAAATTAACACACTTATCGCATACACACACACCCTAAGTGAAGAGCACCTAGTTTTCACCTTCAAGCCAAGAGTATAACACTATAATCAATTGATCCAGGCCCTCCTTGCCCTTGTTTTAACTTTGTAATAATTTAATCTTACACCACCTTGCCCTTGTTGGTCTCTCTTCATTCTATGATCCATGTCCAGTTTTCCATCATTGATCCCCCAAAGCATTTATCTCGAAAAATTCTTGGCCTTCATCCTCAGTTTCCGGTAGGAATAATTACTCCTCTGCGTAGTGTTCAAGTTCATCCTCCACCGAGTCCCCATTATGACTCTATTTCTGGTTCAATGGGTTCCCCTTCTGGTTCTATCCCTAGTTCTCCTCCTGACACCTTCACCGTGTATGGTTTAGGACCTAGTGCTGGAGGTAGCCCCATCCCTAATGCTTGGAATACTACTAGTGGGACCGAAACAGGAACTATCTCAGGTTTTCCCTTGCTACCTTATATGGCAGGCCTCAGTATTCCTAATTTTAACTATTTGATCAATGACCATTCACCTTATCTTGGTTGGCCTACTATTCTATCCAAGCTCCCATCAAACATCCCCAAGTTTGAAGGTCTTGTTAGTGAGGATCCTACAAACCATGTTAGATCTTTCCATATGCGGTGTTCGTCAAACTCCATCACCAATGACTCTGTCCATCTTCGGTTGTTCCAGCGTATGCTTATTGGAGAAGCTTCCAAGTGGTATGTCAACTAGGCCTCCTCCCCTCATACTACTTTTACGACTCTTGCCAGGGATTTTCTATCTTACTTCTAGCTTCCCCTTCATTATGACACTAGTACCGAACCTTTTGACCTCTTTCTGTCAATCGTCTATGGTCCGCCTATCCAATAATGTCCAGGAATGGTGGAGAAGAAAGAGCCTATGCCTAGCCCCTACCTTCAAATACCGTGTCTACATGGGCTAATTTCTCAGATCCATTTTTCCTACTATTGGAAAATATGTCGCATCTCATTTCCCTCAGACTAAAGAAGCTACCTCCAAATTGCGATGAAATAGGACTTGATCTACACACTGTCTAGTTATGTTTATACCATCTTAGCTTATCTCCCTAGGCCCAGTGGTGCCAACTCAATGGGGGCATCTTATGCCACTTATGGTATTGTTGGAGCCCTTTCTCATCCGTACACTCATCCTCCCATGGGTTATGGTTACCCTCAGGGAGGGGTCAAATCCTCTAGCAGTTTCCCCCCTCCTAGTAGCATATATCAAGGATTTAGCATGCCTCCTCCTTTTGCCCAACCTATTTACCACAATGTTTCCTAACCTCCTTATTATCCATATCCGCAGCCTAGTGCTCCTACTCCTCCAGCATTAGCATCGCAACCCCCCTTGCCTTCTCAACCCCCGCAATAGCAACCACCACCCCCTAGGGTTAGGTGTATGCATAGCAAGGTGTGACTAATCCTTCTAATTTCAAGAAGAAAAGGAAAGGCAACCAAAAAAAATCTTCCCCAGGTAATCCAAGACCCAATCCCCAAGGGAATACACCTAACACTGCTAACCAAAAAGAGGGCACTCAGCCCAAGTAGGACAAGCCTTTTTGCATGAACAAACCTTGTTCTTGTTGGAGTGTGTATGGTCACTACACCCATGATTTTCCTCTTTTACCTCAGATGTAGAAGATGTGGGAAGCTCAAGTGGTGTCCCAAGAACAACAAGCCTCCCCTTCGGTTTCTCCTAACACTACACCTATCCAACAAAATGTGTTTACCAATCCTTTCCATCAGCAAGGATTTATGGCTATCCAACCCCCTAAAAGTCAGGCGGCCACTTAACCTCCTCCATCTGGTACTTACAATTACCATATTCTGATGATGAACTCTGACAAACCCATTACTGTTAACCTCAACCTTCAGACTTGGTCCCATTAGTACAACAAACAATCTGCTATGTTTGCCCCTGAGACCCCTTCTTTAGCTCCCACAAACCCTATTTTGACACCAAATGGCCCTTTACTAATCCCTCAGCCTCAGGTAGAGGTTCATAGCAATATCCCCAAGGGGCTATTACGCCAAAACATTTCTTGTGGTAAAGATGACCATTTGTATATCATAGTAGATGACTTGGTGCAATCCCCTACTGCCATGTCAATGGTGGAAGTCCTGCAGTCATGCCCTTCACAACGAAAATATATAATAACTACCATTGGTGTTGTGGATCCTTCAGATGATAGTTTGATTGTCTTTTATGTTGACCGGTGATAATATCCCCCCTTCCTGCCTCCATTTCCTTCCAAATCCATATTAAGATCTGGAATGTCAATGTCTACCATTGTATCATTGATGAGGGGGCATCCACCTATGTGATGTCTGCTTTGGTTTGGAATAAACTTGGATCTCCTGAGTTGGTCCCTTCCACTATGACCCTCTGAGCATGGGATGACCATTCTTCCCATACCCTTGGCATGTTTCGCAATTGTCCTATTACTCTTACGGGCAAGAGTGTTTGTGTCGATGAAAAAGTCAATGATGCCCCCTTAGACTATAACATATTATTGGGTCATATGTACACTTATGCGATGTATTTTTTCCTATTTGAGGTTCACCTTAAGATGTGCTTTCCTCAAAAAAAAAATATTGTTAGCATCGACAAGTTGACATGTTACGAATTGAAGTCTCAAACCTCCCCTAAGTCCATCAACTCTTTGGTGGCCAATAAACAAATAGTTGAACCTACAACCAGTGTTTCACCCGAAGTACACAAAGAATCCTCTTTTCTTGGTTCATTCCCTTGTCCTTCTCCTCCTATCTCTGATCCTAGCTCATCAAACGTTTGCATGATGCAATCGTCTCAGTCCATCCTCAAACGGATTGGTTCGACTAGTCAGTAGCCCTGCCCTTCCCAACCTTCTCCTAGCAACTTGAATCAGCCTTCAGGACCCCCTCCTCAAGGCCCCTCATTTGCATCTGGTATCCATGAGCCTATCTACCCTCCTAGAATTATTCCTCCTGGCCTTAACCATCTTGGAGATGTCTCGCTTAGCCATTACCCCTCTGGTCAGATACTCTTTCTGGCTCCCCCTCCTACAGTATTTTCGGTACCTGTTATGGCTACCTTATCTCATCCTAACATGACCCTAGGGATCCAAGTCTGGTACATTGATTCCCCAGTCACCATCCTGCTTGGTCAGCCCAAACCTTATACTGCTTTGACCCCGGTCCAACCAGTCATCATGACCCCTCCCTTTGCTCCTATACCTCAACCACCTCAACATGAACCTACACCTGTTGTTAAAGTTTCAAGTGAGGGGGTGTAAGCTTGTAAGAAGGTGCCTAAGGACAAGACTGCCCAAACAACCACTAATCCTCTTTGACCTCCAAGGCATACCCCCCCCCATGTTCTTTGTGTCATGCTGTCGGTCATGCCACCCATTATTTTCCTAAATTTCCTGATATCAAGCCCATGGTCAATGAAGCATTTTATGAGTCTAATATCATAGAGGTCTATGTCACCTTACTTGATTCAACCAAGAAACTCAAGGCTTTGCACAAAAATCACCCTTGTGCTTTCCATGATTTCCGTGGCTACTATACTCACCTTTGTGCCCACCTCGATGACTTCTGCACCTCTCTAGTGGTAGTTATCCAACTCGAGTCTGAGCGCAACGATTCCATTGATCCCTTACTTGTGAGTTTTTCTTCAGCAAAAACAGAGGATATATCCACTCCCCTTGAAATTCCCCCTCCCGATGTCGAGATGATGGAGTGTTTAGCCACTATCTACTACTTGTCATCATCTATGAGATCCATGGTGGAGGACCCCCCTGGAACTTCCACTTCTGTTTGGTCTGACCTCCCTTTAGCGATCACCTTCGGGTCAACATTGGTGGATCCTTCATCTACTTGTTCTTATTTCACCCTCCGTGACAATGCACATGTGAACCTCTCTTCTCATGATGATGATTTAGGTAGCTTCACCATCAAGTGGTCTTTCTTCCACTAGTCACCCCATCTTCTATTGCGATGATTACATTATGGAAGCATTTACCACCCCTGAATTTATCTACCCCCCCTTACATCGATCCCATCCATTTGATCCACATACACCTTGTGGTCATTACATTGACACTCAATGTTTTGCTAAGGGGGCACCCATATTTGAGAGTCCAGGAGAAGAAATTCTCCACAACTCTCCCCGTGCATCTGTTAGTGTTGACTCTAATACCATTATTCTTCCAAATTTAGAAGAACATTTAGAGTTCCATATTCCTTTAGATCACTCTAGGGAAGATCCCTATGATCATTTCTTCATCTTACATTAACAACCCAGTCCCTTAGGCATTGTTGTTGACCAATCTGTGTGTTTTCTAGGTGAGCACCAGTTCATTATATCAAAATTCATTGTTTGGGATAGTGACACTATTAGGATATTCCAACACATGGGAAATAGTTAAGAATAACTTAGTCTAGTGTAGAGTTAGGTAAAGCGTGTTTCTTTACCATGTACATTTGTAACTTATAATCTGATGGTCACGATTTGTAGTGATCTGACGGTTATCTCTCACCTTGGTATTAATGACACTTGATACATGGATTAACGCCAGATTGGTACATGATCTCTATTTAAAGAGAATGGAGGGTCATTTGTCTGGTAACCTTTTATGAGACAAACATATGTAACCTTTCTTTTTATATTAATAAATTTCCAGAAGTGGCCGCGTTGGGTCAGGCCGTGGACTGTTTCCCTCTTTGAGGGTTTTAACAACATGATTATACTAGTGTACTGATTTGTGATCTATTTGTGAGCGATGACCTTTGGTTCTTGATCTACAGAACTTACCCTATAAATTCTTACATGGTATCAAATGGATGTTAAATATACCTTCTTACATGGAGATTTTCATGAAGAAATCTACATGGAACAACCCCATGGATTTATTGAAAAAGACTCCAAACTTTTTTGTCACCTAGGAAGTCTCTCTATGGTCTCAAACAAGCTCCTCGAGATTGGTACACCAAAATGGATAGATTTCTATTAGATAATGGCTTTATAGGTGTCATTCTAACAACATTGTCTACACCAAGAAAGTGGGTAAGTCCTTCACCATCCTTGTTATTTATGTTGATGATCTTATCCTTAATAGTAGTGATCCAAACCATATAAACCATGTGAAGTGTAGCCTCAAAAAGAAGTTTGAAATGACAGAATTAGGACACTTGCATTATTTCCTTGGTCTTCAAGTCTTGCAATCCAAGGAAGGCATTACCCTCTCTCAGTCCAAGTATGTTTGTGATCTTCTACACCACTTTCACATGGAATACTGTAAGACAACCACTTCTCCCTTTCAGTCTAGAGTCAAGATTTCAGTCAACTATACTACCCCTGAAGTTGATGCTGCCTTATATCATCAACTTGTTGGTAAAATTTTGTATCTAACCCATACCCATCCTCACCTTTCCTTTGCCATTGGTCTTGTCACTCAGTTTATGCAACAACCTTATGAAAGTCAATGGAAATCAGCTAAAAGAATACTTCAATATATTCGAGGTATAGTTCACTTTGGGATTCATTACAGTGCAGGAGCATCTATATTGTTGATTGGTTTCACTGATTCTGATTGGGCTGGTGACCGTGATGATCGAAAGTATAATGCAGGCTATGTATTCAATCTTGTTTCAGGACCTATTACTTGGTCTTGTAAGAAAAAAAGTGCCATATCTCTTTCTTCAACAGAAGCAAAGTATTGTGATGCAGTTGAAGCTAGCAAGGAAGCCATGTGACTTCGTCAGATCCTGTCTGAATTTGGTCTTCATTAGTGGCATCCAACTACACTTTGGTGTGATAATCAGAGTTCCATTCATCTATGTAAAGATCCAATTCAGCATCAATGTGTGAAACACATTTAACTCCACATACACTTCATCAGAAAGCTCATTCATGATCATGTTCTTGAAGTGCAGTATTATCTAACAAATGATCAAGTAGCTGATATCTTTATGAAGGCTCTCATAGAAGCAAAGTTTACCAAACTTAGATCCATGCTTGAAGTTAAAGAAAATTTTCATTAAGGGGGGATAGGCTCTAATGCGTCCTTCCTTCTCCTATTGTGTCACTTTTGTAAATCCTTCAATCCTATCCAAATTAGTTTTTAAGGGGGGATGTTAGGATATTTCAACACATAGGAAATAGGCTCCTTTTGTGTCACCTTTGTAAATCCTTCAATCCTATCCCAAGTTCTTCTTAAGGGGGGATGTTAGGATATTCTAACACATACGAAATAGTTAAGAATAACTTAGTCTAGTGTCGAGTTAGGTAAAGTGTGTTTCTTTACCATGTACATTTGTAACTTATAATCTGACGGTCACGATTTGTAGTGACCCAATGGTTATCTCTCACCTCGGTATTAACGACATTTGATCCGTGGCTTAACACTCGATTGGTCCATGATCTCTATTTAAAGAGCATGGAGCGTAATTTATCTAGTAACCGTTTATAAGAGAAACATATGTAACCTTTCTTTTTATATTAATAAATTTCCTGAAGTGGCCACGTTGGCTCACACCGTGGACTGTTTCCCTCTTTTAGGGTTTTAACCACGTGATTATACTGGTGTACTGATTTTTGATCCTTTTGTGAGTGGTGAGCTTTGGTTCTTGATCCATGGAACTTACCCGGTAAATTCCTACAGAAATCATGTATGCGAACCTAGAAATTTAGTCCATTTGCTTCATATATGTAGTACCCAAAGAGATTGGTAATCCTCCGTTCCCTTTCTCAAATTGAATTTATCCATTCTTCTCTCAAAAGATAACCATAACGTAAAAAAATGGTGAACCACATCATAAAAATGTGTTTAGCTCCCACTTTTATAAATACATTTGGCATGACCATAACATGCTTGGGGGAAACTATGCCCCTAAACCATAAAAATCCTATATCTCAGCCAAAAACAGCACTAAACCCAATTTCTCTGACAGGTCACACTTTTTAGGCCATTTCCTAGGACAGGTCATATTTTTCTTCCCAGAACCTGCTACCGATGTCACAGAACGGACCCCAAAAAATGCAACCCGATCTGTTCCTGAGCTTTGGGTGCCTAATGTGAAATTTTATTCCATTGAATTGAAACAATATAGTTGGGCCTCTTACCTGCAACTGACATATCTCGATTCCAAAAATTGATTTTTCTGATATGGTCACCGCAATATTTAATGCCTTTTCTCCTCTCTACATTCACCACAACTACACTTGCAACTGAATCAAATTGGAGGGAAAATTCCTTATTAAAAGAGAAACACTAGATTTTTCTTTCACCAGCTGTGACCAAACTGTAGGTCAGTTTCACAAACTATCAGCAACGTTGGAGAGCTCTCACTAAGCTCTCAAATGAGTATCCTTTATTTTTTTTTGATTTGATACTTCACTCGGCCACATTTTTTCCAAGAAGGGTCACTTCACCACTCCTAAAAATTAAATTTCTTCACTTGAAACACTTGTAGTTGGGGAAACACTTCGCCTTCATAATTGTTCATGCTCATGTTGATTTTCTTCATGAGTAACCATCTTATACTCATGTTGTTATGGTCCCCAATGGGCATGTTGTATGTCATAGCATCATCAAGTTGCCCTTGCTTAGAGCATCCGAGTTGAATCATCATCACATCCATGGAATCTATCCTGAGTCCCGTTGTATCCTGATACAGTCCTCCATTCTTCATTTCTTTGTTCCTCTCTTGTGTCACAAATTTTGGCCTTCAGTCGTATTGTCCCCTATACCCTCCAGTGTTGCATTAGTAGCTGCCAGGTCATCCATGCCCTTTATGCTCTAACAAGGTAAGTCATCGGCCTACTACTCAGTACCTCCATTGCACCATTATCCATGGTGTTAGTATATCAATTGCTCTACTATTATCTCTCATGCCTTAGTTTAGGATCCCTTATTGCCTCACCTATGGCAGACCTCCTTCTGTTGACATCACCTTATTCATTCCAGAAGACAGGTCAAGATGGCGGTCTACCTTGGTTCCAGCTTCCATTCTTGTTTGGTGCCTCATATCAGGAAAAGGGAATCTTTATTACCCTTTCAATTTATTTTTTCTCAACTCTAGTGCCTCATGGCATGATCGAGATCTATATACTTGATGGTTTAGTGTTGTAGCACACTGTACCGGTGATTCCCAGGTGCGTGTGTGATGTTTCAATACCTCATGAGGGGGTGGCCCTTCAGGTATCCCCCCACATGCCTAGATGACATCTCTATTATAGCCTTGGATGCAGCTCCATATATTTGATGATTCCGACCTTAGCCGCTTGCAACACATTTTTATTTTTCATGTATCATTCATATTTTCAGAGCCATTTCATGTTTATGGGGCCTCTTTCATTATATCTCATGTACTCAAATATTATTGTATAACTCACGGATGTTGTCCCAGGCACAATATGTATCTGGGATCCGTTATCATGTCTTTATTTGGCCCATATTTATGTTGGCATGTACTATATAGTTCGATCCCTTGTTTATTGGATGCATTATTCTTTGTACTTTGTTATCTCGGCGTCCATAGGTATTCCTCACCCGCCTCTTGTAGAACAGGTACTCACTCATAAAAGCGACTTGTCGCACCTGTAAGACTCACCTCCTCAGTAACTTTTCCTTTAGTGCTTTATTATACCTTATATTTCTCTCTCTCTCACTCCCCCTTCAGTGTCTAGTGATTGAGTTCTTACCATGTACTTCAGTCATACGATTAGCTCCTAATGCTTGCACGTTGAGGGGGATTTTGTTACACCAATTTTTGGCCATCTAACCTATTACTATTAGATGGACCAAAGTACACCAACTAAGACCAATTTTAACCTAGTAAAATTTCTTTCAATATGAAAAATATCATAGTAATCCATAATTTATTAAGTTGTTTATGGTCCAAACATGAAACCCCATGAGGAAATATTGAATAAATCCCTATTTGCTTGATTTTCCTCAAGGGATAATTAATTAAACAACATTTTAATTAATATTCCTGGACATTTTAAACCCAAAACAGGAAAATTAATTAGGTAAATCAATATTTATCTTATTATTTTCTAGGAATAATTATTTAAACATTCTTTAAATAATATTCCTTGTTAATTTTGACTAAATCATTTATAAATAATTTAATAAATCACTATTTATTTAATTTTTACTCAACCATATTCTTAGAATAATAAAACAATCATTTAGTTATTTATTATTTACAAATAAATAGATTTGACCAAATTCAAATTAATTTTCCCTCCAACAACAATAATAAAATATTCCATAAAAGTTGGATCTAGAATTGATTAATAATATTTTAATTATGCACCAATATCTAGAATAACTCAATATTTTGTTATGTATAGAACAGTTTTTCCATTCATTCACTAGCTATTCTTGCTTAAAGATCACTGTGGATCTATACTTATGGGCTGACTTTGATCCTCCATCATTGTCATATTTTTCCACCTTTTTTCTTGTGAGCTCCCTTTGAGTTCCATTTTTGTCTGGGTTTTCTACACCATCAAGAGATATAGATCTTAGATTTGAAGTACTGAGGATATACAAGAACCCATCCCATTGAGGGGGACTCGTAATATCTTTCTATGTTCCCTTCCCAGGTCTCATAAATACAAGTTTCTTTAAAAATATTCTTGTCTTGTATATTGGATGCATGGAGAAAATATTTCTTTTATTTTTTGTTTAATGTATTTAACTACATAGATCTAGATTCTAAAGAATTGATCTTAGTCAACTAACTACAGATCTAAGGAAATTGGCAGCCATCTTTGATGTTAGGGTTGTTTGTTATGCACATCTAAAGTGATTTTTTTTCGTATGCTTGTGATTAGGATTCACACTAACACATACCCCACTTGTCGAATGGATCTTAGGACACTTGAGGTTATAGAGGA
Organism: Pinus albicaulis; assembly: GCA_034641835.2. NCBI lineage: Eukaryota > Viridiplantae > Streptophyta > Pinopsida > Pinales > Pinaceae > Pinus > Pinus albicaulis. The sequence continues at coordinate 591,688,677 of CM076573.1, forward strand.
ATTTAACCGTATTATTTATGACACTTGAGGTTATAGAGGAATTTCATCGCTGGATGTGGGTTTTCCCATCCTCTGAAACTAGTCACATCTGCCACTATACCTTCTTGCATCCTGATGGAGAGTAGGCCAAGAGTAGCCATCTTGTAAGGATTTAAAATTTGTCCTTTTAGCAAAAAAAAGACACCCATGGGGCCCATTATGACATGTTGAGAGGATTTCAAAGACTTCCTCTTCCCTAAAACATCTCCCTAGAATATGATTTGGTGCTAGTTTGAAATGATTTCCCCCAATCCAAGTGAAAGGGGCACTCTTTATCAAAATTCTTCTCTCCTCCCTAGCTGACATATTTAGATGGAATATCCCAAAAACCAGGTAGTTGGTTATGTCATCAAACTAGGGAGAGATTATTGAGATATAAAATAAGTGCTAATCTAGAAGTTGATCATCAATCATCCCTTTATTATCAGGAGGAAAAGTGAGTCTAGACAAAAAATCTGCGACTAAATTTTACTTCCCCGACTTATCAATGATGGTTAAATAAAACTGTTCCAACAATAATGTCCACCTAATAATTTTAGAATTCACATCAGGTTTTTTCATCAAGAATTTAATTGCTGCATGCTCAATATGCACAAAAGTTTTCTACCCAATAATACAATTTATGAACTTGTTCAAGTAATGGACAACAACTAAAATCTCTTTCTCACTGACAATGTAGTTCAAGCCAGTCTTAGACAAATTTTTACTGATGAAGTAAATGGCATAGGGTAAATTATCATCCATTTGTCCCAATTATGACCCCATATATTTATCTTATGCATCATTATGGATGTGGAAAGGCAGAGCCCAGTTGGGACCTCAGACTATAGGAGCAATGGGCAACTTCTCCTTTATGATTTCAAAGGTTTCGTGACACAAACTTGAACAAAAAAATTCTCAGTTCTTGGCCAACCCTCCAAATAGTGGTGAAGCCACCTTGCTAAAATCCTTAATGAATATCCTATAATAACTAACAAATCCAAAAAAACTCCTAACATCTCTCTCTTTTTGAGTAGGGGTAATTTTTATGATAACAATCTTGTTTGGATCATCCATGTAGATTTCCATAGAGTGATGGAAAAGCTCAGCAAAAATGCTCAGAACTACTCTTTGTAAAGTGGAAGGGGCATTGCAAAGGCAAAATGGAAGACCAAGGACATGTAAATGTAGTATTTTCTTGGTCTTCCTTGCTTATATAGATCTGATTGTAACAACTAAATCAATCCAGGAAAGAAAAAAACATCTTCCCTGCAAGACCATTTAACACTTGGTCAATGAAAGGTAAAGGGAAATGGTATTTCTTTATGGCTTTGTTAAACTCTATGTAATCTACACGGATCCTCCACTTCCAATATTTATTTTGGACTAAGACTAGAGGAGACACCCATTTACTATCTGAGATGGGGTATATGAACCCTCCATCCAACAACTTTTGTAATTCATATTTTACTATGATGTTCTTCAAGGGTGGGTCCATTATCCTTTGGGGATAGTGCAGAGGACTACATCACTCTTTGATGTAAAGATGGTGAGTCCAGACTGGGGGATGTACCCATTTAATTTCTTTGTAATCCCAAGCAAAGGCCTCTAATTTTTCTCTCAGCAACTGGCACAATTGTTCTTCCTCTTTGTCCGAGAGAGAAGGATTGATCTTTAAGGTTCTAGATAGGAAAAATTATACAACCTTGGTAGGTTCAAGGAATAAGTCAACTGAGCATAGATTAGACTAAGGACTGCTTCTAGATTCTCTCACAAGCTCATCAAGTGAAATGGCATTGGGGCATTAGTTTTGAAGGATATGGTCAATGAGGTCACCTTCGTCAGGTTTTCCCCCTCTGATAACAACCTCTAAGGTACATACTTGATATGTTCTTGCATGGTACTCTTCATATTCTTCCTAATCCTCTAGATACAACGGTATATCATGTTCAATATAAGGCTGAGCAGGAGGATCTAATACGAGTCATTTTGATAAGTGACGATCCTTAATGGTCATGTTTCAAGCCCTACAATTGATATAGGCATCAGCACTGGCCAACCAAGGTCTTCATAACATAAGAGGATAACCATTAAAATTGGTTTTGGGTTGAAGTAACAAGAATTTAGTGAGATACTACCAAGGCTAAATGTTGACCATAACATCCTCAACAACTCCCTCAAGATCTACTGTGGATCTATATGCAAGTTGCAGCATTGTAGTAGTTTTCCTCAAAGCTCCTTCAAGTTTTAGCTTCAACATGTTTTATTTAGTCATAAAATTGATGAAAACCCCAAGATCAATTAATTTATGAGTGAAAATAATACCATAAATGTGTACATCCACTATTGGACTTCCAAGGTCTAGGTATTTTGGGAAAATCACTCTCCCCGACATCAAATCAAATAGTTGACCAACAACATTGATGTCAATGGTGTCTCTCTTTTGTTCCAATATTTTTAAATAATTTATTCTTAATGAGGTTATTATATATGAGATCATCCTTAATATCACAGATAAGGGGTACCTTTATACACATATTCTTCAATTCTTCGAGAATTTTAGTCTCTTCTAGGGTGTGCTGGCTAGGATGGATCAATATCTCATGAAAAGGAGGTGGATTTACTTGAGGGGTGATATCTTCCTTTTCCTCTTAAATATATTCAAGTGGAGATGGTAGATGTTTATTTGAGATCACCCTCCTAGATCTAATGTTGATCCCATGGATATCCACAACCGTAGGCAGGGTAAGATGTCTCTACATAGTAGACCTATTCTGCATGTTGGTTATTCGGGTTCAGATGAGTTTGAGAAGGAATATGAAGTTGATTAGGTGGAGAAGGATGAGAGATTTGAGGTTTAGGTTGGGATGGAGGTATTAAAGAAGGAGGTTGGTTGAGTTGAGGCCTTCACCCTTGTGATGGGTTGCTCCATTGAGGAGGCTAGGGAACATATGGCTGAAATTGTTGATTAATAGGTTTATGATGATATGGAGGAGAGTAGGGCCAAGAAGGAGGTGTGGAACATGATGGATGAGTGGAGGAATACCAAGGCTACAAGGGTGCACTTTTGGTGGAGTTGTAGTAAGATTAAGCCACACCTTTCATGCCTTTTTGGTATTCCCCATGTTCTTGAGGCCTCTTTTATTTATAAATCAGATTTTCTCTGGTCTAGATTTAGTCCCTTGGTATACAAATTTTAGGCAATGTAAGGAAGGTAATTTTTATTTTACATGGTTTTGATTCACAAAATGATTAGACTTTGATGGAATTCATTGGCTATTAATTCCTAGGATCTCCTTTAATGCATCTATAGAAAAAAATAGCTAGGGCTCTCTCTGCCTTGTCTTGTTTCCTCATCTGCTTGTTATCCATTTTCAAGGAAATGGTATGCAACATTTCACTCTTCAGATACTCTAACATGTTCCCTATCTCAGCGTTGATGGATGTGCTGGAGGAAGAGGTACTGACCAAGCCTTGGTTACTTCTACCCTTTTTTCTAGCTGCCATAGAATGGTTTCTGAGCATAATTTTAATGTCGTCATAGGAAAAATGATAGATATCTCCCAAAAATAGCATGTTAAGGGTTACAAACATTTCTTCCTCGATCCCTTGGAGAAGAAATAACTTGAGAGATCTAGGAACAAGGGTGCAATTGGCCCTCTTGTATTTTAGGTGAAATATTTCCTCATAGTCATCTAAATATTCATGAGGCCCTTGGGCCATCCTAAATATTTCTTCCTTGGTTTCTTTGGAATAGTATTTGTACTTTTGGTTGAAGGACTCTTCCATTTGGGCCCAGGCAGTGATGCTGTCCCCAGGCAGACCCATGAACCTGGGAAAAGTTACATCATTTAGAATAGAGGGAAAAATGTTAAATTTTGTTCATATAAGGCATATTCATAAGTCCCACAGACAGCGACAATCTCAAACATGAAATTTTTAGGGTCCTCAGAAGTTAAGACATGAAAGTGTGGAAGGGTTGAAGCTATTATGTTTTTCATCTTAGTATCTCATTGGTTTCTGTGATTGGAAAGACCTCTTAGTTCCTATTTTCAACCATAGATTAAAAAGGTGTAGCATTTTCCTCTTCTTCCACAATAAGTTCTGCAATTTTTTCAAGGTTCTCACCTAGAGGTTATTCTAACTCACAGTCATTGAAGAAGAGTGAAGTTTGATTGTGTGTGGATGTGTGGGTTTTTGGTAGGAATTTTCCTTTCTTTTCCCTACTCCCACGAGGCATGAAAGAAACTTTTTTTACTTCTTTTCACTTTTTGAAGCTGTATGAAAAAGAAAAACATAAAAAATGATTAAGGAGAAACAATCATATACTTCAACACCTCACCAAAAACAATGCCAAAAAGTGGTGAGCCCTAGTATTGCACCACGAGTTTTGTAACTCAGGGGCTATTCATATTTACTTATCAACTCGGGGTTCATACAAACTTAGAGGTGAAAGTTCTATCTTCACAACATGGATTCTAGTCATGCCACCCTAGGTCTTTTGGCCTGTACTACTTCTAGGACATTCCTCATACTTTATTGAAGTGAAACTAGCTAATGTAATGCAGAGAATTGCTTCAAATATAAGACAAAAAGAGTGTCTATAAAACTCCTACTTTCAATTGATAGTGAAAGAAAAGCATAAATGGATAACCAAATTGTAGCAAAATGAAACTATGCTATGGGCAATCATTCATGTATATATTTATTGATTTTCAAAAAATAAATTATTCTATCATCTCACACTTCATCGAGTCATAAAACAAATCATATATTCTAATTCATTTGACTTGTATTTGCATGTAAAATGTTGTCCTATTCAATCTAATTCTAAAATGAAATAAAAAACTAATGCCCACTTTGTTTTTGTAGCAAGGAAGGAAGGAGATTTGGAGCAGCCTAAGGTTCTCTTCTGATCATGAATTTAGAGCTCAGGTTAAAATGCATCCTATTCTAGGTTCAAAGGAAAAAAAGGAGCTAAACTAGGGTGAAAATGTTGACCTAGAGTGCTACTACAGGAAGTTACTATAGGATGTCCTATAATTGCTATAGGAAGTCCTGAAGTGCTACACGAAACAAGATTAGAGGGATATAGGGAGGAGAAGGGTTAAAGGAGAGTGTGAAAATGTGGGAGAAGGTTGAAATATGTGATGGAGAGGTTACCAATACCTCTAGAAAAACTCAATACTTCTCACGTTGGTGGTGAAGGTGGATTCACAAAACAGGGTTTTGGTGGAAGATTTGGACGTTGGAGCGAAAAAGGATGCCTATGATGAAAAGGTTCCTTCCCATGTAGCTATAGGAAACCCTGCAATCACAAAACACATTCACACATGTATTATTAACAAAATAACATGGTTAAATTTGGAAAATATGAGTTGAATAGAAAACCCTACTTAACATATGCTAAAATATGATCTAAGAACCAATCGAATTTATAACTTACATTAAGCATATTATGAACATGATAATAACACCATAGAACTTTCCAAGATATTTTTTTTGATATGTGGTTAGAGATCCTATCATACTCAATCTCCCATGAGAGAGGTGAGAAAGAGAGGCTACAAGCATAAGTTTGATAGATTTTTGTTGCTACTAGAATGCAAAGAGGCTAAGAAAATTTTTGAAACATAAAGAGAATATAAATACACAAGAGGGACTTAGCCAATGGATTGGGCACTAACACAAAAATAATCAACCCTCTAAGATTAAATCAGTGATGGAACACAAAAATTGTCATTATCATTACATAAAAATATCTGTACATCATATGAAAATAAAAAATAACACTAAATCACAACTCAAGAGCTACCAACCTGAACATAAATTTTGAATCCTAATGAGATATTTCCTATGCATATTTTATACCAATGGGTAGGCATCAAAAAATCCCTCAAATGTAGGAATAAGTTCTCCTTGATCTTGAGAAGAGTGGAGCTTGGTTCTTTATAACTGCGAGTTTTCTTGGTTGCCTTTGCCTTCAATCTTTTTAGACAGATATCAGTGCGATATTGGTTTATTCATAGAGTTAAGGGGTTGGAAAAACGTCCTACAATATCTCCTTGTTGCCTACTCCAAGCCCGTAGGTGGAAAATATCTCATAAATTGCTTAATTTCCTACAATAAAATAAGATTAAGGAACAATACATGAAAAACATCTTTCACCCTTGTAATTAATCATAAAGTGACATAGATGTAAATAAATGTAGGAGAGAGGTATCTTAATAGACTGAAGTATGAAATTTTAACCCCTTAAAATATACCTAATGATGGGCCTCATTAAGGGAATTTTGAGGTCTAAAATGGGCCTCCTAAGAAAAATGTACAACCAAAATAAACTTTATAAGAACCAATAGGATTCAAGATTATTATGTCAACCATGGGGGATGATTCACCATTTTTGGAGTAAAAAAGTAAAATATTAAAAAATAATAAAATAATAAAACTACTTTTTCAATTCGTATTTTCAAATTATCTCCCTGTGGTTTTAGTCAAATTTTTAGAAGGAGTACTCATTGGATGCAAAATTTAATTCCTCATCCAATGAGTACCCATGTTGCATACTTTTGATGGAGCTTGCTACACAAAAAATGAGAAATACATGAAAAAAAGTGATTGAAATCATATTTTTTATGTATTTCTTATTTTTGATCTAGTAGGTTCCAGCAAAAGTATGCAACATGGGTACTCATTGGATGAGTAATCAAATTATACATCCAACGAGTGTTTCAGCTCAAAATTTGAGTAAACCCATTGAGAGATAAGTTGAAAAACTAGTTTTTTTCTTTTTCCCTCTAAAAATTGATGATGATATCAAATATTATTTTATTATTTCCAATATTATTTTATAATTTCCTGAGGAGGCCCATTTTATACCTCAAAATTTCCCTAATGCATCACTCGGGAAGATGTAGACAAATTCAATTTTTATGTTATGGTACAAATATTTTGGAATACGTGGTAAGTACCATAGTACTTGAGTGATAATTTATTATCCTTCTTAGCTTGCTTGAGGGACATTTTTTTTTATGGTCGTATCCATAAAAATACCTAGTTAGCTAGATCAAAACATTTTTCACTGTGATTTTCATCTACCTATTGTTTCATTTGATTCTATGCCAGAATGATGCTTGATGTTGATGCTCATGTGATCTTCCACTACTTGAACCTTAGAATTTTCTCTTAAATATGATGTGATCGATGGTGGGTGATATGCATAAAGTTCCATAAATGGGGTATTTTTTTCTGTAGTATGGAAGGAAGTGTTATAGCACCATTCAACCAGATGTAACCACTTGAAAAATTGTGTTTTTTTATCAGATACAAAGCAATGAAGATATCCTTCCAAAAATTTCCTCACTATCTTCATTTTCCCATCAAATTGAGGATGATAAGATGATCTATGAGCTAATTGAGTAACAAGACAAGAAAATGATTTCATCCAAAAATTTGTAGTGAAAACGAGATCTCTATCACCCACAATAATATTTAGGTTTCTATGAAGCTTTATAATTGTTTCCATAAATGCTGTAGAAATTGTGCTAGCTTTAAAAGGATTAGATAATGAAAAAATATTTGTATACTTTGTAAATCTATCAACTACCACCATGATGTCACTCTTTCCTTCATACTTGGGTAAACCTATGATAAAATCCATTCATACCTCCTTCCAACTTCAACTTGGAATTTCTAAAGGTTGTAACAGACCTAGGGTCTTAATTGTCTCCACTCTGTTTTGTTAGAAAACCAAACATTCAGACACAAAATTCTGAATATCATATTTAAGTCTATCACAAAATAATTCTTGCTTGACCCTATGGTAAGTTTCTAAAAATATCGAGCATCCTCATAAGGGGAAGTGTGCAATTCCAAAAGAATATTTTTCTATAGTTCATAATTCTTACAAAGATATAAGTGATATTTATACCATAATTAATCATTTTTCCAGCTAAATGTATCAGATGTATTGGGATATTGTTGTAATTTTTGAATGAGTGTCCACACCTCTTCATCATTATTCCATTCATCGCTTTCTTCGCTTATCCTATAGGTTGGATAATATAAATGGAGAAAAGGAGTTTTTTCAGATCCTCCTCCTTTCTTGACAGTGCATCTACACCAAGAATTTTCTTCCCTTTTTTTTAGATGATTTCAAAGTCATAACCCAACATATTTGTAACCCATTTTTGTTGCTCTTCTCAAAATAATATTTTTTCCAAAAAGTATTTAGGACTATCATGATCTGTTTTTACCTTGAAGTGTCTTTCCAATATGTAAGGTCTCCATTTATTTAGGGCATGTAGTATTGCCAATATTTCCTTCTCATAAATATGTTTGTGTAAATACTTTCCTTTCATTGGACGAATTTCAAAAGCAGTGGGTCTTCCTTCTTGCATTAAAAAAAAACCAGTTCCCTCTCATGAGGCATCCCATTCCACAATAAAGGTTTTTGTGAAGTCTGGCATAACTAAGACTAGTGCTTGGCACATTGGCTCTGCAATATGATCAAAGGGCTTAGTTTATGCTGGAGTCCAAGAAAATCCATTTTTCTTCATTAATGTTGTTATAGGTGTTTTTATTCTTGCATAATTCTTACCAAAATGTCAATAATACCCTATGAACCTAGAAGTCCTCAAAGATGCTTTATGGTTGTGGGGATTTCCCATTCCTTAGTGGCTTTAATTTTTTTAGGGTCTATCTTACCACCCTCATGAGATACAATATGACCCAAATATTCCACCTCTTGTACTCCAAAGAAACAATTGGAGGTTTTGGCATGTAATTGTTTCTCTTCGAATATTTTGAGCACCCTATCAACATGTTGAACAGATGCTTCCATGACTTGATATAGATTAGTATATCATCAAAAAATACTAACACAAATTTTCTAAGGAAGGATTGAAAATGGAATTTATCAAACCTTGAAATGTGGAAGGTGCATTAGAAAGGAAAAAATAAATGACCAAATATTCACAATGACCCTCATGTATTTTGAATGTTTCTTTCAGAATGTGTTCAAACTTCATTCTAATTTGATAATATCCTAAATGAAGATCCATATTAGTGAAGTAAATTTATCCATGTAATTCATCCCAAAATTCATCAATGAAATGAATAGGAAATTTACATTTAATAGTGATATTTTCAATCACCGTATAATCGTGACACATCCACCATGATCCATCCTTCGTGTGCACCAGTACTACTACAGCAATGAAAGAGATTTGACTAGGTTGACTTATACCTTCCTCTAGCATTTATGCAATTGTACACTCAATTTCACTCTTTTGGTAATATGGATATTTATAAGGTTTGATGTCTAGAGGAACACTTCTTGGAATAAAATTAATGGCATGAACTTGATCACGAATAGGTGGGAGGCATTTTGGAGTCTCATATACCATGGAATGATTGTCCAAAACTTTTGGATATTTGGAGAAATATATGATTTCGATGTTTGAACCTCTAGTGAGCATAATTGTGTAATTATGCCCAATTTTTCTTTCTTCATAAGGTTTTTCATGCCAATAGATATAATTATCACTCATGGTTTCCTTGTGATAGCCCTTCATTCAACTTCATTTCCCTCCCAAAAAAAATTCAAGAAAATTTCTTGAATATTAAAGGCTATCTTCTTGAAAGATTGTAACCATTCAAATCCTAGTACAACATCATCATGACCCATTGTAATGGAAAAAAATTTAATATTAAATACATATTTACCCATTATTATCTTGATATTATGGAACCTTTGAGAGAAATTTATATTTTTTCCATTTGAAATCATCACTTCACACTCTTGTGCTAGATATAGGAAGCAATTTAATTCCTTGGCTATCTTACAATGAATAAATTTCTGGGTACTACATGAATCAATCAGAACTATTACTTTTTTCTTCTTGATATATCCTTCTATCTTGAGAGTTTGAGGAGTGATAATTCATTCCAATGCATTACAAGAAATGGTTGGATTCATTTCTTATTTCTCTGGGGTTTTTTTCTGGTCTATATCCTCCTCTTTTGACATTTCTTGTTCCCTTTCTTCCTCCTCTTCCTAATCTTTGTAGAATAATTTCTTCTTAGCACACTTATCACCCTTAATTTATTTTATGTCAAAGATGTAACAAAGTCATTTCAATATTTTTTCCTCCAATTGTTGTGGCGTCAACCTTGTAGGTTGTGGAATACAAGGAGTATCAACATTTCCATATTTATAGTTGTGAGTGGTAGACTTCCTTGTTGCTATAATTTTACTTTCAACTTTCCTTTCCACCTTGAATGCCTTCTCCAATGAACGAGGTTCCCAAAGGCGAACCTCATATGGGATGTTATATTTTAAATTTCCTATGAATAAATCAACCCTATCCTCCTTTGGAAAATTGATTACCCTAATATTTAATTTTGGGAAGTCTTCAATATGCTCCTCCATTGAACCCTTTTGTTTAAGATTTATCAATTGGATAAAGAAGGTGTTGCCATTTGTATCTTCATAATGTGCTATCATTTCCTCCATAAAATTTCACCAAGTTACAAGTGTTTTATGAGAACAAATACATCCATATAATAAAAACTAACTTGGTTCTAAAAGTAAATATGCAATACCTACATTGCGTGAGATGTTTACATCATGTAGATCAAAATATCATTCCATGTATAGTATCCATGTTACCAGATCCTTACCAAAAAATTTCATCATATATATATTTGGAATGGGAGGGTTATTTAACCCCACATTGGAGTCTCTAAAATCATAATTCATATTCCTTTTTTCCTCACTGATTTCATGGATTACCTTGTCATCGCCTAGAAGTATTTCTTGCAACAATTTCGTCAACCCTTCCAACATGAAATTTGTCGCATCGATGTCTACGTTAAAAACATCCATGTTTCATTTTATACCATCCATTTACCCTTTTAATCCATCCATTTCATATTTTATTTCTCTTTGTGAAAGAGATATTTGTTGCACTTGGTCTCGTAACTTTGATATACCATGTTGCGATTATTCCTCTTCATGCATCATAGTAGAGCTTTATAAGGGCTTTATGGGTGTAGAAATGTTTTTTTAGAAGATTTTATAACCAAATACTAATATATATGCTTCAATATTCACTTTGAATAACTTCAAATTTAATTTTCAAACAAAATTTATGAAAAATTTAAAAATACACACCTTTTTTTTTCTTTTTAGGAGGTCAATGTTGAAATTGTTGTATCTCTATAATTTTAGATATCCAAGGTCTGAAATTTCATCATGTGGTATCCCTATGAGTCTTATTTCCATCCCCACAAGTCAGAGAAATATTAGATTGTTAAAGAAATAGTTTATCAGAATCTCCCATGATGTCGTCATTATTGATTGGTTCTATAGAGTGAGCTTCTATGGAGTGCCATGTCTCATTGTTGCGACCTTCAACTCTAAAAATGATATACAAAAAACTACCATCTATTCACTTTCATCCAATATTTACGAAATTATTATCTGATTCTTCGAGATAAATTTATGATGATTTTCTCTTCATCACTTGTTTGAGATTAAAGTATGGAGCTTGCAAAACCCCTAAATTCCTTAGATCATATATAAGAAAATATAGTGACCCAATATCTAAAATTCATATAAGAAGTTCACCAATATTTTGACTCTACGTGGTTACAATTTCGACTTCTGGAGTCTTGTAAAAAAAAAATAGTGAAAATTCTAAGATGACCAGTTTAAATAAGTGAAACCCTAGAATCCGAAGTTTTTATGACAAATGTTATGCAACCAACTCCGAAAATAGAAGAAAAGATAGATCAATGACTTAAAAAATTATACTCTTTGAGGGGGAAACCTAATTTAAATTACACAAATGAACAATTCTTCGATGATACAAATGATCAGACCTCCTTGGTATATATAAGGGTCTAATGGATCACAATATAATCAGAGACTACATAAATAATAATATAATGGCACAACAATAAAAATAGTGGGATTCTATGGGGAAAAAAATAACAATAGGGGGCTACATTAAAAATAGTAATAAGGAAAATATACCAGTATTATAAGGACCTAACATCATTCATGTTGTTTCTATATTGATGTGATTATGATTATACATGTATCATGCCAATGTGGATTGTTCTTGTAGATGAGATAAGCCTCTCCTGAACATCAGTGAGGTAAGGATTTTATTTTGGTATCTATTTGGTTTATATGACGTGATATAATTACAAGGAGAAGATAATAAAATATGACGAGAAAAATGATAGACTACAGTTCCCATGAATATCCCTATAAATGAGTTGAGCAACAAGGAGATGAGTATTTTCTGGTATAGTAGATACATTGAGGAGCTTTAGGGAAGAGATTATAAGTTATAAAGAAAAAAATAATAGGTTGGTTTAGGCTCAAGAAAGACTTGAGAGGTATAAAAATAATAAAGTAGAAGTCAATGTAGTGATTCTTCAGAGCTTGTCAGAGTTGTAGAGAAAGGGAGATTTGTGGATCAATGAAGAGCACGAAGTGAAGGCTAACGGGTCAGATGGTAGAGGATCTCGGTGCAGATACACGTTGGACAAAGGGGACACATTTAGAGGTGGAAGATCATTGGATACACCTGACAGGAGTGCTAGTAAGTATGGGAATCATTCTAGTTCCTCATCAAGGAGAGATCATGACAGTAATCACCATCATCATCTGTATTGGAGGAAGGAGTATTTTACTAAGGAGTTCAATAAGGTCAAGCCTCCTACATGAAATGGAGAGATGAGGAAGTCATAATATAAAAAGGTATGCTTTCTTAGAATGAAGAGATTTTCGAGACTCTTATCATTATATAACTTTAATATTGGCAAGAATAATTATATATGATGGCATGAAAACCACTTCTAAAGCTGGGATCTAGCCCTGCAAGCTTTAGAGAGGGATCTCTCCTTACAATTTAGATTTTTTTCTTTAATTGATATTATGCTAGTTATGATAGTGTTGAATTGTTTGTTTCTTTGTTTGTTTGATTGGTTGGATCGTTTGCATTTTGAATTAATTTCTTTCCATTGGGCTATGAAGTCAGATAAAGGATAGATGCTGCACCAAATTTTCAAAAAGTTGTCACAGGGAAAGCTAGTTACAATTATTGGATCCTTAATTCTAAGTGAATTATGAAATGAAGCAATGGTGAATTCAATAATGATTGAAAATCATTCAAGAATTTCTTAATCAGACTTCAAAAGAAAACATAGAAATTGTAAATATAACCATAAATAGGGTGTTCAAATAACAAATTGTATTCTTCACTTTCTGCTTTACAATTAGATTAAAATGATGCATAGTATGATAAACAATGGAAACAACTGTTACAAAAGGAAAAAATATCACCAGTAACATATAGCAAAATCATCCTCTGAATGGTCTTCTTTATTGATGTATCAACAACTCTAAAAGGTACAAAGCTCAATAGAAGATGATTACAATGATAAGATTCCAACCCATGAATACTTCTAATACATGAAGTATTTAAACTACTTCTACAAAAGAATGTCGTATCAAACAAGCAATCTGTTATTAATTACAAAAATAATTGTTTTTTTACCAACATTACCAAAAAAGGTGGAATCATTGAAGATATGCAGACACCTAGTACTTTAATCTAAGAAACAGTTTCTGCATGATCAATTTTGTTTGTTGTGCTGGCTATTATGCTGGTTGTACCTGCTCTTTACCCCTCTGGTACTTTCACAACTTATCCCATTGATATTAATCTAGAATAATTATCCTTGTGGCCTTCTGAGATATCTCATATACCTCTGAGTATCTAAGAAATGTGGGTTTCCAAGAAGATATTCTTTATCTCACATTGGATGAAAATATCGTTAATCATAGCTTCTAGAAACACTCTCCCTGTCATAACACCTTTGGTGTTTAAAAATTTTGTTATGTCCTTTGAAATTTCCTTGAGCTTCTTCACATAATCATCTATGCCTATTAGTTTTTCATTGATAACAAACATAGAAGGCATGCTGCTCTTAGTTAATGGCACAATTCTATTAAAAAACTTGCTGACTGCAATTTCCAATCCACTACATTTTTCCTCAAGTTGTTGCACCAAGTTCATTTTTGTAAGCCCTTTTTTCACCTCAAAAATTGTCTCTGTCATGTCATGTACTCCTAGATCATCAAGCTCATATCTATTTTTGGAATGAAAAAACATGATGATTTTTTTAGTTGTATCAGGCATGTCTGCCAGTTCTTCATTTATATATGAAATGGCCTTATTGGCTTTCTCAATCAAGTCCTTTTGCTAAAAAACAATATGGATATATGGCCAAATTTCATTCATGGATTTAGTGATGTTGTTCCATATGATTTATTTAATTTTACCCAAGGTGTTGCCAATGGAGGATTCCCTTAGATATTTTTGTAAATTTTCTATTATCTTCTTACTTCTCTGTGATTATGTTGCATGGGTTGTCTCAATCCTTACCTTCTGATCTTGCAAATTTTTGTTTTGAGCCTACAGTCTTTTAATTTCCTCTATTTGCAATGACATGTTCTCACTCATTTTGCTAGCTAATCTATGACATATCCTATGCTAGCTGTTGAATTTTTTGATGCAGGAATGGAAGTAAGGGGTAAAAATTCTAAGGAACAATAGATGTTTTTGCATTCTACTCTTTTTTTGACCATTTTTTCCATTTCAATTTCCATCTGTTTCAGTTGGGAAGTCTGCTCCATGATGAGTTTTATCATCTCATATATCTGGGACTCTGTCTATTCTATCTGATTTTTGAGTGGGCCTTCTGTGGCTGGCATCTTCAATTGCTTATTTAATGCTGATATATCTGCATTTTTCTTCTAAATTATTTCTTCCACGAGCTGTAGATTGGAGGGGTCATATCCTATCTTTACAACCAAATCTTCGAATGATTTTATCCTTGTATCCTTTGACATAGAAGATATCTACTGCATTTTAAGTTGTGATTGTACATTTTCTAAGGAGAACTGCAACTTAAACAAATTCATTGTTGTGTTCGTCAATGTGGTGAAGATCACTTCACCTATCTATTTGTGCATTTCCATCTGGTCGATGGGATGAATGTCTATGATGCCGAATTCGAATGAACTCTTTTTGTAGTTTTCTGCCATCTTTGGGTTTGAAATTTGAGCTTCCATGAATGCCATGTTAATTTTACCTTTTTTTCTGAATCAAAGGTTGATAATAATATTCTCTGTGAGCTAGAATTTTTCTTCCAAAACTAGATGTAGGTGTCGTTCTTCAAAATTTCATTCCTTAGTTTGATTTCCCTAGAGGTATCAAATAATGTCTTCTCCCTTTCTCTTGTAGGAGCACTAGATGTGGATGTCTGTGGGGCTTGCTGCTTATATAGCATATTAGTTGAGGTAGTATCAGAGGATATGGGATGAGCTCCGACTGTAGAATATCCTAGAGTGTTTATCATGTTGATAATTGTTTCCCGCTCTGTATCTTTGCCTTGTTCAGTGTCCATGTGAATCCTGGCTCTTTTCATGTATATAATTTTAAATTATTTATTGGAAATATCAGTCACTGAAAGTGACTGATCTTCCCTCTGCATCTTCCATGTTGCTTCTTGTTTATTGTCTTTGTTATGTTTTTGTTGTGGTACATGGGTTTGTAATCCTGAAGTTGATATTTCCTGCTCCTCTGCCTCCTGCAAAGTGTTCTCTTCCCACTCTGTCTGATTCATAAAATGTTCTATTTCTGGCCTTTGAGTACCAATATAGGGTGTAGAATTTTTTCCACCCTCATTTTAGAAATTATACCAAATGGATCGTAAGACCATGTAAAGATGTGAGAATGCTTCCTTTCTTTCAATATTTTATTAGCTTCCTGTCCTGCTGCCCTGTTGTTGCATATGAATGGTCCAATTTTAGACTTCATCCTGAATTTTGATTTTTTCTTTGCTGAAACAAAATGCACCTCATCAACATTTAGGATTTGTCCGATACACTCCAGGGAAAAAATCCTCATTGCGAGTAATTTTGGCATGTTGTAGGGAGGAAATTCACATCCATACACTATCAGCTCTATATAATTCTGGTATAACTACCAATCTCCTATTTTAGCATAATCTGAAAGATGCATAATTCTTTTAATATATTCACTTATTATGGGCTCAACTATTCCAGTTAGAATATTCATGTCTGGATGTAGAAAAACTCAATGAACTTCTTGTAGTTGATTTGTTCTTGCTCTTTCATCAATAGTGTTGTCCAAAGAAATGACATACTATGGGTGTCCATCATCATCCATTTTCTTCATGGAAAACAAAAAAATTTCTCCCTGAAAATATAAGAACATGTAAACAATGACAGTAGTATATTTAAACACTCCCTTTATATGGAATTTCACAAACTGGTCATGGATGCTGTCACCTAGGATTTGGCTAAAATAAAACATGATATAGTGCTTCAAATCTCTGGAAAAAACCTATAATTTCCTCATCTACCCATTGGTCAGTGTAATACTCTCGGAGATATGATATGAATGTAGCTATTTTTTTGGTTATTTCAAGGAATAAGGATGAGGGATGTGGGGGGTTTTTTCCTTGGTAATGGGGTATTTTCAGTCATGAACAATTCAAGGGTTTTGGCTCACTTGGAAAAATCTATCTTTTGTTATAGGTCTATGAGGGCTTCTAGGGAAAATGGTGTTGTATTTTGATCTGAAGGTCCCTGCATCATTAGGATGAGAGTTTGGGCATTAATTATGAATAATACTTCACCAGTAGGGGAAATTAAAACTCTTTGGTTAGGGATATAACCGACATAACATATTTTGATAAATTGAGGGGCATTGTCAGTTTTAGGGAAAATATAATGAGGTAAATTTGTTTCCCACTGCCCAATGTCATCAACACCATCTATTAACTTATCTAACAAGCTGTAAACATCAAATAGATTAAACTCACATAGGGTCTCGTGGATTTTAAAGCCTTTATCTGCAAGGCTAATATTTCCCAGGTCAACAGGGGGGTGAACCATAGGGTTGAAGGGTTCTTGAACTTTCATTTCGAGAGGCATGAATGATTGAGGCTGCAGAATTGATTAACATTGTTAATGATGCAGGTTTGCAAGTGAAGAGGCATAATTGGAGCGGAGAAGACAATGAGACAGAATAAAACACTAAGATTTGTAGTTTGCTAGTGTTCTCTGCTATGTTTGATCTGTAAAAATGAAAACCTGTTGCGGTAGATGGTAATTGGAGACCACAATAAAGTTTTGAATAAGGAAGGAGGAGGAAATTTATGGTTTTTCCTAATTTCACATTATTCATGGTGTGGGTCCATTGGTTAATGGTTAATAAAATTTAATTACACAATGGATTAATTTGAGTGGGAGTAGAATTGATCAGATAGGCAATGGATCAATGAGGTGGTGAAATGGTATAGACGAAGGGATAACAGTTATGTGAATGATTTTAATTATTTCATAGGGGTACTCGTATGGTAAGTGGTTTTGGCAGGGGGGTGCGAACTCACTAGCGCTTGCCACATTGCGGTGGGTCCATGTGTTGGGAATCATGATTGCCGTTAGACCAAAACCCACAGGTGTTGGTTAATGATCGCATCGCCAGAGATAAGGATCCATGAGAGGTGGTTAGTCCATGTCAAGAAACACACAAGGAGTGTTGGTTTATCCAATGTCCAATAATATCCCCCCCAACGTGAGTTGGGTGTGTATCAAACTTGTGACCTACGCTCTAATACCACTTGTTGGGAATCACAATTGCCGTTAGACCAAAACCTGTAGGTGTTACTCAATGATCGCATCGCTAGAGGTAAGGATCCACAAGAGGCGGCTAGTCCATGTCATGAAACACATAGGGAGTGTTGGTTTATCCATTTTCCAACACCATGTTTTAAAACCGTCCATTTCAGACCCCCCCGCCACCAATGGTAATGTCGGAATGGTGACGGGGGGGGAGAAGAGTGATTACATCCATCGGATTTAGAAGGATGGGTTAAGATAAAGGGACAAGTTTTGAGTGTTTAATACGATGTGATCGGAATGGTTAGTGGGGTCAAGAAATAAATGAAATGTGGGCAGAGTGATATGCAAGGGTAACACATAAGTATAAGAGTGAAATGTAACAAGTACCCTTTTTATGAATTGAACTTCTAAACTTTGGATAAAACTATTATCCATTTACTTTTTCTAGTATATAAAAATGTCTTTGGACTACAAATTAGGATAAAATTTTCTTGCCTTTTCCAAAGTCACCTTCTCTTTCTACCTACCCTTTCTTCAAAGATACCATTTTTCATCTTTTTTGTTGCAGGGTGCATTTAGACTAGCAGACCCAAATCATTTTTTTTAATGAAAATCTATGCTACTCTATCCCTTATTTCATCTATTGAATCAGATTATACTCTTGAATCAATTTCATTTTTACCTAGCTATTGACATACCAAGAATAAACTGTTTGGAAAATATTTATTCACTATCCTATCTAACAAAAATTCAAACTTGTTTAATCATGCTTAAACTATAAGAATTGAAAAAATTATCTTATCATTTTTCCTCTATGAATTGAACAAACTTATACGATGTGATAGGAATGGATAGTGGGGTTTTTAAATAAATGAAATGTATGCAGAGTGATATGCAAGGGTAAAACATAGGTATAAGAGTGAAATGTAGAAAATAACCTTTTTATGAATAGAACCTCTGAACTTTGGATAAACCTATTATCTCTTTACTTTTTCTAGCATATAAAAATGTCTTCTCACTACAACATAGGATAAAATTTTCATGCCTTTTCCAAAGTCACCTTCTCTTTCTACCTACCCTTTCTTCTAAGCTACCATTTTTCATCTTTTCTGTTGCAGGGTGCATTTAGACTAGAAAACCCAAATCATTAATTTAATGAAAATATATCCTACTATATCCCTTATTTTGGCTATTCATTCAGGCTACATTGTTGAATCAATTTCATTTATACCTAGCTACTGAATTACCAAGATTAAATTGGTTGGTAAATATTTATTCACTATCCTATTTAATAGAAATTAAAAAAATTTCAATCATGCTTAAACTGTATGAATTGAAGAAACTAACATGTCATTAGTGGCATTTTGACTTGCACCACCTTTAGTATTATTATTTTGTGGGGTTTTATTTTCTTTTCTTTCATTCTTTTCAGCTTTTTCTTTTGTCTTTTTGTCCTCTTTTTTATTTAGTTATTTTTTCAACATACCAACTTTTCTTTTCATGTTTTTTTGGGAAATCATTTGAATATTGAGATTTGTGTACAATATGAAATTGCAACTATAAAATACTCAATCACCTTGATATCCTATAATTTATAGGACCCTAACAATAGCTCCAGCTGGGGATGGCACTTCTTTTAATGAAGTGTCATAACATAAGATGAGTAGCCTTGATTTCTCGATTTCTGCAAAGTCATCATCTAATTTATTTTTATTTCTTATTATATCTCATTAAAACAGACTTAGGGCCTTTTCTGCAAGCTTCAACCTTTTTTAATAAGTTACCCAATCATAAACTATCAAAACTATTATATTTACAATGATGAAGGATAAAATTGTATGCTTAAGAGAAGTAATGCTCTTTAGCATCCTGCCATTGACAGGACCTCTAGGTATCTCTGTTCCATCTATCTCTTTAAGGAAATATGCATTATTTCCCCTGAAAGCATAAATAATGTATGGTCCTTGCCAAAGTTTTTCAAATTTTCCATGTTTACCTTCATATTCTCTTCTAGAATCCCATTTCAACACTTTTTCTCCTAGATTAAAATCATCAACCTTTGTTCTTCTATCAAATATCTTCTTAATATTTTCCTTAAAAACTTGGTTCCTATTATAAACCTCTTCTCTAGATTGTTGTAATTATATAGTTTGAATGATCCTTATATGTACATCATTTGGTTCGGCCTATATTTCTTGAATGATCTTCATGACTAGAGCTCCTAAAGAGGATGGAAAAACTACATCCATTCCATAAACCAATTAGTATGGTGACATTCCAATTGATTTTTTGGTAGTAAGTCTGTCAGCCCAAAGTGCATTGACCAACTTGTTATGCCAAGATTTCTTGTTTTCTTATAATATATTTTTGATGATGTTTACCAAAATTCTATTTTATGATTCAGCTAACCTATTACCCTAACGGTAATAAGATGTTAAATGCCCCAAAGTAATTTGGTATTTATGAAAAAAATCAACCATTTTCTTGAAGTTAATGGCTGCAACATTATTAGGGATGAGTTTTCTAGGACGTCCAAATATCGAAAGGATATTAGTTTCAAGGAATTTAATAATGACAAAGTCAGTTTTAGTTCTGGAAGGAGTGGCAACTTTCCATTTGGTAAAGTAGTCAGTGGAAGTAAGAATCCACTTATGCTGGGTAGAGGAGGGAGGATGCCTTTCACCAATGAAATATAATCCCCATTATTCGAAAGGGCTTTCAACAAAAATATGATTTAATGGAAGTGGAAATAATTTTCTATTTCCTTCAAATATTTTGCATTTATGACAGGCAGTTACCATCCTATGTATTCCAGGGAATAGAGTTGGCCAATAAAAACCAGCCCTAAGGATTTTATTTGCAGTGGTTTTCAATAAAGGTGTCCACCATAGTCACCTACATGGAACTCCTATATGACTTTTTCTGCATCATCCTTTGATTAAAATACCCCCATCATCTTTCTAGTATAAGAAATTTTCTAGAATGAAAAATTTAACTTCTTTCAACTTCAGAAATCTTGCTTTTATTTTTGTCAAACCAGTAGGAGCATTTAAGTTGAGTGAAACATATAAGAGGTCTGCATACCAGTGGGAGTTTAGGAATGTTTCATAAATTTGTGGAGTTGCCTGTATCTCTTGATCATCTAATGAATAAACCATGTTTATATAAATTGCATGAAAATTGGACTCAACCATTAGTTTGGCCAGTCCTTATCCTTTGATCAATTTGGTGGGATTGATTTCTAAGTCGTATTCCAGAATTATGGTAATCCATTCACCTCACTTTCCATCGGGTCCATTCTGCATTAAAATGTCCTTGAACACTGAATTAGGTACATAAGTAATAACATGGGAGTGTAAAATATATACTCTAAAATTCTTTATTTCTTTAAGCAATACAAAGGCTCGTTTTTCCATAATGTTGTATTTCAAAGAGGCATCTCTTAAAGCTTTGCTAAAGAATGCAATAGGCTGTTCAAATCCTTCACTGTTTTTCTACAATAGGATGACTGCAACAATGTGTTCATCAGAAAAATAAAAGATAATGAAATCTTTGATAAAATATGGGCTAATTAGCATTGGAGTTGTTGGCAATGCATGTTTGACTAGATCAAAAGATTGTTTAGCTTCAATACTCCACTTCATTTTTTAATATTTTTTAAGCATGTTCATTATGTTTCTAAGAAGTTCTACAAGGTTAGGAATGAATGTTCTTAGGAAATTTATTTTACCAATAAAAGACTAAAGTTCCTTGAGGTTTCTTGGGTGACTGATTTTAAGTATACCTTCAATCCTACTAGCATCAATCCTAATACCATCCTTAGAAATAATATGACCAAGAAGCTTTCCTTTTTGAAGACCAAAAAGTGTTTTCTTAGGATTTAATGAGATGCCAAACCTTCTACATTTTTCAAAGACTCTTCTTAGATATGCCAAGTGTTCCTCATCAGTTTTTAAATAGACAATAATGTCATCAAGATAAATCACAATAAAATTCCCAATTTCATCAGGAAAAACAATATTCATTCCTCTCTGGAAAGTGGCTCCAACATTCATTAATCCAAGGGGCATTTTCACATACATGAAAGTTCCCCATGGAGTAGTGAAGGCAGTTTTATCCTGTTCATCAAGATGCACTAAGACTTGGTTATAACCTGAGAAACCATCTAATAAATAAATCCTACTAGATCCTACTACCCTTTGCAATATGTGATCCATTTTTGGTAGTGGGTTGTTGTCTTTTAAGGAGACCTTGTATAGATTTTTGAAATCAATGCATAGTATTATTTCTCAAGTTTTCTTTCTTGTAGTAACAATGTTAGATACCCATTTAGAATATCTAAAAGGAACTATGATTTTGGCATCATACGTTTTCTTTACTTATACTTCAACCAACGACATTAGGATAGCATTTATCCTACACAGTTTTTGTTTAAATGGTTTTTGATATTCTTTGATTGGTATTTTATGATGTATGATACTAGTGTCATAGGATTTCAGGTCTATAACTCCATGCAAAAACATCTATGAATTCTTTTAACAAGGCGACGTACCTTTGTTTCATAACAATAGGTAGCAATTTTAACAATTTTATCATTTTTGGATTTTGTTCACTGCCTGTGTTACACTCTTCCATGTTTACTCCTATGGGTTCCATTTTTGGCTTTTTCGCTACATCGTTGAAATCAAAAAGTTCTTCTAATGGGACAACACCTCTAGGTAGGAAATTATCCTTAAGTCAAAGTACTTCAAATACCTCTTTTTCTGAGTCTTTTTTCATGCAATTCTTGTTTATGTACAATTTTATTTTTTGAAATATTTACATCAAAGATATCAATCTATTTATCTATAGTAACATGTACATCAATTTAACTTTCTAATACACAATCTAAATCTATACTACTATCTTCAAACTCATCCTTAGAGTGTAAAAAACTTTCAATCTGTTTGTCATTCCAAAAAACTTGCCAATATCTCATGTTATTAGTTACAACTAGAAGATGTTTAACTTCCACTATGTATTGTCTGTTAGGATGAGGCATCTTGCAAGTACTTGATGAAAAAGCCAAATCATTAGCTAGGATATTTTGATTTTTTGGAATGAAATAAAGATCATATTCATCAAAATTTCTTAGAAATTCAAGCACATCATTTCTATATTGCTCTCAATGTACGATGTTTTATAACATTTTCTCCTTTGATATTTTTTATGATTAATTCAGAATCTCCATAAACATAAATTCTTTTAGCTCCCAACCTTTTCAGCAATTGTAACCTTAAGAGAAGTTCCTCGTATTCTTCTATTTTATTAATGCACCAAAAGTTAATTTTTTAGGAATGAACTTTTGCATGATTATTCCCTATATTTCACACCCAAACACCAACCCCTGAGCCTCCATTGCCACATGAGCCATCAAAGCTCATGTTCCAAAAAGGCTCAGTTTCAGTGTTCTGTGGTACAATTTTGATTGGGTTTTCCTGTTTTTCAACGATGTTGTTTTCTACCTTGGGAACTTTTGCATCAATGTCCTCATCATTATAAAGAATGAAAGAGTCAAGGTCAGAATGAATAGAGTAAAGGGGGTAGTTATGTGGTTTCTCTTGGCTACTCACCATATACTTCAACAAGGTTTGCCTATACAATATTTTGTTTTGACCAAATACTAGCATTGTGGCATAAGACATATCCATTTGAAGGGTTCCTTGTAAATTTGATCCCCATGAACATGAAAAAAACATGCCATATTTAGGAGGAATTCCTACTACTAGTATGTCTATTACTAGACTCTTAGCCGGGATTTGAGCTAAAGTGACACAAATATATTTAATAATACCTAAACATCTAACTTTGCTAGAATAAAATGAACATAAGTCTTTGTAAGGCCTAGTAATTTCAAGGCCTAGTTTCTCCATAATAGCTTTTGGCATTAAATTATGAGATGCACCTGAATCCAACATTGCACCTGAAACCAAGTCTATGAATTTTAT
>CM076573.1:592917469-593074807 GCA_034641835.2 Pinus albicaulis
ATATGGATTCTAAATGAAGAAATAGAGCTGAAACTAATAGATCTAGGTGGGTTATACAGATCTCCCCAACCTTGGTACCTCATAAATCAGCTCAAAGAGTGAGCTACAACAATATGCAAAACATAAATATGAAAATTTGCAAATATAAATTTATCATGAGAGGGTAAATACTACAACCATCATAATATTAATAAATCAGCAATATTATACAGAAATATCATGAGGAACAAGGCCCTCAAGCTTTTAGAACCAACCTCCAATGAATGAGCAGTGTAATACATGAGATGTTGTTGCTGCACAAAATTCCAGAGAGTAGTGAATGCGTAGTATATATGAGAGATTAATTTTCTGAATACATAAAAAATTATAATGTAGCTTAAATATACAAGAAAAATGGCCCAAGAGAGGAAAATGGGCTCAATATGCGATTTCTAGCCAATCTCAGGGAGATTGCTAGAAATGACAGATAAAATACAATAGTGACAAACAAATTGTCACTACAACTGAAACCAAATGAATATGAGACTGTGGCTGATCTGAAATTCTGATGCCCTCCTCTGATAATTCCCTCAAGGGAAAAGGAGACGATCCCCTTCTACTCAAAAACATTCCTCCTGATGAGCACAAGAATCTCCCTCAACATTGCCCTCATGGAATAACGCAGTTTCTCCAAGTGACTACATAGTGGGAGATGGTGAATCAGTGGCTTGATGCCACAGATCTGAAATATGGCCCAAGAGCTCTCTCTACAAGTCCTCCAATGAAGAAATCCATCCTCGCTGAAAAGGCAAGTAAGGAAAGACTCTATGAGTTCCTCTGCTGCCACCCCAGCAACACAGCACCATCCTGCTACAGAAACAACGCTGCAACTGAAGGAGTGAGCTTGGTAAAATTTTGAAATGAGGAAATGCAGCTCAAATCCTCTCCTCCCATTAGAAAGAGATGGGGGATCCCCACCCGGGAACACCCCCAGTGCTCATGAGCACTGTAATCCTGCTAAACAGCCCAGATGTGTAAGTCCTTGGCTTCACCACGAAATTTTTGAATCAAAGAATGAAAAAATGAGCTGCTATATTCTCTCTTATAAAGAAAATGAACTCTCTCTCACCCTATTTCCCACAATTAGGGTTTCCATTCACTTTTTAATGCTTTCCCTCCAAAAGCTGTGTTGTCTTCTAAAGAAAGCCACCCCTCTAAGGCAGTGTTGTTGACTTGGTGAAAGATGGCCAACTCGAGGTGATCCTCATCATGTTCACACCATTAGGTGTTTATTTCAACTAATTATTTATCCTCCTTCCTCATAAGGAGAATTATTTCTCTATCACCAAGGGGTTAAGGGGCCTCCTTACCCATTTTATTAAAAAAAATAAAAATATGCCACTATAATGTTCCATTTTAGCTTGAGGCTAAAATTGGGAACATTACGGTCCTCCCCTCCCACAGGTTTATTGTCCTCAAGAAACTACATAGAGAGAACAAAATTTTCTCCTCCTTCTTCACTTGTGGCCTCCTCATCAACAATCTCCACCGCTCCTCAAGATATGCTGCAATAAAACTATCCTCCAGTGCCCCCTCCCAAGTATGCAAACCAGAATGGTGCACCATACATAAAGATAGAAGGTGTAGGTGGAAATATCCCTGCCAACTATGGCCTCCTCAAGATAGGAGTGATGACATGCATGGGAAAATATAATCCCATTGGTGATCCCCTCACCCGTGCTATCATCAAAATGGAAATCTTGCCCCCGGTTCTGTGCAATGTAATAGGGCTGAACGAAGAGTTTTGCTGCTTCATCCCAATAAGCTCTTCTCTCCCTCTGTAGTACATATGTGGCTACCTCTGTCCTTGGGATGAAATGGTATTTCCTCCAAGAGTGGTCCTAGCTACCCCATCAAAATATTTAGCCATGAAATTCCTTTTGAAATTCTCCAAGTGGTTCGCCCCACAAGAAGAGAAAAGTAATAGTATGGGAATCATGGTTTTCCATGGTATCTCCTACAATATAGAACATGTGCAATGGGGATAATAGTGCTCCCAATGGGCTGTCACACATATAAGTCACTCTCCAAATAGTGCTCCCTGTGAATAAATAAGCATCAGAAATACAAGGTAGCATAATACAATGAAAACAAGTTGTCACAAGACAATTAGAGAGTGGGTCATTGCTCCTCTAAGGGACCAACGCAGTGAGCCTCTTGCCTTCATCAAAAATATACATAACAAGTGATTTTCCCAGCCACTTTTTTGCTACCACACACATCTCAAAATATAGGAACATGAAAATATAAATTGGTGCTAATGGTGAACACCAAGGAGCATGTGGCTCCCTCCACAAACCACCATAAGAATGGTCCATTCTCCTGCTACCAAAGTCTACAAATACATCCTTGTACATTATGCAAGAAGGGACAACTCTTCTTGACTCATCATGCTGCTCAAACAATGAAGGAAATTACAATACAAAATGTGAGATTATACCTCCTCCAATTTGTACTTGAGCTCTTCAGCTGAAATGGCCCAACTGAGAATTTCCCTCTACCTCCAATGATTAGGGAAGTGAATGTGAGGTTCTTTCCACCATAATCAAGCGGGATATGCATCTCTCCCTATGTTGATAGATGTCATGATGAATTCCCTCCCAAGTGAACTCCTCTAGCCAATCAAAGTATGCATCCAATTTCATAGCTAGGAAGTCCTCATGTGTTGCATGCAATAATTTCTCCTTGAGACTAGAAAATCTAGTCAAGAAGAGTTTTCCATGATGATAGATGATCATATCATAAACTCTATATCATTCAAGAATCATGCATGCATCAGGATCCTGGGGAATACTCAACCCAAGCTGAGCCCTCCATCCTAGATTAGTCCTCCACATAGACAGCGCTGGTATTCTGCAATATGGTGCTCCATCACGTTTCTGCCTACTACCTTGACATCCCCTCATGCCAAATTCATCCTCCAAGTTGCTGCCATGCCATCATGCAGCTGCTCATGCTCAAATAGAAATAAGGACCTCTGAAAATGAGCCTCCCATGAGAGACTACCACCTCTAAAGAATCTCTCGATCCTGGCTAATGTAAGCATGAGTGGCCTCTATGTACTCCCAAAGAATGAAAGATTTCTCCCTCAAAGGAAGAATCCTTTGTCTCTCCAAATCCATGGAGCAGTCATCCTCCATCTCTACAGCAACTCTTTCTGTGCAGTAAAGCTGATGAGAATGGGTGGTACTGAAAATGAGAGAGTGTATCCCTCCTCCTTGTGCTCATACCCAAAACTCTCTGCGCTGTGATGGATTCCTCTAATGTATCCACCCTCTGGAATCCATGAGTGGTG
This sequence comes from Pinus albicaulis, assembly GCA_034641835.2. Classification (NCBI taxonomy): domain Eukaryota; kingdom Viridiplantae; phylum Streptophyta; class Pinopsida; order Pinales; family Pinaceae; genus Pinus; species Pinus albicaulis. The sequence continues at coordinate 592,920,804 of CM076573.1, forward strand.
ATCCAAATGGAATGACGCCTCTCATCAATTCTAAATCAAGTGGCCTCCTATGTGGAATGCCCCCATAAAGTGAGACATCATGCTCTGAAATAGACTGCATGTATGAGTGGACTGATTTTTCCCCCTCTCCTCTACGCAGTGTAGTTTCTTTCCCTTGTGTAGAAAGTTTCTGAAATGAATATGGGTGAATGCCCATCATCCCTCCATGTTGATCCTTCTCTTCCCCGTCCATCTCACAATCCCCAGCCAATGCTACACATGGTTTCGGAATTGTGTCTTGGTACCCACATGCAAAAATATTTGGAACTCCTTTCAAAGTCACAAGTGCTCCTCTAATGGAAGAAATGGCTCCCCTTTCACCTCCATGTGGTGATGGATCTCCTCCTAATGTGACAACGCTGTTGGTTCTTTCCAATGTATGCAAAGTTTTTGTGTTTATGACACAATGAGTTTCACCAAGTGTGCTCAATCAAACCCTTAGTGAATTCATCACATGTTTTTGAATTTGTAGGTCAATGAAAAATGAAACCGTCAAACCAGCAATCATGAGCCATACCTTGAGTTGCAGCGTTGCTCCTCTCATGGCCTCATTTTCTTCCTCTAATCCCTTGTAATGCAAGTGAACAAAGGACTGCGCTGTGGATCTACACGTGTGGCTGAATGCTCACACCCTTCATGAAGTAGTTAGAATTTGTCCCATAAACAAACCATTCTCGGAAAATTTCTCCAAATTTCCCTTTCATCAAGATTTTCAATGATCTCTTCAATGGTCTGGAAAATAAGAAGGGAAAGCTCCTCTTCCATCATTCCTCTTTCCTTTTTTCCTTTGTAAATATCCTCTCCTTGGAGAGAAGCTCCTCTTTCTGATAGCATTGGATCTTGGGCACAGGCTGAGCCAAGATTATGCTCTGATACCACTGTAATATTCCTTTTTTCAGGAACTTGCTGCTCTATCGAGAATATCTTGAGATATTCCTATTTTCCAACTCTAGGAGTATTAAAAATCAACACTAAACTATCTCAAAGATTGAATGCAGGGACATTTATTGGATATGCCACATCTACAAGGAAGGATGAGATCTAGAGGCTACTTGGCCCAATAGCAGACTCTGCCAATAGAACTTGTCAAAAGCTAATAATTCCCTTCAAGGAATTCTTGCAAAGCCTCCCATGGGAATGTTGTATAAGGAAATACCTGCAAATAAAACACTACATAGTGTTGGGATCCTCTTATACATATAATATGGAGTCTAAATGCAGAAAGAGAGCTGAAACAAATAGATCTAGGTGGGTTATACAGATCTCCCCAACCTTGGTAGCTCATAAATCAGCTCAATGAGTGAGCTACAGCAATATGCAAAACATAAATCTGAAACTCTGCAAATATGAATGTATCATGAGAAGGTAAATACTACAGCCATCATCATATTAATATATCAGCAATATTATACAAAAATATGATGAGGAACAAGGTCCTCAAGCTTTTACAACCATCCTCCAATGAATGAGCACTGTAATACATGAGATGATGCTGCTGCACAAAATGCTGAAGAGCAGTGACTGCGCAATATATATGAGAGATGAAGCTATTGAATACATAAAAAATGATAATGTAGCTGAAATATACAAGAAAAATTTCCCAAGAGATGAAAATGGGCTCAATATGGGATTTCTATCCAATCTCAGGGAGATTGCTAGAAATGACGGATAAAATACAATAGTGACAAAAAAATTGTCACTGCAACTGAAACCAAATGAATATGAGGTTGTGGCTGATATGAAATGATGATGACCTCCTCTGATAATTCCCTCAAGGGAAAAGGAGCTGATCCCCTTCTACTCAAAAGCATTCCTCCTGATGAGCACAAGAATCTCCCTCAACACTGCCCTCATGGAATAACGCAGTTTCTCCAAGTGACTTCACAGTAGGAGATGGTTAATGAGTGGCCTGATGCCACAGATATGAAATATGGCCCAAGATCTCTCTCTACATCTCCTCCAGTGAAGAAATCCATCCTCCAATGAAAAGGCAAGTAAGGAAAGACCCTATGAGTTCCTCTATTGCTACCAGCAACACAGCACCATCCTGCTACAGAAATAACGCTGGAACTGAAGGAGTGAGTTTGGCCAAACTCTGAAATGAGGAAATGTAGCTCAAATCCTCTCCTCTCATGAGGAAGAGGTGGGGGATCCCCACCCGGGAACACCCCCAGTGCACAAGAGCACTGTAATCCTGCTAAATAGCCCGGATGTTCAAGTCCTTGGCTTCACCACAAAATTTCTAAATCAAAGCATGAAAAAATGAGTTGCTATCTTCTCTCTTATAAAGCAAATGAACTCTCTCTCAAAATAGGTCCCACAATTAGTGTTTTCATTCACTTTTGAATGCTTTCCCTCCAAAAACTACGTTGTCTTATAAAGCAAGCCACCCCTCTAAGGCAGCGTTGTTGACTTGGTCAAAGATGGCCAACTCAAGGTGATCCTCATCATGTTCACACCATTAGGTGTTTATTTCAGCAGCTTATTTATCCTCCTTCCTCATAAGGCGTATTAATTATCTATCACCAAGGGGTTAAGGGGTCTCCTTACCCATTTTATTAAAAAAAATAAAAATATTCCACTATAATGTTCCATTTTAGCTTGAGGCTAAAATTGGGAACATTACACCGATGCTAGTGGCAATGCCATGGGCAGATTCCTTTTGCAACATGGTAATCTTATCGCCTTTCATTCAGAAACTTTTAATGGTGCTATGACTAATTAATCTACATATGAAAAATAACTATATGTGTTGGTACAAAGTGTTAAGAATTGGAAATACTACTTGATGGCTAAAGAGACTATTGTACACACCGATCACCAACCATTACAGTACTTGTAGTCACAAACAAAATTGCAGCAATCAAGAGATTTGAGGTGGATGGGATTTATTCAAGAATTTCACTTGGTTATAAGGTACAAAAAAGGTATATTCAATAAAGTTACATATATGCTTTCTAGACCAATCATTAGTGCTTCTACTTTACTCAAAAATGATTCTATTGTACATGAGAGTTACATAGAACAATATGCACATGAATTTGATTTCAAAGATGTGTATGCTAGTTTGGATGAAGGGAATCAAGCTGGAGAAAGAGATTATCAAATGCATAAAAATTTGTTGTTTCATTTGGGAAAGTTATGTATTCCACAAGGATAGAGGCTAAGTGTCATGAGAGAAGTTGATTCTTCTCTTATTGTTGGACACTTTGGGGTAAGCAAAACAGTGGCACATCTACAGAGGTATTGTTATTGGCCTCGCATGATAGATAGTGTGTCACGTTTTATAAGTGGTTTTTATATGTGTGCAACAAGTAAGCCTAGTAATAGGAGGCTTGGATTTTTCATGCCACTAATGGTACCATCAAGGCCATGGGAAAGCATCTCCATGGACTTTTTTGGAGGTCTACCTATGTAAAGAAAGAAACATGATTATATTTTTGTAGTGGTGGATAGATTCAGTAAAATGTGTATACTTATGCCATGCAAGAAAACCATTACTATTGAACATACTGCTGAACTTTATTTTCAAAATGTTTGGGTTCATTTTGGATTTCCCACTTCTATTGTTAGTGACAGGGATTCCAGGTTCATTGGGAATTTTTGGTCAAATCTATGGAGAGTGATGGACACAAAATGGAAAACAAGTATCACTTTCCATTGACAAACAGATGGAAAAATCTAAGTGGTGAAAAAAATAGTTGTGCATCTATTGAGAGGATATTGCAGCAAGAATCCTAAGTTGTGGGATTAACAACTGCATTATATTCAACATGCTTACAACCAGCCAAAGCACTCTTCAACACAAACCTCACCTTTTCAAGCATTCTTTGGGTATTTGCAGAAATTTCCATTAGACTTCAACTTTGGGAAGGATGTTTCCATTGATGGCCATAGCGATATTGATAAGGCTCGAAATTTCTTTGAGAAAATTTAGATGATACATCAACAAGTTCAAGAACATCTTGAGAAAATTCAATGAAAATAGAAAGAGAGGTATAAAAAACATCAGGTTGGTCATAAGTTTCAAGAGGGAGATGAGGTATGGTTTCACATTAGAAAAGAAAGGATGCATGGGGAAGGTAAAAAACTCAAATCCATTCACTATGGTCCTTTCAAGATCATAAAAAAGGTTGGTAATAATTCATTCCAACCTGATTTTCCTCCTTACATGGAAATGTATACAGTTGTTGATGTTGAAAACTTACGCTTGTATGAGCCTTGTTTGATTGATGATCAAGAAAGTGATGTTCAGCTAACTTCTATTGAAGATTTCTCGCCAGAATTTCTGGATGAGCTAAAAGAACATACAATTCTTGACATGAGGACAAGAGCATCAAAGAGGGTAAGTGTTGACTACCTTCGAGTTGAGCTCAAATGCACTAAACCAAGCAAGGAAAAATGGATGGAGATTGGAAAGGTGAGGGAGTTGAATACCTTGGAGTTGGGCTCATCTACTGAACAAGTAATCAAGTCTTTTGGGGTCTAAAAACTTCCCAATGGGGAGGGATGATCAGGAGTTCACAAATTTTGCTCAAAATTTAAATTTACAAGATTGGATTGAAACTATGATGGTTGAGTAGATCTCATGTTCCTAATTCTGGCACCGTGATTGGTTTAAAAAACTGATGTTGTGAGGAATATATTGCGTTTTGATCGAAATGGAAAATAGGTAAATTTGTGATAGTTTGACCAGGTTTGACTGGGTTGTACAGTCAGCAAAAATAATACTCCCCATAATATTCTTTCTACCGTACCAATCAGTTCTTGAGAAGTGTCATTGTTTTATTGGATAATTGTGTTTGGAGGAGCCAATGAGAAGGTGCCACATGGCAAGCCCCGAGGCTACCACGTTGCAAGCCCTAAGGCCACCACGTTGCCCTGAAATTCCTTGTAAAATTTTATTGAGGTCACAAGGCTCGACCCCCTGACCTCCCTTCAGGCACACACACAGTCTACCTACTACGTTATACATTGTTTCTTAACAACATATTGTAGCGGGTTTGACTTAACATATGCCGCAGAGATGTTTGGGGGTTGGGAATCACCGGTGGTCCCAACTTGCCAGTGGTCCTGTGGGTTGTTACATGGCACATTCATGGCCATCCAACCACCATGGTAATAGATCTAACCTGACGGAAACCAAACTACAGTTCGTCGTTAATTGCAGTCAAATGCAGAGATTCCCTTAACCATCATGCCCACAAACGGTTGGGGGTGCGCATGTGGCCACCACCCTAATCGTAACACTTAATGTGCAAATTAATAGGTGAAGCAGATAGAGGTGCACCAAATATGGCTGTCGGCCCTAATTTAACTCTAGTTAACTAGAGTTCTCCACATTTAGCGGATTTTTCCTTGGAGATTTTGGGAAAAAAGTGTCGAAGGCTCAATTTTCGACCATTCTAAGTGAAGGAAGAGTCATTTTTGACTAATTGGAGAATTATGAAGCCATTGGTGGAGAGAAAATAGCCATAAGAGCACTATAACTACATGTAATATCAAAATTTTGAGCATAAAGAAAGATGGACAAGCCATTGGGAGCTGGACCAGCAGATGTAGCTGAGGAAGGGTGAACTACTTCATCATGCGTACTTTGTAAACTTCATGCAGTGACTTATTTATCTATTTTACACTATTTTTTAGTGTTATTTATGCTTATTTTATGCTTCTAATTCACTAAATTTCAACTATAATTCATGGAAAAACTCCTTAATCCTTATGCAAACTAATGAATCAATTATGCACATGTTTTTAAAATTGAAAGACCCTTAGCAAAAAAAACTAATACAATCATTTCAGATCACTGCCATAACTCTTCCAAACTCAAGAGACAAATAACCGACTTAATTTTCTATATAAATTTAGTTCAATTGGATTAGAAGGACACATAGTATGGGTGCACACTCTGAGTAGTTGTAAGGTAGTTGTAGCTGCATAGTTCGTTGTTTGATGTTGTATAAATTAATGTCTGCTTTTTTTGGTTTATTTCAACAGTAGTAGCTTTTTTTCACTATTTTCTCTGTGAATTTCAATTTATAAGGTTTCTATACTACATTTCCTTCCGCATTCACATGCTATGAATATTCAAGATCTTTTTAGCTTTGTGTTTCTCGGATCATGCATCATTACCAACAGGAAAGAAAATATTGTCAAAATGTTATATTTTCTATAAGAAAAGGACAAATACATTGCGATAAGAAATCTCGATGGTGTACATGAGTTCATACTCATGGTGGCATCCATTTTCAATTAATACTACTACAATGGTAGCCATGATGATTAGACACATGTAGTCATGAACCGATTTCCATTCTCAAGGAGCTTAAATTCGAATCTTGGTTATTGGATGATAAGGACTGATACTCCCCTTGTTCTCATAAATTTTATGGGATGTGGCAAGGAATTATCTAAGCATAGAAAGTACGGTTAGCTTCACCATGCCTTAATAATATTGGAATGCTTGAATGGGATTTCCATGATCATCGTATAGGAATGAGAGAGAAAAGTATGCAAAAACATGAATTTGAACAAGTTCAATTGAAGTTGTGCATGGTTCAAAGATGGGAATTGATCCTCGTCAACAAAGAAACTGTGAATTTCTCAAAAGCATTTGTGCATAGTTCAAAGATGGGCATCACTCCAATTTGCAAAGAAAATGGGTGTAGTGTTCACAAACGATTGTTGGAATTTCTTTAGGTGGAGGGTGAATTTTTCTCTAGTTCATGTATTGTGTGCTCTATATGTATATAAAGTTGTTGAAGATATTTTTGTGATGTGAATCTCCAATCTCTTGTAAGGCATGAGGTTTGTTCTTATTTTTTGTTTACTGTATTTGATATGATAGTACAAACTTTGCATGTTTTTCTGGTCATTCTTTTGAACTCATCATGTGAGAAAAAATATTCTTAATTTATTGGCATGGGTTCCTTTCACTATACAAGGAAGTTCAGCATTTCCAATAAGAAGATCATAACCATTTTCCTAAATGGTCGCGCATTCTTTTTTTTCTTTTCCGGAGGTAAACTCATTCTTTTTCACAATTCAAGAGAAACGTGAACATGAAAAAAACAATATTTCTCATTATGGTGTTTGGTAGGAAATTGAACTTGGGTGAGGAAAAAAAAAACCATTCTACCCAACCATCCAAGATAATTCCTCTAGAGTGTTAAGATTACTATTTTTATTTTTACTTATTTTTTTATTGTATCAATATTTTTATTTTTCTATTTATTTTATTTTTAAATTTCTCTTTGATATGGAAGTTATATATTTGTGATTGATATGGAAGTTATAAATTTCTGATTTTATCTAATTTATGAATTACTAAATTATAGTGATTTAAAATAGTCTAAGTCAAGTCTACATAATGGATGTTTTTGGGGTGTACATAAGAATTTTGGTGAATGACATTGCGGTAATGAGGTTCTCAAAAATAGACTATGTAGCATGTATTGAAAATTATTGAAAAATTTGAAGAGCTACTATAGAAGTGTTTGAGTACAAAGGTTGACTTCTTAAATTGGTTCCAGGTCCTAGTTAACCTTGCTATAGCCCCCTTCTTTAATACGTATTTCCTACACTAGTCCCCCATAATACAACTTCCCTTGTTTCACCCAGTGTGGTTATGCCAACCTCACTAATACGACTCCCATTGTTTCAACCATTGTGATTGCACCGCCCCGCCCCCCCACCCCCGCCCCCCCCCCCCCCCCCCTTATTATAACTCTTGTTGCTTCATCCATTTTTGTTGAACTAGCCTTCCCCACGAAAACACGCCTAGCTCCTACCTAGTTCTCTATATACTAGTCAATCTCCATCATCACCCAAGTTATTCATAGTGATATCATATCTTCATGAAATATTTGTCTATCATGAATTGAATTTATTTTAGGAAATTCGATTAAATTTCATGCTTTGATTCTTGTAATTGTTATATGGAAGCACTACAAAAAGGTGAAGGCCTCTAGAGAGTGCAAGACCCTAATGCCATACAATTTCATTTGTCATGTGTCTTCTTAGCTTGAGTTATAAAATATTAATTTTCAAGTGTATTAATTGTGGAAAAAAATTATGTGAATGTTGTTTCATTTTTTAGTCTCCAAAAGATAAATAACTCTAGGTTGTAGCCACACCTCAATTTTTATTGGGAATAAGAGGAGGATCATTGTTTTGGGAGATTCACTGTGTAGCTCTAAGGGTGAAAGTAGTTAATGAGCGACCTATTATGTGTCTTAGCCATGATGTGCCATTTTTTCCATGAGGTTCCATTTTCTATTTATAGTACAAGAGTCCATTCTTCCATGTTTGGGATATATGTGCAATGCACATATCCATGAGAGGATATGTCTTTTTACTGCTTCGTGGAGAAATAAGTTGGATGAGAAACAATAAGCTATGGTTTATTTTTCGAGTACACTTGTAAATTATATGGAAACTACTAATTCTTTTAAGGAGGTGATCTCGCAGTGAATTTCATCTAATATATTAATTGTGGCAGCAGTTTCATTCTTAGACATTATACATGGAAGAGAATTTCCTCTGAGGCATTACCTGGGGAAAAAAACTACTTGAGGAATTATTTGTGGTAGGAAGATATTAATGTGCCATTATTAGTGGTAGAAAGAGACTTTGAGGTACATTAAAAAAACTCTTAGTACAAGAAAATTATGGTTTTTAGGAAAGAATGAGGTCAGGCCCACATCCTATGAGGTAGCATGGTTGGAGACTACAATGGAGGGTATAGCTAAGCAGTGAGAGGTCCATACGTGTTTGGTAGATTACGATTCAAAATCAATTCCCTATAGTAGTAGAATGTTAAGGGGTTATTCCTAACGTTATAGATAATAGAAAAGAGCACAGAAAAGGGGTTGTTAGAGTCGAAGGGGTGATGGCCAATTGATGTGGAATCAACTATGACCATCAATAATGTGGAGCAACCAACAATATTATAAACACCCATGGTTAATTTTCCATGTACATAAAATAAGACCAAGGTCATGGGACACGTATTCCAAGTTTAACGTTGGGAAAAATATAGCGATAAGTATCACTTGTGATTAATTATTGGCTATTGAAATTGGCAAAGGAATTGGAAAAGACAAAGTTACAAAAATTGACATTCTATTTATGAAAATAAAGGAAAATTGGAGAAAAGGAAGATGAAGAGACAAAAAATTGCATGAGAGTAAATTAGAGGGAAAATGAAGGAAAATGAGGGAAATAGAGGCCTTAATGAAAAAGTCTCATGAGGATCAGTTCACATATTTTATCAGTTCATTCTTGGATCTCTCATTTCATTATCTCATTCTTTCAGAATCTTGCACACTTAGAGTATCCTTCGAGAAATTTCACTCATATTTAGAGAAGATGGAAAAGGAAATTAGGGAAGCGTAAGGAAATAGTTGGATCAATAACTAAAATTGTATTGCTTTACACGTAACAGGTTGCATGTGTGATTTCCTTTCTAATTTTAGAATGTATGGTATGTGTGTGATTCATTGGTTATGTGTTTTCATTGGCATGGATATTTTCCAATATTTAGAGTGGTTTTAGCATGTCCTTAGCATTTCCTCGATAACTATGGTGTTTTAGATTTTCTCCACTTGATATTTTTCTAATTGGTTCTCATAATTACTTATGGTTGTGGGTTCAAAAAAAAATTGTGGAAGCCCTGGAACAACTTGGGTTGAGTTAGTAGTCCTGGAGTGTAGGTTGGGAAAAATTCTGTAGAGTCCTTTTTGGGTTGAGTTACTAGTCCCTTGAGCTGGGTTGGACAAATTATTGGTGCCCTGGAAGGTTTTCAGTTGATTTATTAGTTCTTAGAGCCCTCGATAACTGATGTAAGAGCATTTTTATCTCAAGAAAAAACTAGCATATAACTGAATTTTGGGGTCTTCACATTTGTCCAAATGGGATGTGTCATTGTAAATATTTATTTTTCCTATGTTTTAAGAGGTAGTTTAGAATGAAATGAGTAAAGATCAGATGTAATCAAATTTGGTCAATAGTGGCATATTTAGAATGGGATTCTAGGAGTCTTGCAGAGTCATTTTAGGACCTGTAGAGACCTTAGGACATCTTGAAGATATTTTGGATTTAGGATAAGATTTGAGGATAAATGGTCGGATCTGAACTAAATTAAGGTTCAATAGTTTATTTTCATATGTATTATAAGCCTCGAAGGTATAGAGAACATGGTAGAGGTAAGTGTGCATAATGAGATATGTGGGAGGCCATTCAAATGAGGAAAATTAGGCCTGACAGATAGGAGAAGGCTAGGGTATATTATGTGTATTAAATATATAATAGTTGTGTGCTTCTGTGAGTTGATCTATGCATGATCAATTGGCCAAGCGTGTAAGTGTGTGCTTAGAAATATCTATTTGATTTCTGATGGTCCGTGAATGTAATCAATATATGAAATGTTTCTTAGGAATTCATGTGAAATATGTGTAACACGAAATGAAATTGTTTGAATGGATAAATTGTGATGGATGAATGGGTTCTTTTGGTAGTTAATGGCATAGGAATTATGAGGTTCCCGTATAAGGGTTTGAACACCTTCCTGGAATTAAAATCATTGTGGAAATTTCATATAATTAGAATTGAATGTTGTGCATGTTCTTGGATTGTACTATTGCATGGTATAAGGAGTGCATAGGAGTTTGATGGAAGATGCAAATATCTTCCCGTTCCATTAAAGTTTTAGTGTCAGATCGTCTATATCACAAAAATATGTGGATCATAGAGAAACATGGATCTAGAGTGGATTTTTTGTGTGGATTGGAACAATTATGTTGAAGATGAGCGCAAAAGAGTGCTATAGGACTCTACAACATGCACTACTTGAAAAAGACACATTCAAGATTATTTTGAAAATGGTGAAATGTAGATGCTGAACAAATTGGGAGTGTGGTTACATGTAGATGGAATAAGGATGGCCAAAACATATAGAGAGAGGCCTGTATCTTTCATTGTCCAATGTAATGTAGCGTTGGAAAAAAGAGGAGTTGAAATGTGTTGGGAAATCCCGAAATTTGAATATTGATCGGATTATAAAGGTATGACGTTTTTGTGCTTGTTGTACATTACAATAGATGATAAATTTAATTGAATTGGTTTTTGAGCCATAGAAATCAAGATTTAAACCACTCATAAGAGAAAAATTATTGTTGATAGATCAATCAAGTATGGCATAAATCTAATCCATATAGAAAGTTAGTAGAAAAGTGTTGGTGGATGGCATCGCTATGAAGAGAGAAAATCAATGTAGATCTGTAGACTCTAGTGTAGATCCAAATACTAAGTGACATGGTAAGAATTTTTAAAAGAATAGGAATAAAGTAGTGATTTTTTTTGGTGCAAAGGGAAGAGATTAGCAAGTGAAGTCAAGTTCCAGTAGCTTCTTAAAGTTCTAGTAATTATGATTTATTCCTTGCATCGAGAGTTTTGGGAAGTAAGAAAATGGATCAAGAAAAGATGCACGAGTTGAAATTGTTTTGTAGAGTGATTACAAGCATAACAATGGAATCTTATGTAGAAGAAGATGAGGGTTAGAAAAAACATTGTCAAGAATAAGGTACTAGGTAAAGTTTAATGAAATAGTAGAGAGATAGGAAGGGTTATACTCCCTATTTTAAGACTTGAAGTGTAGCCTAGCGTGATAAAGTAATGATTATGAAGGAATTTACTTGGTACATAATCAATAACTTAGGTAGAGACTGATATGGTTCTCCTTAGAGATGTCCGACCATAGAGGTGGAATCACAATGGTTGAGGGTTGATGTGGTTTGGCCTCTAGAAGATTTGGTTTGATTTTTCCTTTTTTATTCCATGATATTCCACATTCATGCTTGGAATATGGCGCAGGGATGATTGGCTAAAAGATAGATTTGGTTCATCCCAAACTATGGTCGGGTGGTACGTGGAAGTCCCTGACTTGCTTGGTATTTTCACATGTTAATATGAGATATTTTCTTATTGTGATCTATAAGCATTTGTTGCAATTATGTTGGTGATATTATGGATAAGTTTCCATGGTTTCTATGATGGTTATATGATGAGTATTATGTATGACCTTTTTCATGAATTGTTTAGTTATTGATTGGTTAATGAATGCATGGAATAATAAGCATTATTGAAACTATTTGGAGAGGGAATAGAGCCTTATTGGTGATTGTTAGATGTATCTCATAATATTATGATCAGATATTCATTCATGACCTGTGGCTTACATGTTTACCATGTGTTTGATGAAATTTATAGTGTGTTATAGGATGTCTAGGTCAAGTTCTTGACTCAAGTTTGAATGATTAGTTTTATCCTCATGTCAATAATGATTCTAGAAAGTCTCAGATAGTTCTGGGTGGTGGTCTGGACGCTAGATTGGAATTAATGATCCAGATTTATGCAGGAATGCAACAGAATAAACATATAACTATAAATACGAATATGCAGTGGAAAAGATCACTTCATTTCATTAATATCAAAGAACCGAAATTTGCTTACAGACAAAATAGAAATAAACTAGCTAGGGTGCTGGTAGCTATCTCTGAGAAGAGATGTGGTGGCTAAAAGCCTCTAAACTGAGTTACAATGAGGCTTGAGGGCCTATTTATTATTTATAAACAATGGGAAATCCTAAACAGCCGAAACCCTAACCCTAGGAGATGAAGTGCCAAAACTATGGACCCCGTTTGGGTAAATTGGTGTTCCAACTTCCCAGGACGTAACTTTGGCATACGATCTCCATTTGATGCATACCATACCTCGCTAGAAATATCTATCCTAGGACTACAATTTTTGAGTGAGAAACATTGGCCCATGGACCCATGTTGCTCCCTGTTTTCCCAAAAAACATCGTTTACGGCCTCAAAACGGCTCCTGAATTTTAGGACTCGAAAAACTACTAGAAATAGTAAGTTGTGCCGAAACTGAAAAAATAAAAGAGACAATGGTGGGGCCCCAAGTGGAATAGGCAGGTGACCACCAATATCCACCTGGATCATTCATTCCCCCCTTAGGAAGTAATGGTCCCCATTGCGTTAGGTTGCTCCATGAGATGAGGAAACTTCTGCTCAACTTGGTCCCTGGTGAACCACTTTCCTTGGTGCAGGAGTTGGCTAGCTTTGAAAACCTAATACATTTGGATATTTTGTTTATGAGTGTTCTTGATTTGCATGTCCATGATACAATCTGTGGTGGCCTATTCCATGCAGTCTGGGTTTAACTCTATTGGTGTGAGTTGTTCTGCAATGTCAGAGGTGTCCAGTAGAGGTGGGAAGTAAGGACGAAGGCAGTCCATATTGAATACTGGGTGCAGACCAAGGAATGGTGGAATACTGAGCTCGAAGGCATTGTTCCCTACAACCTTGGTGATGGTGTACGGCCTGTATCGGAGTGGGAGAAGCTTGCAGTGGGGTCCAGTGAGGTGCTCCTTCTGCAAATGTAGCCACACTTTGTTGCCCACCTGGAAGTTTTGTGGCACCTAATGTTGATCATGGTGTTGCTTGTACTTAGTATTAGCTCTGTCCAATATTTCATGAACCTGTTGGCGGATATGTTGAATGCGCTCAATGAAGCCATTTGCTTTCTCAACTTCCGAATGGACATGAGCTGAATTGGCCTGAGTAGCCGCAAATGGCATGGCTACGTTAATGGGACATAGTGGCTGGAATCCCAAGCCCACCTGAAAGGGGCTATGGCCGATTGAGCTGTGGAGAGATCGGTTATAACTGTGTTGTACATAGGGAAGGATCTTGTCCCATGTCCATGGATGCTTGGAATTGTACATGCGCAGAATGTGTACAATCATTCTATTGACGACCTCTATTTGGACATTTGTTTGGGGATTGAAAGTTATGGACTTGGTGAGCTTGGTGTCCAGCATTAAGCAGAGGCTGGAAAAAAATGTGCTGAGGAACCTACTATCTCGATCTGATATGATATACTGTGGGATCCCAAAGTGCACCCACACTCATTCAAAGAAGAGTTTATTAGTGGCTTATTCTATGATATTCTTCTTGTAGGCCGCCATAATGGCCATCTTCGAGAATCTGTCGACAACCACGAAAACACAGTCATTTCCATGCTTAGTAGAAGGTAGGCCTAACATGTAATTCATGGATATGGATTCCCAAGGTCGACTAGGGGTAGATAGCGGAGTATATAGGCCTTTCTTCTTGATGGTCGGTTTGAAAATGGCACAAGCAGTGCAGGATCTGATGTGCTTCCTGAAATCCTTTCAAAGGTTCGGCCAATAGAAATACTTCTCTAGTACTGCTACTATTTTCTTGACCTCGAAATTCCCAGCTACTCGACTATAGTGTGCTTCCCATATCATCTTGGCGTGCTCGCTTGAAGGAACACAAAGGTATCCCAGGTGACATAAAGGTGCATCTTGGAGGTGAAAATTTGGAACTTACGTACCCCCCAAGAGTGCCTTGTATGTGTGGCCGAATTCTGGGTCGCTCTCATAGAGAAGCGGCCAATCAGAAGTCTTGTGCCCACAAGAGTTGAGAATGGTGGTGAGCGCCACAATCGGTGGTCGGCTGAGATAGTCTGCAACATTATTGGTGCTACCATTCTTGTACTTGATTTTCAAATGAAACTATTGCAGATATGTGGATCACTTCTGATGGCGATCATTCTGCAACTTCCCTTGTGTCTGGATGAAATGCAGGGACCGGTGGTTTGTGGATGATTGTTTCCTTCCCCAAAATGTAATGCTTCCATTGTCGACAATCTTGCACAATGGAATAGATTTCTTTGTCATAAGTGGGATACTTGCGAACTGTGTCAGACAATGTCTCACTGTGATATGCCATTGGATGTCCCTGTTGAGTAAGAAGCACCCCAATAGCATAGTCAGAGGCATCTATCTCGATCTCAAATTGCTGTTGCAAGTTTGGTAATGTGAGCACTGGGGCAGAACAGAGGCGATTTTTCAATTCCGTAAATGCCTTCTGTTGATATTCCAACCAAAATAATTTTTCTCTCACTCCTCCCTTGGTGACTTGACTCAAGGGCCAACTGATATCAGAGAATCCCAACACAAACCTATGGTAGAAATTAGCAAGACCCAGAAATCTTTATAGTGGTTGGGGCTGGCCAATCCCGAATGACTTGGATCTTGGTTGGATCCACATGCACTCGCTTTTCATCAATAATGTATCCCAGATATTGAACCTGTGTCATGCCAAAATTTCACTTCTCTAAATTGGCATACAACTTATGTTGCCGCAGTGTTTGGAGGACTTGTCGGATGTGGTGGAGGTGCTTTTCCCAAGTGTAGCTAAAGATCAGAATTTCATCCAAGTACACCACTACAAATGAGTTGGTGAATAGCTGCAAGATGTTGTCCATCAACCTCATGAACGTTGCAGGAGCATTTTTCAATCCAAAATGTATTACCAGCCATTCGAAAAGGCCTTCCTTGGCTTTGAAGGCAGTTTTCCACACATCGTAGGGTTCAATTGGTACCTGGTGATACCCAGACTTCAAGTCGATCTTGCTGAAATATTTTTCCCCTTTAAGTGGGTCCAGAAGGTCATCAATCCGTGGGATCGGGTACCTATTCTGAAAAGTGATCTTGTTCAGTGCCCGATAGTCAATACAGAGTCTCCATGTCCCATCCTTCTTCTGTACCAACACGATCAGGCTCCCATAGGGCAATGAACTTGGTCAGATGTGACCTTTCTGCAGTAGCTCTTGAATCTGCCTCTTGATTTCATCGTTCTCCAGAACAGAGCGCCGATAGATCTATCCATTGGGTAGCAGTGAACATGGGGTCAGATCAATCGGGTGCTTGACTTAATAGTGCAGAGGAACCCCTATGGGTGAGGTGAAGATGTCCTCATACTCCTCCACAACCTTGTCCATTTGTTGTTATTGTGCAGAGGAGCCCTGTTTGGAGGTCATGGTCACAATATTATTTTTGCCCTGGGGTGAGATCATGAGGAAAATGAATTTGCTGGTTTGGGAAATGAGCTTACTACATTGTTTTGCAGTAACCAAAGAGATAGCGATAAGAGGTGGTACCTCTGGTATCCTGTACAATGTATTTCCCAAAATAAAAATAACGGCGTGAGGCCAAGACTCTTACACAGCATAACGCTTCCACAAGTATGGTTGTCCTAATAATACATCAGAAACATCAATAGGAGAAACATCACATAATACCTCATCCATGAAGGGCTTGATGCTATAGAGAAGGCAACACTGTTGGCTGACGCGGAGATCTCGTCCTTAGTGAAGCCACCTAATGGTGTATGGATGTGGGCGATTTGTGGTCGGTAAGCCCAACCGCTTCACGGTGTTTGCTGAAATGAGGTTCTTTTGGCTCCCATTGTTGACAATGAACTGTATAGGGGAGCCCTTTACCCACATATGGGAGTGGAAGAGACGTTCCTCCTCCTCTGGATCTTCCGGTTCCTCCTTCTAGATCTTCGTAGTGGAAAAAGTAGCATTGGGATCCGCATCAATAATCTATTTCCCTTTTTCATTCCCCTTGTCAGGTTCTGATTCAGAGTCAGAGCATGCATCTGACTCAGAAGCCCTCATGTTGGCCACTAGCGACTGCTTGGCCCGACACTCACTTGTGTTGTGAGTGGAGCTCTTATGGAACTCACACCACTTTCCTGTGTCCTTCTTTGGCTTTGCAGTGTTGTTCTTTGCTTGTGGCTTCGATAGGTTTTCTTGAGCTACCATGCCTTGGCTCTGTCCTTTGCTCTGCGGTTTGGGAGCACCTTTCCCTTGCTTTTGATTCTCAAATCCAAAGTCTCGCTTCTTCTGTTTGAATTTCTGCTCAATCTTGGCAGCATATCGGTATGCCGTACCAAGCAAGGAGATGTTGAGGAACTCCATTTCCTCATAAATGTATTTGTGAAAAAAAATGCAATACTTTTGCACCAGATGTTTCTCTGAATCTTTGATACCCAACTTTGTGTGCAGGGTATGGAACAGATTCGTCAACTCATGCACATCTTGATAACTTTGGTGTCACAGCGTGGTCCATTGTATGTACTTGTCCTCATAGCTCCCCACAGGATAGTATTGTTCCTTGATGACGTCTCGGAAAGAATTCCAAGTGTGTATGGTCGAGAACAGAGAGGGTTCTATCTGGTCCTTGTTCTCACAGTAGGTTTCCCACCATTCCTTGACATGGGGGGTAGCTTTGAGAAGTGCAAAAATAATCTTCTCCCGGTCGGAAAAGAAATGAACCAAGAAATATCCTTCTAATAGATTCAACCATATATCTACAGCATCTGCATCTATTTGACCCTCAAATATGGGAATGTGAAAATTTACTTGTACCTTAAAAGGAGTCGCACCTCTAGAGTGGTTTCTGGATGTAGATGCGCTGCTAGTGGGTAGTTTTTGAAGGATCTGGGCAAAGTTATCCATCAAGTTTAGGGTCGAGAAATTTAATGGCTAGAACTTCCCGTTGTGGAAGATGCATATGGAAGATTATCTATATCAGAAATATCTGTACCTACCATTGAGTGGAAAAACAAAGAAGCCAATGGCTATGACGGATGCAGAATGGTAGATTCTCGATAGAAAGGCACTCGGAACAGTATGGTTGTGCCTCGCGGCATCGGTAGCCTTCAATATTTCTAAGGAAAAAAAAATAGAGGGTTTGATTAAGACGTTGGTGAAATTATATGAAAAACCCTCGGGCTCAAACAAGGTATTTCTTATGAAACATTTATTTAATATGAAGATGTCAGAAGGTGGATCTGTTGCAGACCATTTAAATGATTTTAATATAGTTACCAGTCAGTTAAGTTTTGTAGGGGTAAAATTTGATGATGAAGTTAGAGCTCCGTTATTTCTGTGCTCATTTCCAAAAAGCTGGAATGGTTTAGTTATGGCCATTAGTAACTCTGTCTCTAGATCTATTACTTTAAAGTTTGATGATGTTGTCGGTGCTATCCTTAGTGAGGAAATGCAACGGAAAAGCTCTAGTGAGACATCGGGTAATGCTTTGAGTGCAGTGTCTAGGGGAAGAAGAATGGAAAGAGGAAAGATCTCGGTATATCGCAGTAAATCAAGGAAAGGTAGATCCAAGTCTAGATCGGGGATAGTATGCTGGAAATGCAGAAAGAAAGGACACCTGAAGAAAGACTGTAGATCTCATAAGGGAAAAGAAGGAGACACACAGCAAGAAAACAATCATGAAGCAAAAGTGACAGGTGATGTGTTACAAGATGTTTTGATTCTTTCTTTCGAAAATGTTACCGATTCTTGGGTTGTAGATTCAAGGGCTTCATTCCATGCCACACCTGATAAGAAATATTTTCATGACTATGTTCAAGGAGATTTTGGACAAGTTCATTTGGGTGATGATAAACCCTGTAAAATTTTTGGAATGGGTAAATTTCTTGTAAAACAACAGAATGGAAACCAATGGCTATTAAAGGAGGTAAGACATGTTCCAGATCTGAAGAAAAATCTGATTTCAACAGGGCAGCTAGGCGGTGAAGGTTGTGTGACAACTTTCACAGATAAAACTTGGAAGGTCACCAAAGAAGCCTTAGTAATAGAAAAAGGAGAAAAGTTTGGTACATTGTATTTATGCAATGGTATTTCTAACTCTGTTAATTATGTTACTTTTATTGATGATGCAACTAGAAAAACATGGATTTATTGTATTCAGAATAAATCTGATGTATTTGATATTTTCAAGAAATGGAAATCTTTGGTTGAGATTGAGACAGGAAATAAGTTGAAGTGTCTCAGATCAGACAATGGAGGTGAATATTGCAACAAAGAGTTTGAGGGGCATTGTTCGGAGCATGGAATTTGCAGAGAAAAGACAGTTCCAAGAACACCACAATAAAATGGTGTTGGGTGTGGAGCCTGATTTTCTTCCTGATTCAGAGATCCTTGTTTTAGCTGGATGTATACCCCAAGAAAATTGTACACCCTTGCACATGGGGGGTGCGGGGGGGCCGACCCCCCCGGCTGGGGGGCTCCGGGGGCCAGCGGTCCCCAGGCGAGGGTTTCGGGGGCAGCACCCCCGAAGCCAAAAATAGATGTAAAATTTCCTTGTAAAATTATAGTAATTTCTAGTCAATTTGGGCCGTTCATTAGGCGGATGATCTGACGGTAGAAGTTATGTTTAGTTTAGGATTTTTTGCCCTAGAAGGAAACCCCTTTCTTTTATGAGGGTATTGTATTGCGGCTGCACATTGTATGTGTATTCTCTGAGCGGGAAATAGATAGGGAGACTGTGAGAGAGAACAGAGGATATTATAGCAGATCTGCCGTAGGTTTTGTCTCTTCATTTTACTGGATAATGGAAAGGAAGAACTGGCTGTTCGGGGTGGACATAGCCCAAACTAGGTGAACCACGTATATCTGTGTCTCTATGGTTTTATGTGTTTTTTGTGCTTGTATTTTCCGCATATTTTATGTGTTGCATTGCTCTGTAATATTTAATTTTCTAACAAATGGTGTGTCAGAAAGAATGAACAGAACAATCATGGAGCGTGCAAGGTGCATGAGATTGCATGCAAGATTGCCTTTACAATTTTGGGCAGATGCTGTAGATACTGTTGTTTATCTAATAAATAGAGGTTCTTCAAGTTCCTTGGATGGTGGTATTACAGAGGAAGCATGGACAGGTAAAAAGGTAAACTACTCTTTTTTAAAGCCTTTTGGTTGTAAGGCCTTTATCCATATTAATAAAGAAAATAGAACCAAGCTTGAGGCAAAATCAAAGAAATGTACCTTTATTGGATATGGTTTTAATGATTTTGGTTATCGCTTATATGATTATGAAAATCAAAAAATAATTAGGAGCAGAGATGTAATATTCAATGAAAAGGTCTTGTATAAGAATCAGTTGCAGGAAAAGAAACAGGAAAAAGAAAACAAAGAATACACAGTTCTTGATGAGATCACGGAAAAATTAAAGGTGCCTGAAAATAATAATAATCAACAACAACAACAACCACCACAACAACAACAGGAACCTCAAACACCTGAAAGTGGTGTTAGAATATCTACCAGGATAAGTAGATCCCCTAAACGATACTCTCCGTCATTATATTATTTATTGTTGACTGATTCTGGTGAACCCAAATGTTATGAAGAAGCAATGCAGGTTTAAAGTAGGAAGAAGTGGGAGCTAGCCATGGAAGAAGAGATGGACTCCTTAATGCATAACCAGACTTGGGACTTAGTTAGGTTGCCTGTAGGTAAAAATACATTGCAGAATAAATGGGTTTACAGGCTGAAGGAAGAAGATGGAGGAAAACAGAGGTACAAAGCTAAACTTGTGGTGAAGGGGTTTGCACAAAAGAAAGGTATTGATTTTGATGAAATATTTTCTCCTGTTGTTAAGATGACCTCAATCAGAACTATTTTAAGTCTTGTAGCAGCGAAAGATTTACATCTTGAACATTTAGAGGTAAAGACAACATTTCTCCATGGAGATTTGGAGGAAGAGATCTTTATCGAGCAACCAGAAGGATATGAGGTCAAGGGGAAAGAAAAATTAGTTTGCAGGCTAAAGAAGAGCTTGTATGGCTTAAAACAGGCTCCAAGGTAGTGGTATCTAAAATTTGACAAGTTTATGTATGAACAAGGTTATACTAGATGTCACTCTAATCATTGTGTTTATCTGAAAAGGAAAAACGATGGTAGCTATATTATATTGTTATTTAATTTAAATGACATGATTGTTGCAGGTTCTAACATGCAAGAAATAAATGTGCTCAAAATAAAATTGGCAAATTCATTTGCAATGAAGGATTTGGGAGCTGCAAAAAAAAATCCTTGGTATGAGAATAACTAGAGATAGAAAAAATTGCAAATTAAAACTTTCTCAGAATGAGTACATAAAAAAGGTGTTGAAAAGATTTAATATGCAGAATGCAAAACCAGTTAGTACACCTTTTACTAGCCATTTCAAACTTAGTAAGGAGATGTGCCCCAAGACCCACGAAGAAATGGAATATATGTCTAAAGTTCCATATGCATCAAAAGTTTGAAGCTTAATGTATGCAATGGTCTGCACAAGGCCTGATATTGCACATGCAGTGGGAGTTGTAAGAGGGTACATGAAAAATCCAAGAAAAGAACATTGGATGGAAGTAAAATGGATTCTCATATATTTGAGAGGTACCACAAATCAAGAATTATGCTTTGGTGGTTAAAACATTGCTCTAAAGGGATATGTTGATGCAGATATGGCAGGTGACAGAGATAATAGGAGGAGCACTATAGGATATGTATTTACTGTAGGTGGAACAGTTGTCAGTTGGGTTTCAAAAATCCAGAGTGTTTTTGCACTTTCAACAACAGAAGCAGAGTATGTTGCTGCTACAGAGGCTAGTAAGGAAATGATTTGGTTACAAAGGTTTATGGATGAATTGGGTAAGAAGCATGATATGGGCACATTATACAGTGATAGCCAAAGTGCCATTCATCTTGCAAAGAACATAGCATTTCATTCCAGGAATAAACACAAATATCTCAAGTACCATTTCATACGGTTAGTATTGGAAGATGGACAGTTGAAGCTAGAAAAGATACACACCAGTTAGAATCTTACAGATATGCTAACAAAAGTTGTAACCAAGGAGAAACTGAGACTATGCTCAGTTTCAATTGGTCTTCAAGGATGACGATGAATGTGAGAAACAACTAGGTCCAAAGAGGAGTCATTGTCTAGCAAATGAAGAAGGGGTGGAGTTGCTACAATTAGTCTCCAAGTGGGAGATTGTTGGGTGTGGAGGCTGATTATCTTGTTTATTTTGTATGATAGCATTTGACCCTTGTACCTTAATGGGGTGGCAACACCGCCCGTAATTAAACGATGCATGGGGGGTCCAGGGGGGGTGACTGCAACTTTATGGAGCCCCCCCCTGGCAGGGGGTTTCAAGGGCAGCACCCCTGAAGCTAAAAACAGATGTAAAATTGCCTTGTAAAAGTATAGTAATTTCTAGTCAATCTAGGCCGTTCATTAGGCAGATGATCTGACTGTAGAAGTTATGTTTAGTTTAGGGTTTTTTTGGCCTAGAAGGAAAACCCCTCGTATATATGAGGGTATTGTATTGCGTCTGTGTATGGTGTGTGTATTCTCAGAGCGAGAAACAGATAGGGAGACTGTGAGAGAGAACAGAGGATATTACAATGGATTTGCTGTAGGTTGTGTCTCTTCATTTTGCTGGATAATAGAAAGGAAGGATTGGCTGTTCAGGGTGGACGTAGCCCAAACTGGGTGAACCACATATATCTATGTCTCTCTGGTTTTATGTGTTTTGTGTTCTTGTGTTTTCCACATATTTTATGTGTTTCATTGCTTTTTAATATATAATTTTCTAACAAGTGGCTGCTGGATGTAGATGCGCCGCCGGTGGGCAGTTGTTGAAGGATATAGAAAAAGTTATCCATCATCGTGATCATTTTTTTTTCAAGGGCCTCCTCAAGCAATATTTTGATAGGATCTCCTACTCCCTCATCTTTATTTTCATCCACTATGGGTGTCCGTCGGGGTTTACGAGGCTGATCTTGCAAAGGTTCCACCAGATCGAGCCCTAACTCCTTATACCCCAACCTCGTTGGGGACATGCAAAGAAGGATCGAGAAAAATCAGACCGCTCTAATACCAGTGATTCATATTTATGAAGGAACACAAAAGAATAAACATATAACCATAAATACAAATATGCAGTGGAAAAAATCACTTCATTTCATAAATATCAAAGAACTGAAATTTGCTTACCGACAAAATGGAAATAAACTAGCTAAGGCACTGGTAGCTATCTCTAAGAAGAGATGTGGCAGCTACAAGCCTCTAAAAAAAGTTAAAATGAGGCTCAAGGGCCTATTTATTATTTAGAAACAATGGGAAATCCTAAACAGCCAAAACGCTAGCCCTAGGAGATGAAGCGCCAAAATTATGGGCCCCATTTGGGTAAATTGGTGTTTCAACTTCTCGGGGACGTAACTTTGGCATACGATCTCCATTTGACATGTATCATACCTCGTTAGAAATATCTATCCGAGGAATACAAATTTTGAGTGGGAAACATTGGTCCATGGACCCATGTTTCTCCTGGTTTTCCCAAAAAACGTCGTTTAGGGACTCAAAATGGCTTTGGAAGTTCAGGACCTGAAAAACTACTAAAAATAGTAAGTTGTGCTGAAACTGAAAAACTAAAAGAGACAATGGTGGGGCCCCAAGTGGAATAGGCGAGTGACCACCAATATCCACCTGGATCAATTGTGTCTTAGACATTAAGACCACACCCTATGAACTAGGCAAGTTGGGTGACAACCACATGAAGGAAGTGTTGTGCATGTGGTTAGAGGCCTGTAACTACACCCACACCTTGCTATTTATGCATTTTGGAGTGTGGGTTAGTAGAAAAGAACCACACCTCTGGGTTTTCTCACCTAAGGTGATCCTTGGCCTCTGAGTGTCTTGTATCCCTGAAGGATGTTATGAGGTGTTATTTCATGGTAATATTGCAGTCCCAACTTCCTTAAATAAATATTGGAGGTTGTTTCATGTCATAATAACCCTTTGTCTTATGTCTACCCTGGTAGGCCAGTGAAATTGGGTAAATGTGGGAGGGGGTGGTTGTAGATTGGTATTAAAGCGAGCTTGCAACAATGGAGCTCAAGGTTGATGTGATTGTTATGCATGCATTCAAGTTGTTGATGTGTTTCTTTTGCATCCATGTTCTCTATTTCTTGTGATGGTAATTTTCATATTTGTGTCATCATATTGAGGATAATGATGTTGACGTTGAGACAATGGATATGTTAATTTAATTACATACATACATACATACATACATACATACATATACACACATACATACATACATACATACATACATACATACATACATACATAAATAAATATACATACATACGTACATACATCTACATACATAATTATATACATATATGTAGATGAGATAGCCTCCCCTGAACTTCAATAAGGTATGTTTGATCATGTTTATATTTGGTTTACATGACATGATATGTTTGTAGGAAATAGAAGATCAGAGATGACAAGCAAAATTATGGATTATAGTTTTCATGAATCTCCTTATAGATCAAATGTGAAGCACAAAGATGAGTATTCTGCTAACATAGTATATATCTTAAGAAGTCTAAATGCATAAATCAAGATTGGTAAAGAAGATAGTGGAAAAATCATTCATTCATAGGAAATACTTTCTAGGGAACATAAAAAGTAAGTAGAGGTTAATGTCATGATTATTTAGAGTTTATCATATTTTCAGAGAAAGGTACAACCATGGATCGATTATGTATAGGAAGAAACGACTAATGGGGCATATATAACAGGTCTCATGGAGGAGATAGGTTAGACAAGGATACCACAGTATGAGGTGGTAAATGAATGGATACACTTGATAGGAGAGGTAGTGGTTACAGTTTCTACGCTAGTTTTGTATTTGAGAGATAGCATGGTCATTATTGTTATCATCCTTATGGGAAGAGTGAGAAGTGTTACCTTCTAGATGAGTCCAGGAAAGAAAAAAAACCTACCTTTGATGGATAGATGGAGAATGTAGAAGATGCAAAAAAATGGTTACTTGGGATGAAGAATTTTTTTGAGCTACATGATTATATAGAGAATAGGAAATCCAGGATATACATGCTAAATATCGAGGGAAATGTAGACATATGGTGGGAATATGTCAAGATTTTCAGAGGCATCATGATAGAGGAGTTGAGTTGGTATGAGTTTAAGATACTTTTCAGAAACAAGTACTTTTCAGAGAGATAATATGACAGTAGGCTAAGGAGTTATATAAGTTGAAGATGGGATCCAAGACAGATAAAGTATATATGACTAGGTTCTTGGAGTTGTTGAGGTATGTATCATATCTTAAGGATGAGAAAACAAAGGTTCAAATATTTGTTAGTGGATTTACTTTAGACTTTAATGATCATATTGATTATTATGAGACTCAAATATTGGAGAAATTAATTGGGAATTTGAAAAATTGTTATGAAAAGTCTAAGCGTAAGTTAGAGCCTAAGCAGGGTTGGAAAGGTAATGAAAATAATAAGGGAAAATGGGATAATAAGCCAATAAGTCCTCAATATGTAGAAAACAAGGAGACTACAATATTGTACAAGATATTCAATGCAGTTGACAGAGGGGAGTGATTTTAGTTTGAGGGGAAGAACAACGGTGATGGTAGGAATCCTTTGTAGTGTTGGAATTGTGGAAAGGATCATCAGAGGAGAGATTGTGCATAACATCTCGGTGACAAACCTCATATTTATAGTGCTCATGTGGCATAGACAGCTGGGGATGTTGGACAAATTATTCCTCAAATTTATGTAGCATTAGATAATAGGTAAGTTTATCACCACACATATATTATCGATATGGAAGTTAATATTTTTTTATAAAGTTGTTTAGATTGTGATTGAACCTGAATCTAGCTATAGTGTTTCTTGAATAAAAAAGTGCATGCAAAACCTTGGTTGGTGCAATTGGCTACACGTACCAAGAAAAGAGTTCATCAATATGTGATATATTGTGCATTTGAGCTTAACGGTATGTCTAGCGCATATAAATGTGTTTTTTTGGGGATAATACAATATGTTGGTGGGTATAAATTGGTTTTACAGTCATAATACCATAGTATATTTCTATTATAAGGTCATTAAGTGCTTGGATGATGATGGAGAGAAGAGAATATTTCAGAGTCAGAAGAATCCTATGTCAGTGAGAATGGTTACAACTATGCATGTAGAGCATAGTCACATGAAATGGTTTGTATCATTTTCAGTTCATATTTCTTGTGACAAAAGGAAGGATGTTGAGGATGTTGAATTCTTGAAGAGGTATCCAATTTTTAGTAGTTTCACAATGAATTTATAGTATAAATTTTAGGGCTACCACCTCATAGGGAAGTGGAATTTTCGATTGAGTTTATGCCTGGAGAAGAATCAACATCGAAGGAACCCTACATATGAGCACTTCAAATTTGGTGCAATTGAAGTTGTAACTTAAGGAAATTCCTGATAAGCGATACAATAAGCTAGTGTGTTGCCTTGGGGTGCACCAATATTGTTAGTAAAGAAGAAGGATGGTATTCTTGGTCTATGTATTGATTACATGATGTTGATCAAGGTGGCGATCAAGAATGGATATACTTTGTTGCAGATTGATGACTTGTTTGATCAATTGAAGGAAGCAACAGTTTTCTCGAAGATCGACTTAAGTTCATGATACCACTAGGTACACATCAAAGAAGAGGACATATAAAAAACTACATTCTACACTAGGTATGGGGATTATGAGTTTGTAGTAGTTCATTTTGGTCTTATTAATGCTCTAGATACTTTCATGTGTTTGATGAATAGTCTGTTGCATCCTTATCTAGACAAGGTAGTGATAGTATTCATTGATTATATACTGATATATTCTAATAATAAGGAAGAAGATGCAGAACACTTGAAAGAAGTGTTAATATTTCTAACAGACAATCAGTTATATGCCAAAATTAATAAGTGCATTTTATTTAAGACGTAAGTTCATTACTTGGGACATGATTTTTTACAAGGAGCGTATAGAACTGGACCTAGAAATAGTCTCTTCTTTCATGGAGTTGGAAACTCATAGGAATGTAGATGAGGTCAAATAATTTATGGGACTAGCAGGTTATTACAAGTGGTTCATCAAAAGCTTCTCAATGATTACCTACCCTATTACATCTATGTAGTTAAAATGGAATATCTTTGAATGGAATAAGGAGTGTGTAGCTAGTTCTGAGAAATTGAAGAATTTTATTACAAATTCTCCAGTATTGAAGGTTTTAAATCTTGAAAAATATTATATGGTATGTTCAAATTTTTGAAAGATAGGAATTGGTGTAGTCTTAATGTAGGAAGGATAGGTAGTATGATATGATTCAAGGAAGTTGAATGAGCATGAGTAAAATTATGTGACTCACAATCTTGAGTTTCCAGTTGTCGTTCATGCATTGAAGATGTAGATACACTATCTTATTGGAAGGAGGTTCATATTGATGAACGACCACAGTGAGTTGAGGTATTAATTTTATCAACCTAATATAAATTCTAGATGAGCTAGATGTTTGGATACTCTAAGTGAGTTTTATTTCAAGATCATGTGCATAAAGGGAAATTAGAATGAGACCTTTCGAGAGTCTCACAAGATGTGTGGACAATCAACATATGATGGCCAATATGTTAATGGGGGATACATGACATGCTGATTTTACTTTTAAGAATTGGTGTATGAATGCAAGAGTTGTTTTAGATGAAGGACAAAGCATTGATTTTTTTTCTTGTAGAAAGGAGGAAAAATAACTAAGTATTTTTATATAGGCTGGAAGGAAGACAAAGGATAGTCAAGATGAAGACTATGTGTCATGGGAAAACGCAACAATGGAAGAAAAAATTAAGGTTGATGAACACAAGTGTGTATATATTAGTAATGAAGTTTTAATATTGGATGAAGTAGATGAAGACATGGTGCAAGAAGCATTGAATTATACTACAAGTCCTTATGATTTTGAAACTGACAAGTTATGTGTGTTTACGGGTTACACAGGTCGGAAATAAAGACAACCATGGAAGACTATCACAAGGATGAAGAGAATGAACATAATTTGATTTTTTTTCCAAAGGCTATGCATCCTCATGAGAATGTACAAAATATAATTTCTAGGAGATATTTTCAACAGTTTGTTTTAACAGAAGAAAAAGTGGAATTGACTTGTGCAGAAAACCAAAGGAGAAATGAAGAGAAGAATTGAGATGAAATGCGTAGTAAATTTGATGAAGAAATATTGTTTTTGGAAAAATTTCTACAAAAAATTTAGTTTAATCTATTGATAAAACCGTAAGATGCATATCCAAGTATAATGTTTAAGATTTTTGAGGAAGAAATGGGATTTTTTGAAACTTATCTACACAAGGATTCAGGAAATGCAAACCACATGAAGCTAGTAGAGTTAGCTGAAGAGAAGGAGAATATTAAAGTACCATACAACAATGGTATAGAAGAGGAAGGAATGCGATAAATAGTGGGTAGAAAAAACAAAACATTTCAGAAATATGAAGAATATTTGATGCAACACATTATTATTGAGATGAAGGATGAAGTCAGAGTGGAAAATTTTGGAGAAGAAAATATTTTTTTTGTTGTGGGAAAGAGAGGAAGAAGACATCCAAATGTCTTAATTATCTATGGAGATATGTATGCTGAAGAGGAAGATAATAAGAATACTTAAATTCTTATACAAGGAAAGACCCAGTTACGAATGGGAAACATTTGTAAAGAGAGGGATTACCTCAATGTTGAAATTGGGAAATTGAGAGAATTGTGATGAAAGAAGTTCCTACGAAGAGGTACACTGATGTGAAAGGGAATTCCAAAGGAGGAGGAAATCGATTGTACAAGTGATTATCTATAAAGAGAGTGGAAAACTACAAATAAATTTTAGAAACCTCGAATGTTGAGGATAATAACAACGCATAGGAATGAATGAACCACTCCACTTTAAGTTTTAGAATCCAAGAGTAATATACATAAGAGGCTTATGATTAGGAGGTCATAAATTTTCCTGCTTTGGGAGTATGATGCAGGTGCATAAGTGGAGCACAAGATATAAATACTTTAGACATGAACTTACCAATGTGATGGGGTGGTCACATGGTAATGGTGGTGAAATTTTTTAAATTTATTGATAATAAATTAGGAATATATAATTTAGGAGTAGGTTTTGATTTTAGTTATCTTTAGAATTTTTTTTCTATTGTAAAAGAAAAAAAGAAAGAAAAAATTAGTTTTCAGTTTCCCTTATTTTGTGGATATGGGGAAACGATTCACATTTTGTGACTCTTAGTTGTTGTAGTGATTTTATTTTTGGAAATAATAAGAAAGAGTGTTTGGGAAGTTCCTGAAAGGAGGAGAGAAGAAACAAAAGTGGGAGAAGGGAGAGGGAGAGAAGAGAGGAACTCACTATTTCTCTATGTAACTACAATGTTGAGTTTTGCAGATGCATTTACCATCAATATATGTGAACCAGTAGGCATTTCCATGTGAATGACATAATGAAAACAAATTTGGCTCTAAGTTGTGTGATTTTTAAATGAATCATAACTCTGCGGCTACACTAAATCAATTTCTATTTGTGAACCATTATTATTTGCAGTTTTATTCCCGTGTGTTGATCAATTTTCGAGTCTCTAACTTGCCGAACCCATTTACATTAAAAGTATGAAAATTTAGCTTTAATCGCTATGTGATTGTTCATTCATCTTTTGTATTTTGTTGTAATGGCTTCAAAACCCTGTGAAGGAGTGTTCATCGTGTTCCGATAAAGGAATGTGTGGTTTTTATGATGATTTGAGTGTTCTTACAGTAAAATAGAGTACCTTGTTTTGAATTTTTTCAAACCCATTTAGACTGGATGTTTAACTATTACATTTGAGCTATCATTCAAAATTAGGTGAATGAAGGAAAATAATTTTGTATATTGTGTCAGGGAGAAATAAAAGGGCGTGACCAGTTGGTTTGGTAGAGATTCGAGTCGTTTCATCTACCCCAAAATCGCAACACAAGATTTTAATGGGTAATACAAAATCATTTTGTAGTAATGAAACAGTAAATTGGAAAAAAGGGCGCTATGAAATAATTTTGTAGTGACTGATAAAATAATTTAAATTTTGAAAGATTGTCTCTCAGCTTGAGATCCCCTTTTCACCTGCTTCCATATTTCCTAATTGTGTGGGTATTTTTATTGTTGGTAATTGAATGGGACAAATGGCCAAATCCATTTTTGTATGTGTATAAAAATGAAGGATTAAAACACTAGGACAAGCACTTAAATGAGTGTGTCAAATAATTATTATATTGCATACATTATTTGTTACATTGAACATGTAATTGGATTTCTGAAATGAGGTGAGATTCCTAAGGGAGGGTGAGGGAAAAAAATCTCTCATGGAATTTATCATAATAAATTCATATTTTTATATTGAATGCAAAGTTTAAATGTTTCTTGAAATTTTTTTGAATTGGATGTAAATAAAAAGTTCTACATAGAGTAGATTGGGGATATTTGTGCTGGTGTGAATTGACTTGGGTGCCATCAATACTACTAGATGATAAAATTGAGGCATCTAATCAACGACTAAATTAAATACAAATAAATTGGTTGTAAAGATAAGATGATATAAATTAGACACTAATGGTCATGTGACCAGACATAGCCAATTAAATGTGATTTTCATAGTTTTTTTAGTCACTAATTTTTATTTTTCTACTAGTAATTGAATTTCCCATGAATTTTTTATTGTTATTATTACTAAGACATAATTCTAGTTATTTAGGGCATCCTAAATATATTAATAATTTCTTGTGATAAAACATCAAGGAAACAAATTTCTATAAATTCCTAGAGTTGAAAATCCTATTGATGTAAATAGTAATAACCATAATCATGTGCTAAATTCTTCATTGATTTATCATTTAATTAATAATAAAACATAATCTATTAATATAAAAAATTTAGAAAAAATGAAAATGTGTGTGAGGGTGAATTAGGCATAAGTACTTGAGATCATTGTAGAAAACAATAAGTACCTGATGGATGCATGAGAAGAAAAATAAGATGACTTGTAGATGGATATTTATAATATTAGATCAAGATAATTCATGTGAAGGGTGACATGCTCCAATAACATTAATCAATGAACTAAGAAAATGATATAACTCAATACTTCAATAGAATTATGGTGACACGCTCCTACTATGGATTTAATTATGCATTGTGAAAGCATATTGACATTAATGGTTATTACTACACTTCTATTAGCATATCTAGTGCCTCAAAAACTTCAAAATTTAATGGAGGGTGATAGTAGCCAAATATTTTGAGAGATAAATTTCTAATATTTTTTGATACAAACAAAATATTGTGAAACCTTTCTACTAAAATTTTCTAGTAACTTATGACGGACCATTATCTTTACTAAAACACAAGTTATGATTCGAATTAATAAAGAATTCAGAGTAGTTAACCAAGATAGCTCAAAGCCTCTCTTCCTATAGACTGACAAAAATATTCCAAACTAGAAATCCAAGTTTTCACTAATGAAAGAAAAAGGTTTTGAAGATATGGGCCTATTTTATAATGTTTTGATGTTGTTAACATGAATTCTACCAAGGCTCTTTGTATATCAATTTACATAATGGAACTAGCTTAACCAAAAATGATGCACTTACCAACAAACCAATATATATGCATTTCATCCAACCCATTATGCCTTCCCCATGACTTACCTTTTAAAAAGCTTCTAGATAATTATTATACGTTCCCTCTTCCACCCTTATAGCCCTGCGCCAACTAGGGAACTAGGAATTCAAAATACCACCCTTATATAGAAGAGAACGCTGATGGAAGCTATGAATCATAAAAGGCCATTGACATGGCTCAATTACGATAGTAGAAACAACAACTGTGAGCCAATTACCCTCGATGGGATATCACTGGTCTTCTCTACCTAACTGACGATAACCCGATTACCTTAACTATCTCAAAATATTTAAGAAAATAGTATTTGGACCTGAGAAAAGAAAATTTGAAGGAATCCATGCATGACACCATGGAGAAGAATCTTTACAAATATATTTTTGTTAGCCAAAATGAGGAATCATATGGTGGTATTTTTATATCCCAAGGAATTCCTTTGAAAATATTGTCCCAAATAACCAGGATGGAAAGACCCCTTATATTATATATGGTAAGAATTCTTACTCATATAAATTGATAGCATTAAGCTACACATGTAGTATGTCACATAGCCGGCTCAATGCATGCCTAAAGTTGGTCACAACTAGAAGTCAATTAATAAGTAGTTTTATAGTATTTAATTTAGTTAATATAGGATAAAAGGTTACAAAACACCTTAATATGTAGGATATTTTATTTCCCACAACCCAACATGAAATAAAACCCAACATTTGTCGATATTCTTTCCAAGTTCTAGGTTTGGAGTACTAGGGAAGGGATTAATCACCAATCAAACACCATCTTCTAGGTTTAGTGTAATCATCAAATAATTAGAGATGTTTGTAAGGTCTTTTCATATATTAGGAGATCAAGAATAGTTAAGCAACTTGTTGGTTAAATCTACTTCATTGAATTGTTGCTATGAACCTAAGTGCATCCATGGCTACACAACTTCTTTGGATCCCTGGTGATGTAAATAACCATGAGTTATTTTATTTTTCCATCCTATCACATTATTCAACTAGATTGAATCTGATGACCATGCCTATGCATGTATCAACAAATTCCATTGCACCATTTGAAAAAAAAAAAATCGAGAAACCTTCTCCCAAGCCAAAGAAGTCAAGCACATCATCATCCATTTCATCAAATCACCTCATGAAGGTAAATTAATTTGATTTATTGTCACTCACCATTAGATATCATAGTTATCATGGTATCTATAAGTTCCAAGGCTTAAAATTTTCATGTGCTTTCATTTTTTTTATTGCTTCATCTTTATAATGCTAGGGTATTCTTTGACTAAAATTCATGAAAGTATTTTGCGTCCATGATATATCAAATAGTTATTTGTATTTAATATAAATTCAACAATTTTATCAAAGTATTTGTAAGAAATTATTTCTTTCAAACCTTGAAGCTTTAAATTCTCCATTGTCTGCCAAAGTATGATAAATCATTAAAGCATGTGAAAACCCTTGTCCGTGATCCTGCTATCTCTTTTGTCTTATATGAATATTAAAGGTTTCCTTATAATTTAATATGCTACTTCCATGGCTTAACATCAAGTAAATTTCAAGAAAAGGATTTCTCTTAATATTCACATTGTTTTTCTACCCATTGAAATAACCTAGTTCATTTTTACAAAAACACTCCAACCAAATGCTAGATTATGTCTAGATGGGTGATATATTTGAAGTCTTTTCACCCTAGTGCATACAATTTGTTTTTTATTTTGTTTCCTCCAAAAGGAAAAAAATATTGTATTGAATCATCCATTATCATTGAATAAGTTGATTCCATTTCATCAAATGTCATCCAAAAACTATGTCAACGCTAACTCATGCATCATTATTAACTCATATGTGAATTTATTTCCACTAATAATTATATTTGTTTTTATAATTCGTTGTGGTATTTCTATTAGATAATTTTCTATGTCAGTCAAGTTGTGGAATAGTGGGGTGTTAGAGTGCCTCACATGTAGATGATCTATGTTAAATATGTCCCTGATACAAGGTTGTGTTGAAGCACAAAAAGGGGAGGACATGATTTTTGGGGCTCCGCTAAGAACATGTTCATATTTGTAATTCAACAACTATGTTATGTTATTTCAAATTTGATAATTCTAGTGCTTGAATTCAATAATTAGGTTTTATTATTTCAAATATGAAAATTTAACAACTGTGTTCCTTTTTCTCTACACTTTGAAATCAACACAACCTCAAGATTTGAGTTCTCTTATATCTCTCACATGAAATTTATTGACAATTGAGTTCTATTATATTTTTAAATGGATGTTAATCAACAACTAAATTTTTACATAGTTTGGATTTTCTCTAATTTATTGCAATCGATAAATATAAAAAGATGAGGAAGAGTTGTGGTTTCTTAACAAAAATGTTGTGTAAGGGATCCTGTCATTTAAATTTGTACTTGTTCTTCAGTAAGAAACATATCGAAACATTTACTGGCCAATTTATCTTCTCTGAAATATGTTCACATGGTCAATTCATCTGTTAGTCTTGTTACAATCCTTTATTCTTTGCTAATATCTTATTATACATTGATGTATTAGAAATAGTGTATTTGTGAAATAGTGGTTGATTTGTGAAGTGTTGGACTAAAGGGAAAGCTATGAAGTAAGTGAAAATATGTGGAGAGCATGTGGAATTAGGGGAAATAGAAGCGAAAACATGCTCAAATATGGGCAACTATATAATTGAAGCCTTTGAATATGCCAAAATAAACATAGAATAAATATACATTCATGGACTTTGGATATGCTTAAAAGGAAAAAATAAATATTATAATAGATTATTTATAAATTATGCAATTCAAAATAATATTGAGGCTTCCCATAAAACTCTAAACTTTAATGGGATGATAAAATTCAACATAATACATTATTTATAAATTATATAAAGAAAAGATATTAATTACCTATATTAAAGCTTTGGAAAAAGAAGAAAATGTTTAGTTAAACAACTTATTAATATTAATATGACATCAACCATCAATCGACCATTATAATCTCACAACCAAAAACAAGAACTAATAAATAAATAATCTACTTAAAAAAAATTCATAACAATATATCACAAAAAGTATTACAACCAACATATTTATTTATAAAATGTGTCTTTAAGTATGAGGGGTTTCTGTAGTGCATTATATTAGATATCATTTTTGGGATTCAACTGCATTAAGTAAGTCATTCATCTATGACCATTTCCATGAGAGGTAGTTGTAGTTGACTAATTTCTCATTATTTTTGAATTAGTCAGTTACAACTATCTCTCTTGGAAATGGTCATAAATTAATTACTTACTTAACCCAGTTGAATCCCAAAAATGATATCTAAAATATGTCTTATTAATACAATTTAAAAAACTTAAACACATATATTTTGACTTTTGATTCAAGATTGACAAAATAGGAAACATAAAGATGCTATAACCTCCCCACAAAGATTCTCACGAGAAGTGAAGCGGAAAAATTAAATGTGGACGTATTTAGGAAAATTCCTATCATAAATTTTTTGTATAATAGAATATTCCTAATCTAACAAACGTAATCAATTTTGGAAACTCCATCTATGGTTTATTTCATTTTATAAATATGGTGAAAAGAAATGTTAAAAATGTGAAGATTAATTTCATTTCATTTTAAAAATAATGTATAAGTGAAAAAAATGTATTATTAATGTTTTTTCCAATTTTGGTTTACTAGTGGTTGTTATATCCACGAGTAATAGTTTCGATAGATGAGTAATAACTTGGACCTAACTCCAAGGGCATTGAAGAGATTTGACTTCGTAACCTCTCAATTGGAAAAATACTTAGCAATAAGAACTCTACCAACTAAACTATCCCTTGAAATTAGAAAAGGATTTTTTTTTTTTAGTAGGACCTGTCTATTTTCTATTTTGTAAAGAGCAAGTTTCTATACAAAAGATGCAATGTTTGGTAGCCTCAACCTGCCCAAAGGAAAGCAGGTCTGTTGGCCACCTCAGAGAGTTATATGCCAACCAAAATTGGTATTGTTTATTTCTTCTAATAACATCTAGTTATCCTTGACTATGTTCATAAAATCTGCATATAAAACATAGAGTAAGCCTAATAGCGTCCAAACACATAAAAAAATATCATAAAAGAGAGAGTTAATCATCAGATGAATCAACCGGTGCAGGGTCCTTTGTAGTTGACCCTGGCATCTTTGCTTGCTGCAAGTTTTGCATTTTTTGTTCCATCCTTGCCAGTCTTGCATTGGTTTGAAACTGGACCTTCTTCATTTCCCTCATGTCTTGTTTCATCTGCTGGAGCTCAAACAACAGGGAATAATTTAGTTGTTTCTTCTGTGTACTCATGAGTGCTTTTGCAAGCACACATTTGATCTTCCAGTAAGTTTTAACAGATTGTTGAAAAAGAGAGACTCTCCCTCATGTACTACCTAGGTCTGAGAGGAAGTCCATTCTGTCCTCTCTATCATCCTCTTCTTCATCTATATGTCTCTCCCAGCCCTGAATTGTTTTCTGAATAGCTATTAGAGTTCTAGTTTCATAGCTTTTTGCTATACCTTAAAGGGTCTATTGATTGGTTTTCCTTCGTCTTTTGCTTGTTTCTACAACTTGGTTTAAGTGAATTTTCCTTCCTTTTCCTTTTGTCATTGCACCCTGAGTATCCCTATTCCTGCTTTGAATTGAGAAAAATCTTGTCTGTGGAACAGTAGAAAATAGATAAAACTGAGAATGTTGATGCCAAACCTTCCCTTTTTGATTCCTTCGTAAAAGATGAGACTGAGCAGAGACGTCCTTTGAAAAAAACAGATCCCTGAATGAAGCTGAGAAGACTGGCTGAGGCTAGTAATGGAAGTGGTTCTTTGGGATACAATTTCGTTTTTACAAAGTTTAAAATACGTAGGGCTAAACTCATTTACAAATAGACCCTTGGTAAGTTTTAGCAGAACAAGATTTCTCAAACCATGAGTATTACGTTGGAAGAAGACATAATCAACAATCTTACTATTAATAAATTGACCATGCAAGTGATGGCTCCCACCGGACTGCCCCACAAGTTTATGACCAACCCATAAACAATTTGAAGCAACAATAGTGTAGATAAATAGAAAACCCAGAAAAGAATTAGAACTATAAGGAGACAAACCAAAAAGGAATCGTAACAACAACAAAACAAAGATGTCGTAGTGAGAATAGAACCAGTCGGTGTTACAACCCTTAAAATGAGAAAAGTCCCAACAAACAATTCCAGCCAGACAAAAAATCACATTTTTAATATAAGCATAATTACTATGAGGAGAGTGCAGCTTCTGATACAATCCAGCATTATCCCTAAGGTCACATGCAGTTGGAAGAAAACATAATTGAAACCCCAAACAGACAACCTGATGAAAATTAGGACTACGAAGACAAGGTTGGAATTAAAGTGTATTCCTTCTATCATGACATGCAGGCCTAAGAAACACAGTAGAGAACCTGAGACGTCAGCTTGGTTAAGACCACCCGTGAGAAAACCAGAAGACATCGTCTTGAGCTGCAGAGCTAGAACTAATTAGAAGCCATGATGAGAGAAGCTAGAACATACTCTGTCAAGAAGCGCAGCCCATCCTTCATCGTTAGCTTCCTTGGCAGATTACAACCCCTTTCTCAAGTGCGAAGAGGAATAGAATGAAGACCATAACCGGAAAAGGATTTAACCCTTCTACCTTGCCACCGAGACAGATCTAGTCTATCAGAAAAATTGTTGTAATAATGAGATTGCATTGGGATGGTGGTTACACAGTATGTGATCGAAGCCACATCTCTTACCATTAATAGACCTTAATTATCCTCTGACAAGCCTTACATCTGACATTTCCAACCTTTCATTCTGCCACCCTGATCGGGGTTCTGCATTTTCTCTGAGATCATTTTGTATAATAAGCTGCAGGGGATGTAACTCAATGTTTCAGATTTGATCGCTTGGTTTTGCATCCAAATTCCTATCAGAATTTTTACAGCCCCAATTTGCTAAATAATCTACCGCCTCATTTCCTTTTCTGCGAATTTGTCTTGGTATTAGATACTGGATGTCTCTAATAAACATGCTTATTTCCTGAATTAGGGTCACAGTTCTCCAGCTCTTACTGATTTTCTCCCAAGGCGAACCTTGTTGTAATTTGCAGAGAACAACTGTAACCATTGCAGAGTCTCCTTTTACAATGACTCATTTATAGTTTTCTCTGATGGCTATGAGTAGCTCTTGTTTTATCGCCATAATTTCTGCTTCATTATTGGTTGTAAAGCCCAAATATGATGCATAAACCTGACAGGATTCCCCTAACGAATTCCGAAATATCCCTCCAGTTCATGCTTGACCTGGATTACCTTTTGAAGCCCCATCATAATTCAGTTTAATGAAACCTATTTGGGGGACCTTCCACTTTTCTTCTATATTTTGGGATGGTGATTTAAACTTCCACAGATTTTTATAGAGAATTTTAGGTTTTAAATTTAACTGAACCATAATTTGAGCTTCCAAACCTTCATCATTCCAATCATCATCATACCATGTTTCCACCAAGATAGTTTCATGGATATTCTCTATTAAATTCTGCCAGATTTGATTCATGGTTTGTTCTTCATCTCTGAAGATCCTATGGTTCCTTTCTTTCCATATGCTCCAGAGAAGAAACCCAATTGATAATCTCCATGCTCTATTCAGCACTTCACATTTAAATCCTCCTCTTTGCCAATTTCTTATGGTTTCATTTATATTCTGATCATATCTATCTGTTTGTCTAAATAGTTGTTCTAAACGCCTCCACAGAGTCTCTATGGTAGAGCAACTATTGAGAATATGTTCTATTGTTTCAAGTCCTGGATGACACAGATAACATCTGGATGGCCCATACATTCCTCGCTTCCATAAATTTTCCCATGTCAAAATTTTATGATGACTTACCAACCATAGGAAATATTCCACTTTTGGCCAATCTTTCGATACCCAAATTTTGTTCCATATCATTATGTCATTATTAAGAGCATTTTGTGAGTGAATATGATATCCTTCCTTGATAGTGAACATTCCTTTTGTCTGATAACCTCATCGGAGAATATCAGAACCATTTTCTTGGTAAATTTTCCTGGATTGAAGTTATTTTTCAAGGTTAGCCCATTGTTGTGTTTCTAGAGCTTCTGGCCAATGGATTTTATCCTTCCAATTTCTCCACTAACTATGTTGTTGTTGACTCCAATAGTTGTGGATTAATCTGTAGTTCAGAGTATTAGTAAAAAGAAAAATTTCTCCTAAATCAAGTTTACTAAACAAATTCTCTCTTTGCTGCCATGAATCTTCCCAAAAAAGTGTCGTTCTTCCTTCTCTCACTTCCCAGAAACTATGGGATCGAATTAGGTTTCTATTCATTGCTATGAGATTCCAAATTGAAGATCCTTTTTGGACTATGTCCACTTTCAATTTACCTATAACTGACTTGGGCATATCATATTTAATTTCCCATATGCTCTTTCGTAGATCATGTCCTCCTTGTATCAATCTCCACCATAGTTTGGCACCCATTATATTATTTAAAACCAAGGGATCTCTCAGTCCCAATCCACTTGCAAATTTTGGTTTGATAAGTTTATCCCATGTTGAAAGAGCCCATTTTATATTGACATGCGCACCTTGCCATAAAAAATTCTTGAAGAGGCTAACCATTTGATTACATATACCTTTAGGGAAATCTCTTCCTGATAATTGGTAAAGAGGAAGGGATTGAAGCACTGATTTTAGCATAATCATTCTACCAAGAGCATTTAATGTTCAAAATACCCAATTCTGTATTTGTTTCTCCACTTTTATAATGATATCCTTCCAATCTACAATTCTTACTGGAGCCGTATTTATAATCATTCCCAAATATTTCATAGGAAATGAGCCTACCTTAAATCAAAGAGTTCTGGATAAGAAGTTTTGAGTTGCAATAGTGGAGTTAAACAAATAAACATTTGATTTATCATTATTTATTTGTGTACCTGATGCTTACATAAAGGTTTCCAAGATCTGTAGAATAGCTTTTCTTTCTTTCACCGAAGCCTGACAAAATAACAGAATATCATCAACGAACTGCTGGTGTGTCAGGGGAAGATGAGGTCCCCACAATTCTAAACCCTGCAATTTTCCTTCAGCAAGACAAGCCTTGATTAATCTGCCCAGTCCTTTAGCTGCTATAATGAAAATAAATGGAGATAAAGGATCTCCTTGATGGTGGCCTCTAGAAATATTGAACGGCTGAGACGGGATACCATTAAGTAAAATAGAGAAATTTGGAGAAGAAATAAAAGACCGCAGCCATTGTAGCCATCTATCATCAAACAAAAATTCTTGCAGAACCTCTATCAAGTAATTCCAGTTGATATGATCATATGCTTTAGAAGGGTCTAATTTGATAAGTATTCCTTTCCTTTTCAAGGTTTTTAAAGAATGAATTGCTTCCTGGGTAGTCACTATTCCGTCCAAAATTTGTCTGCCTTTAACAAAACCAATCTTCTCCGGGGCAATCAGCCTAGGAAGAAGAGGTTTTAGTTTATTCACCATAATTGTTGAGAGAATTTTATATATAACATTACAAAGAGAAATAGGCCTAAAACCAACAAGGGTATCCGAATTTTCCTATTTAGGTATAAGAGTTAAGAAATTTGCATTGAGCACTGGATATGCAGTCTTATTTCTCCTTGATTCCTTAACTACTCCTAAAATGTCATGATTCATAAAACTCCAGGAGGCTTTGAAAAATTCACTAGTAAAGTCATCCGGTCCAGGAGCTTTATTCTGGGGCATGTTCATGACTACTTCCTCAACTTCTTGCAGACTGATTTCCCTTAGTAAAGCTAAATTTTGTTCTCTGGTAACCACTGGCGGAATATGAGAAATTATTTTATCATTCACTGCTTGACTATTATGATTCAATTTTGTAAGAAATTTTTTGAAATGATCAACCAACTCTTTTTCCATTTCCTCATGTTTTAGCAACTGATTACCATTTTGATCTTTCAATTAAAATATTCTATTATGTTGCCTTCTCTGTATCATTGTCTTATGGAAAAAATTGGTATTTCTCTCACCTTATTTTAGCCATTGAATCCTTGATTTCTGTTTCCATAAAATCTCTTCCT
Source organism: Pinus albicaulis (assembly GCA_034641835.2). Classification (NCBI taxonomy): domain Eukaryota; kingdom Viridiplantae; phylum Streptophyta; class Pinopsida; order Pinales; family Pinaceae; genus Pinus; species Pinus albicaulis. Next base: position 592,961,295 of record CM076573.1, read on the forward strand.
ATTTTCTTCTTTCTTGTTGCTGACTGAGTGTGTTACCTTCTTCAAATGCTAGTGCTTCGTTCTACCTTGAAGGATTATTCTTTGTTGAATATCTTGCATTTTCTCTTTCAACCTAATCTGATCCTGTTGAATATTTCCAAATTCTACTCTATTCCACCGTTTTATTTATGATTTTAATTGCTTTAATCTTAATTGAAAAGAGTGCATCTTATTTCTTCAAATAATATGATTAGAGGTCCACCATTTTTCAGCATTTTCCAGAAATCTTGGATCTCTTAACCAAAATAATTCAAACCGGAAAGGTCTATTTTTCGGAGCTACTTTTACATCAATTTATATTCTAATCGACCAATGACCTTATCCAAGCATAGGTAAAATAGCTGCCTCATAATAAATATCTAAATTTACCAGAGCTTCCGAGGCAAGAAGGTGGTCCAAGCATGATACTACTTGATGCCGCTCACCACGTCTATTATTCCATGTAAATTTCCCATTCATCGTTGGCATATCTAATAAACGCAGATTTGTTAACAAATCTCTGAAAAGCTCCATGTCTGGATCCTCTCCTCTTATTCCTCCCTTTTTTTCAATCAAATTCAGAATCATGATAAAGTCTCCCCCAAGAAGCCAATATTTTTCTTGATGCATATTATTCAAAGCCCTTATAATTTGAAGGAACTCCTCTCTTTCTCCTGGAATTGGAGGCCCATAAACAACAGATATGAGAATCTTTTCGGCTGATCCGATTTGCTGAAATTTACCCGTTAGTATTCTGGGAAGGCCCATCCATCCTTCTGCTACAATTTCAATTGTATTCCAAACAATTTCTATTCCCCCTGTCGTACCAATTGAATCAATTTCCATCACCACATAAGGAAGTTTAAAGGATTGAATGATATGGTGGAGTTTCTGGCCTGAAACCTTTGTTTCTTGAATTAACATGACCTGAGGTTTCTCAACTTTTAATCTATCTTTCAGATATATTTGTTTGCCTTTACTATTAAGGCCTCTAATATTCCAGGAGATTACTTTCATTGGGTAACTTTAGGGAGTTGTTGGAATACCGCTGTTAATGGTATTATCTTTCATGTATTAATTAGCATTTCTCCAACCAATTGTATAGATTCCTATAACATTCTTCTTCCTCCTTTCTTAGATGGTTTTGGGTGAGGAGTAACATTCTTTCCACTTGCTTGTTCAATTTCTTGTACTTCCCTGTGTGCTTGAGCTGTCAAATAATATGCAAAGGCATCTTTTTATAGCATCTTTTGATCCGCCGAGATGAACCTGTCATCCAGATTTCGCCATTTAAACAAGAGGCATTTTAGAACTTTTTCTTCTGCACTTAGGTTATCTTTATTATGTTCAACCTCCATGGGCGTGAGTTCCAGCAAACTACTTTCGTCAGTTTCGGCATTCTCCTGGGCTGCCTTTCGTTTTATTGACAGAGTTTTATGAGTCACCGCCTATTGGCCAGGTTCTATTCCTTCCTCAGTGGTTTCTACTGTCGACGGTTCACCTTCTTCCTGCAATATTTCATACCGGTTGGTTACTATTTTCTGAACTGGTGGGCTCTGCATAGTACTCTGGTTTTGATTAATATTTAAAACTCTGTTATTGTGTTTTTTATTAGTTACTGTAACGAAGCCATCATCTCTCAGATGATTCTGTTAAGTTGAATCATATTGACAGATAGGTTGTTGTTCAGCGACATTCAGAGGGTAGCATCTATACAAATGCCCATATTCATGACATCTCCGGCATCGAAAGGGGATATGTTCATAGTCAAGAAGCTGAGGCCAGATCTTTCCTTCATATTCCAATTCAATCGTTTCAGGCAGTGGTTCAGATATATTCACATATACACAAATGCGAGAAAAAGAAGTATAACGACCATGTCGAGTGGTTTCTGCTATTTTAACAAAATTGCCTAAAGAATTCCCTATGCCTTCCAATATATCTGGATCCCAGAAATCCATTGGGAGCCCAAATAACCGAACCCAAATAGGTGCAACAAGAAATGTCTCTTGATCAAGGTTGTAACATTCCTCCCATTGTATGAGAAAAAGCCCAACATTGTTATAGAAATATGGCCCTCCCTCACAAATGTGTTCCTTGTCTAATATGTTAGTAAAAATAACTATAGAAAAACTCTTCGCCCCAAATTTCAGATCAATGTGACCCTTCGGCTGCCATTTTATTTGTATCCATTTTAAAAAATATTTTTCTGTAGGCTAGATACCAATAAACTTGCAGATTAATGCGTGGTTCTTCATGTAGCCTCTGTATTCATCCAAATGTGATGCTGGAATGAAAAATCTTGGCTTCTTCACTGCTCTTCGCAAACATTGGACCTTTGTTTTTACTTTCCATTCTGCTCCCAGAACTGGATCTATTCTTTGCTGAGAAGTTCCAAATTTTTGCTGTCTTGTAGATTGATCTCCACTGGTGACATTGCAGTAGGAGGGACTCGGCCCCCCTCCTGAGGAGGCCGCCATCACTGAACCAGTGGCCAAAACCTGGAATCCCCTGTGAAACTTTTTCTAACCCTAGGTACTAGCTAACAGTGTCGTCCTTGGAGCGCTCCCATCTCCTTCATTCTCCAAACCGTCCGTTCAAAATTAGAAAAGTTAAAAATATGAACATTACTTTTAATTATATTTTGAAGAGAAATAGAGAAAATAAATACTAAAAATATAAATACTACTTTTAATTTTATTTAATAAAAACTACATATGGTTTTTAAATCAGTTTTTCCTATTTTCGATTTTATCACCAATTTTCCATATATATATATATATATATATATATAATAATACTTCAACATAGGTTTTTCCTATCACTTTTCCCTCTTCTATTTAATCACAAAGTTTTGATATATTCTTTCCTAGTTGCTCTGGGGAGAGTCAATTTTCAAGCCAAAAATTTATTTAAGACATGATCGAAACTATATCAATTAAATTAATTACTCATTTTCGTGTGTCCTTGAGAGGCCCTCCCAAAACAAACCAAACACTATAATATCCTTTAGAATAACTTTATTCATAGTTATTGATTAAATATTTATTAATTAATATTTTATAATATTTAATTAATACAAAATATTATTATCAAAAAATCATTCATAATTAATATTTATTAAAATTTTATAATTAAAATTATATTTTATATTATTAAAAAAATCATTCTATTAATAACTATAAAATTATAATAAATTACTAATTATAGTTTATATTTTATACTCTAAAATATTTAATCAAACTCTTTTGACTTTGAATTAATTTACAATTTTTTTTAGAATTTATTCGAAAGTTTATTGTAAAATTAGATACTATTTTTTTATATTTTGAAATCAATTTTTTTTTTTTTAATGTCAAATTTTCATAATTAAAAATTATTTTTCTATATTAATATATTTTTTTTAAATAGTTTCCATTATGTTTCGAGCTTTTAGTAACCATGGAAATTGACTGATTTAAAAAACAAAAGCAATAACTTCCTCACTTTTTTTTTTTTCATTTTATTACTTGTTATTTTTATTATTAAATGGAACTCGTTGAATCATTTTCCTCAATAATCCTTACTTATACTATTCAATTTTAAATCATATGTAATATAAAAAATAAAATCTAATTCAATGCTACAATAAATAAGATTATATTTTGTCATCATAATTTTATGTTAGGAATTTTTCTTCTATGATCCATAAATTGTGATTGAAATCTTTTAGTGAAAATCACATCAAAATAGATTTGGTCGACGCGTTTTGAACCAGCCAGTGTGGTTCATCTTGTCCTGATAATGAACCACACTGGTTGGTTCGAAACACATCGACCAAATCTATTTTGATGTGATTTTCACCGAAAGATTTCAATCACAAATCATAATTTTAATCATTATTTAAAAATATAAAGTAAAAGAAAAAAATTAAGAATATTTTGCACTCACACTTAAGCCTCTATGTAACTAAATTTTTTATTTTAATATACTAGACATTGTAATTTTTATATTAGATATTTTATTAAGTATTTATTTCGACATAGAAATTCTACCATAGATTACTTATTCTTCGTTGAAATAAAATGAGTATAAATTTAAAGTTAAATAAAAATTTTGTTACAATAATTAGAATTTTAAGAAATTATTTATATCATATATATACATTATTTAATATAAAAATACTAGACATTGTATGCTTTTATATTGAGTATGTACCATTGTAACTTACATGACTTGTTTAATCAAATGCAACAATATTTGTTTTTCATTTAAATGAAGGACTTGGGGGTATTTTTGATCCACTTATATATGCACATGTCATCAATATAATCTCTACATGTGCAACTACGTGTTTGACCAGTAACTCAAGCTGTCTCCATGGATTTCACTAAGTCTTCTAGGGTAAGTGGCCCTCGTGATCTTTGAACCTTGTCGAATGGCTATCTAACTCAAGTGGTTTGGAAAATTGCTTATGATCCTCTTCACCTAGGTTATTTCTTTTAGACTGGCATGTTTCCTTATTCTAATAAAACTAGAATATTAGACACCCAAAATGGGATGCGTCAACTCTTTCTAAGTTGAAAACTTCCTACTAAGGGTCACCTTGCAGGTTGTTGGCACTACCCTAGGGGTTATAGTGTTAGTCGAAATTGAACTGATCAGTTTTTGGTTCCTCTATATAAAAAAATACAATACAATAAAACATTAGGATCACTTGTTTTCTCATGATGATTCACACTTTACTCTCCAAAATGAGTAGCATATTCCCACCTCGCATGACATGTCCATATATTCATGAATAGGAAAATTTTCATAGTAAAATCAAGAATTATTCTTAAACTTTTAACATTATGCAAATTACCATAGTATTTGAAGGAAAACTATTCATAAATTACCAAAAGGAAAAATTATATCCCTACTTGGTGGAAAAAAATAAAGTTGGACCACCATTAGTTAGAAAAAATAAGACATCGAACAAGTAATCCAACATTAAGAGCTTTAACAATTTTCATTGTTCTATCTCCACATAAAGGTAACTAACACATTGATATATTAATGGTGCCAAAAGCAACCTCTATCCTATTTCTTTATTGCTGAAAGAGTCTTAATGAAATAAGAGGTAAGAATTAGATTATTAAATTAGAAAAGGGAGCTCAAGTGTGTATATTACTAGTGCAAAAAAATAAATTAATCTGTTAAATACTCTTAGTGGGTTCAAATAAGTGACTAGTTTAAGGAAAAACACATGAAAAAAGGAATAAATGAGGGGTTAAGTTATTAAGAAAATGTTATTTATACTTGTCAATGTTTTTTATGCTAGTGAGGGGAAGCAACATTGGAGAATATGTATGGAAAAAATTTAGAAATAACATGTTTATAAAATATTGAGATGAGAAAATGTATATTTGATGCACAAGAATCTAACCTAGGGTTACATGTTTACGAAGGGAGTTGGTTACCTAAGTTAGGGTTGAATTATTTATTGTATTTCGATATAGTTCTATGAGAAAATGAGAATTATTGTAATTAGGAGAAAGTTCGAGAGTATTTTGGAAGATTTGAGAGATTTGAGGGTTAGTTAGATCTCATCTAGAGATAAGGGATTAGGTGAGAGTTTTTATGGATCATGAGAGATGTTGTGGTTGTTTTCTTAGGATCTAGAACCTACTTTGGGTTTACATCCACTTGTATAAATATAGGTGAGCCAATGATTCATGTAAGTAAAGGAGAGTGAGGAATAAGAGTGCAATGATTAGGCCAATAGCTATCCAGTAAACATCTTATTTCTTTAATGAATTATTTTGGAGATTTTATATGCATACATATTGTGTGGATTTTAGTTTTATGTTGTGTGTTAATTTTTAATTTGTAGGCCCTAAGGTGTGTTACATCATCTTTGGTATCAGAGCCATAGAAATGTGTGACGAGTGAGTTGTAATAGGATATTACGACTATGTTGTGATAGAATATTATTATTCTCCAGCTACATGGAGTGTCAAACTATGCATGAAGCATACGAACAATGGAAAGACATTGGAATTACATGTACATACAAAGAAGTCATTGTGATAGAGTCGTATTGGCAAAGAGGGAAAGACATGTGGAGACTGCGTGATCCAAAGATCAATGTGAAGGCCGTGTTGAGATTAGGGTGAAACCTATGTGTCAGTGTGTGAGATCTGCATTTCAAATCATTGGCTTGGATAAAATTGTTTCTTTGGAGATCTGCTCCCTATGGGATCAGTTGCATCGGTTGAAGAATATCGTCAAGAAACTCCTTATCCAAGTTGAATCTTCAGAGTAATTTCATAAAAATTTCTTGAAGTAGCTTCGATTCAGCCTCTAGGAAGATCCCAAGATGAAAAACCTAGAGAAGCTACAAGGTACATAGTGAGAGGGAAGTTTTTACCAAGGTGATGACTTTGGTTGAGCATATTGGGAGTTTTCCCTTCCTCCCCTATTCTCCTTCATCATTTTGAATTTTTTGGTGTTGCACTACTCACACCTTTTATAATATTTCTTGATTCTAGCTTTTTTTATGAGCCTACCTTGAGCTTACCTTGAGATTGTGTAAGAAATATTTATGTTGGAGCATGCTACAAATGCCATTGAAGGACGTTGTAATGCAACAATTTGAAAATTGAAAAACACTTAGGTGGGAAACGTTATTGACATGTGAGGGAAAAAGGGATCATTTTGAAATTAATGAAGGTAACTTGCACGTGGCTCAATAAATCCAAGTATGAAATTTATATAACATTTGATAATTTAAAAATTCTATAAGTGAGCGACATTGTAGTATTTTTTTTACAACCAAATTTGGTATTCAACGTTGCATTTGGTGAATATATTAATAATCAATATCAATTCCTTTGAAAGTAAATAGTAAAGTTAAATATGTTGTATTAAAGGTGAAAGTAAATAGTAAAGGTAAAGGTGCAAGTAAATGGTAAAGGTAAATTGGTGTTGTCAAAGGGTTATAAAGCACAAATAAATTGTAATGGGTCATGGCAGCTTTTATGAATATAAATGACATAGGCTCTAATGCTTCCTTCCTTCTCCTATTGTGTCACCTTTGTAAGTCGTTCAATCCTATCCCAAGTTGTTCTTAAGGGGGGATGTTAGGATATTCTGACACATAGGAAATAGTTAAGAATAACTTAGTCTAGTGTAGAGTTAGGTAAAGTGTGTTTCTTTACTATGTACATTTGTAACTTATAATCCGACGGTCACGATTTGTAGTGATCCGACGGTTTACTCCTGCCCTGGTATTAAAGACACTTGATTCATGGCTTAACACCTGATTAGTCCATGTTCTCTATTTAAAGAGCATGGAGGGTCATTTGTCTGGTAACCATTTATGAAACATATGTAACTTTTCTTTTATATTAATAAATTTCCTGAAGTGGTTGCGTTGGCTCAGGTCGTGGATTGTTTCCCTCTTTGAGGGTTTTAACCACATGATAGTATTGGTGTATTGATTTTTGATCTATTTGTGAGTGGTGACCTTTGGTTTTTTATCTAACGAACTTACCTTGTAAATTCCTACATGATATCGGAGCTATTTTTAGGGCCGCATTCATTGTTGATCCAAATCCGAAGCCGGTTTGATTACATACGACTGTTGTTTTCTAGATATACTATTTATGAACATTTTTGGGCCTAGAGAACTAATTTTTTGTGTCCAGAGTGTCTGTTACAGTGATTAACATCTTTTGTTTCATGCGAGAAGGTTTCTTGTTGCCCAAGTTATGTCAGTTTAGATCTAGAGGTATAAAGTATCTATTTTGTAGTTATATTTGTTAATAGTTCTGCTTATTTCGGTTCCCTCTGTTTATTTCAATTTTTAGGTTTTATTTATTTGTTGGATCTATACCCTCTTCTTTGTGTATGCTCTTTGCTTTGCGTTGTGTGTGATCATAGCAAATCAGAAACAGGAAGAAGGGATTTTTTTTGCTACGTATGTTCTTTCACCACGTCTTTGTGCGATCTCGGTAAATCAGAAATAGTGAAAAAATAAGTAGTTGTCAGTAAGGCTAACTGAAAATCTAACGTTCTGTTGTAAACCTTGCATTTTTTTTTTATTTTTTTTTTTTAAATTTTTTTTTTCGCTCGGTTTTTTGTGTTTTTTGTGCAGGGAAAAGCACGCACACCAAAGACATAAAAAAAAAAAAAACCTTCCTTTTTTGAAACAATTACATAATCCTTTTACTATCTCACTTAGTGAGAATTTAGTTTATGAGAATAGAGGTATTGGGTTCAATTCTCTTTCTCAAGCTTCTTTTGTAAAAAAAAAATTGTTAAAGGGGTGGGATTTTTTTTTTAAAAGTGAACTTCATCATCAAATTTCAAAACCGTTTTCGTAACTATTCGACATCTACAACTCAATTTTTTCAAAAAGGCCAAAATTCTTCATATGGAAGCCGTTTTTTGAGCCGTTTTTTTTTTAATTAGCTTAATTTTTCGAGATCTCTCTATTGGAGCAGTTATTTTCAGCTTTTTTTCAGGTTCAGTTTTAAAAAAAATGGAAAGTGCATGCCCGATTATTCTTAACAACACCAATTATTTCCAATGAATACCTCACATGGTAGATATACTTAGAAGTAATGGGATTTATAGAATATCCACATGACAAGAAACTAAACCTACTGATGATGATAAAGTCACTAAATGGGAAAATAAACAAGATCAAGCATGAGGGTTGATAGGAATGTCCATTGCTCAAGATCTTCGATTTCATATCCTTGACATTGACACCCCTAATGAAGCCTTTGAAAATCTAAATATTGACTTTGGCATTTAAAATCAAATTAGGGCTTACCATCTTGAAAATGAGTTGCTTACTTTGGACCCCAAAAATTTCTCCTCTATTGAAGATGTTTTGTCCAAATTCAAGACCCTTCGACTTCTTTTAGAAGGTTGTAAGGTCAAAAAGGAAGATGGTGGACTTATCTATTGCATTCTTGCTAAGCTTGGCCTTGCATACTTTGTATTTGTTTCCACCTTCCATTCCACTAGAGAAGCAATAATTTCTTCAGGAACCACCTACAAGAACCCCTCTTTTGATGCCTTTTGTGATTATTTGATAAGAGAATAAGAAAAACTCTTACACCATGGCCTTATCACTTCTGGAAACGATTTTAAGAAAGCCTTAGTAACCCAAAAACAATCATATCAAAAGAATCCCAAGAAGCAGTATCCTAAAAAGTATGGTCCGAAACCAAGCAAGGGTCCTAAGCAATTTCAGCCGCAAACAGAAAAAGCAACTCACCAAAATGATAAAGCAAATAAAAACAAAGGGAATAAGACAGATAGACATTGGAACTTTTGTAATCACGATGGCCATATATAGTCCAAATGTTTTAAGAATATGGAAGCCTTAGAAGCAGCAATGAAGAAGCACAACATCAATTTGGAGCACTCTTCACCTTCATATTCATGAATGGCACTTTCTGCTTGTGGTTGTTAAGCATCAAGATCTAGTTATGCATTAAATGTATCTTCTTCTTCTCATTCTCATGAGTGGCTCATTAATGCTGGAGCTTCTTTCGACATGGCCAAAAATAAAGCCATGTTTTCTTCATTAAATGATTGTAACACCAAACATATTTATGTTGGTGATGATAGAGCTCTTAATTTTTTAGGATCTGGAACCATTCATTCTAGATAATGGTTAGTTTAATGATGTACTATGTGTTCCTACCTCGTCATGCAACCTTCTACCTGTTTATCAGATAACTCATTCAGGTGAAAAGAAAATAGGAGAATTCTCACCTCATGATGTTGTAATCAAGGACCTCAAAGGTCCTAGACATATTTTAGATACTGGCATTTCTAGTTGGGTCTTCATGTCTTCCCTCCATTATTGTTGCCCATAATGATGAAGTGAGAAAACTTTGGCATGAACTATTTGGTCACTTAGACTATCGCTCTCTTCAAACTCTATGTAAGGGAAATATGGTGATGGGTCTTCCTATGATATCTTTCCGAGATGGTGTTTTCTCGAGATGTATACTCGGAAAACATCATTGGGATAGTTTGAAAAAAATGCCTCTTGCAACACTTCAGCCCCTTTGCAGCCTGTGCACAGTGATTTATGTGGTCCACTTCCTATTCTTTCTTTCTTTGTGTTACACTAAAAACTGTCACCTTAACATTCTGCTAACTGTAAGAGCTCATTAACACTCATACATGCCTCCTCTGCAAGTCTTACAACCTTTACTCCTCATGTCAAGCCCTAAAACAGGAGGAAAAACCCTAAAAATCTCTAAAACTTTGGGTACGCATGTAACATGAAGCCTGCCTACGTTCCTATCTTGGGTACACAGGTAATAAAATGCTTACCTACGTTCTAGAACGCAGTTTTCCTTTGCAATGCCTGCGTACCCTCCTCAAAGTCCAAAAGGCGAGAAAGTAAAGTCAAAAAAGTGGTTTGAGGTCAATTCTAGAAGGTTCTAGATGAGAATTTTTGGGGATGAGTACGCTTTGATAAGGTGCATGTATCCCTCACCTTAAGGAACTAATCCCTTGATTTGAGGAGTCTATCCCTTTGAAGGAGGATTCTATCCCTACAAAGGTGGAATCCTAACCTCCTTATCTACTCTATAAAAGGAGGCATTGGGTAGCCTCAAATGGTTAAGTTTTTGGAGATTAGGTTTTTGGAGATTAAGATTTTGGAGATTGAGAATTAGAGGTCAAGCTGAAGAAGATTTGAGGTTAAGTTCTATTGATATTTAGACTCATTTCACAAAGAATTTTGTGAGGAGAGATTACATACGTCTACTTGTATTGGTTGGAGGAGTGCAGAGCTTATCAAAGTAGAGGAGACTCCTGCTTCAGACCTTGGGAAGGCCTGTGCAACATCAAGGCTCAGGTTGTAAGGTTTTCCTTCTTTTGAAATTAATACAAATATACTCATTTTTCTTAATAAGCTATATGTTCATGGTTTATTTCATAGATTCCTTGATCACTATGATAAGCATGGTTTATGATGATGTCTATATAGGTGCTATTTAATATTTTGCTTGTTTTTTACTGCAGGTTTATGAGGAAAAATCCTTCAAGTGCACAAGGGACAACAACAACTTCAAACAAGCGCTGGACATACAATAAGTCTTTTTACACCTCTATAGAGCTTTTGTAAACCTTACATGCTTAGAGAAAGATTAGTCTATTTGGCTGTTTGTTGCTAGATGCTTTTAGTACTAGGGAGATCTGTCTTGTCAGTAAGAATGATTTATCCGGCCAACAAATTGGTGACCATAGTGGGGAAAGAACTTGTTGTTTTTGGTTCTCTTTTATTTTGATTTGAGGAAAATTTTTTCCTGGTTTTTGATTGATGGATATCTGCCTGGGTAGCTTAGGTTTTCTCTGTTTTTGAAAATTTTGAAATCTTTTATGTTTTTCTTGAAATTTTCTGGGGACCGCACTTTGTTCTTTTGCACAGTGCGGACAGTTTCGCACTTTCCTTAAGTAAACAGTGCGGGACCGCACCCGTTACTTCTGGAAGCCTGGGATCCTGTTAATTTTTTTGAAAAACTTTAGATTTCTTTTTTCCAATTTAGTTTAGATTTAATTTAGGATTCTTAGCATCTACCCAGATCTATATTTTTCTATCAAAAATCCTTGTTTATGAGTTTCTTCCAGCAATTCTTCATCTCCTCAATCTCCATTAAGTTAATTGGGTGTTTTGAGTCTCTTTTTGAGAAATTCTTAATTTGATTTCCTTTTGTCATTACTTGGAGGTTTGTCTCAGGCTTTTCACAATTTAACATCTTTTTTCTTTTGTTTTTGCAAAAAAAAATTCCCCCTCATTGGGGGGGCTAAATTGTGTACGAGTGTTAATCGCCTTTGAGTGTTTTTTGATCTTTGGAACTCTCACCCAATTTTCTTCACTTGCACTTGATTGGTTCTCAGATCACATTAGAATCATCTTTTGTTTGAGAATTCTCTTGCATATATCACATTTTCATAATTAGAATTCTCATTTTCATAATATGAATGAAAAATGTGCATAGATTACATTTGCATACTTTTCAAGTGAACTGTGCATAGATTACAATTGCATAGTTTACATTCTGAAAAATCAATCGTAGATTTAGATCAATTTTCTTTTATTTGAATTTAGATGTTTTTATGCTTGTTTTAAAAACACAAAAATATAAAAAATTGTTTTGGGATTGATTTGCATTAGTTTTTCTTGATGAAATTAGTGCATTAGAGAATTTGTTATATTTTCTCTTAGTGATCAATTTTTGCATTATTGGAAGTGAATGGAAACTCTCTCCTTACTTTAGTTAGGATTCATCGAATGAAAATATTACATTATCATATTTGATTGCATTCAGTTTTGGTTCAAGTCATAACACCATTGGTTTCATATCCATTTACCCTTTGAGTAATAACAGCCTAAATAACACATCTCTTAATTAAAATTCATCTAGTAATTTTTACATTTTTAGGGCTCTTTCCACCAATATAGCTCAGGATTAGTGCTTTGGAATAGGTTGTAGTTAACTTTCCAAAGCAACAAAAAAAAACAAGTAGATAAATCTTGCAGTAGGAAATAAATCCAATTGTAACTGGTACAGTCTGGGAAGCTTCTCTTAAAGAAGTCAATCACGAGATCATGTCCGAACCTTTGAGACAATCAATTCTATTTCATTGGGAAAGATAGAAGATTTTTCATGCATTACAAATGGTAAACCTCGGATTAAGCATTGTCGAGGAGCCTGGGGTCACTTGTCGGTAAACCTCGAATTAACCATGTCGAGGAGCCTTCAAGGGGATTGAGCTTTGTTACTCTGCCATTGCACGTGGAATCGGATTGTAGACTGTTCCCCTAGTTGTATTTGTTACTGTTGGTAACCTTAGTGTGCATAAGCTTAAGATTATTTCCTAAGGTGACGGTGAAGGAAATATCTGACTGTACCTGGAGCAGACGTCGACTAGACTCACTTGGAATCTTTGGGGGTTCTCTTCACATGAGATGGCTTTGTGAGGAAACTTGTGCCAGTCTGTTTCATTAAGCAGGTTGTCGGGGTAACTGTTCCGACCGCCATTTCTGCATTAAAATTCTACGATGTTGGATTTCATCACCAACTAGTGTTTTTAGTGCGGGAATCTACTATTTATGTGTGGTTTTATTCCTAGATTTGATAGCGCATGTTAATTTGTTTGTTTTTACTTTTAGAGACCATAGGTGTGAATTGTGATTTTTAATTGTTAGGTGTGAATTGTGAATTGTCAATTTTAGTTTTAAATTGTTAATAAAATTCACTGAAGTTGAATATAATGGCAACTGTTACGGAATTTACCAACCAAGGAATCCCTCTTAACGAGAATCCTAGTGCTTTTACTTGCTTTGGAAATGTTGGTCCTCCTTATATGGCTACTTTGTCATTACCTAGATTTACAATAGGTTTACCGATATGGTTATTTTCAACTTCGTTGGCCCCGAATACTCAAATTGTTCCACCTCAACCGGATGCTTCAACTCAACAGAGTTCACCATCTCAACATCACCAACCTTCTGTTGACCCTTTACCTTCTTCGCCTAATATTTCTTCCTCTTCACTTGGTAAAATCCTTGACGCTAGTAACCAGGTGGCTAAGAAGAAGAATAAAGGGAAGAAGAAGAAGAAGAAGAAGAAGCAAGATAAGAAAGAATTCAACCAACCAACCATGGTTGTAAGTGTTAGTTGTGTTGAGGAAACCTCCAACATGCATTGTAAACCCAAATACCCTTGCAGTCTTTGTAAGGGCGACCACTTCCTTATCAATTGTCCTGGTATTCCAAAGGTCTTGGAAGTATGGTCAGAAAAATCTCATCAAATTTCTGTTGATCCATCAACCAGTGATAGTCAGGTTCCTGGGAAAAAGGGTAAATTTAGGTTTCCTTGTAAGTTATGCAAAGGGAGTCATCAAACTCATACTTTCCCTCACATGGATGAAGCCTCAAAATTATTGGAAAACCTTCTTGTTCCACAGCAAGAATTTCCAACTGGTTACTGTAAACTTTATCCCAACCTACCGTCAACTGACGGAGTGAGTGATCTAATTTTAAGTATAGTCGATCCCACTCTTCCATTGGAGAGTGAAACTCATATCACTTAGGTTGATGATCCATTAGTTGATCAAGTGGTTGATTTTATTTCACATTCGGTCGATCCCATTCTCCCTGTAGAGAGTGAACTTCATACCACTCAGGTTCTTCTTGTTACATCAGATTATTCTACGCTAGGGGGCATTTCACCTGTTTCTACAGAACCCCCTCCAAGTACTGAGGTGTTTTCCTTTGATTGGAATAGACTGACAGAACCTCGTCTTCCTTCCTCCATCCCTTTCCAAATCATTGTGAAGTCTGGTCATAGGGATATATATCGCACATAGGTAGATGAAGGTGCTTCTGTTAGTATTTTATCCTCAACTGCTTGGAAAGATTTGGGTTCTCCTCAGCTTGTGCCTATTACGCAGAATTTGAAAGCTTTTAACAGAATCATTAGTGAACTTTTAGGGATCCTTCCTAATTTCTCTATTACTTTGGAAGGTAAAATTGTATGTATTGATCTTATGGTAGTCCAAGGTCCCTTGGATTTCAATTTACTCCTTGGGCGAGACTATGTTTATGCAATGAAAGCTGTCGTATCAACACTCTTTCGCGTGATGTCTTTCCCTCACAATGGGAATATTGTGACTGTAGACCATCTTTCGTTCCCTAGTCTTGTTTCGACTACCAATAATATGACACCCCTAAATGTTCCTAATTCTAAAGTGGTATCTACCCTGCCACGGGTTAATTATGTGGCAACTAGTCCCATGTTTTCAGTTACTGATGTAAGCAAGCCTCTCATTGTTTGATCATCTTCCTTTGACTTAAATTCAGTAATTGACATGGAAAACTCTATGGGATTATTTGAACGCGATTTTCTTATCCCTTTTTAATCCCTTGACATGTGTTCCTTCTAGAGAACTATTATTCCTTCTGATGAAGACCTCTTGGAGGCCATGATCAAGGTGTGTCCATTGACATGTGTTTCTTCCAGTTGGAAGCCATGATCAAGTTGGTGCGAGGATAGTTCCTTTTACTGTATCAACCTCGTTAAAAAATTAATCAGTGGTGTGAGGATAGTTCCTTTTACTGTGTCAACCTCATTAAAAAATGAATCAATGAGACTGAGGAGAGTTCCTTTTACTGTGTCAACCTCATTAAAAAATGAATCAATGAGTCTGAGGACAGTTCCTTTTACTGTGTCAACCTCATTAAAAAATGAATCCGTGAGGCTGAGGAAAGTTCCTGTTACTGTGTCAACCTCTTTAAAAAATGAATCAGTGAGTTTGAGGAGAGTTCCTTTTACTGTGTCAACCTCGTTAAAAAATGAATCAATGAGTCCGCGGATAGTTCCTTTTACTGTGTCAACCTCGTTAAAAAATGAATCAGTTGGTGAGGATAGTTCCTTTTACTGTGTCAACCTCATTAAAAAATGAATCAGTTGGTCCGAGGATAGTTCCTTTTACTGTGTCAACCTCGTTAAAAAATGAATCAGTTTATGAGGAT
The DNA here is from genome assembly GCA_034641835.2 of Pinus albicaulis. Taxonomy (NCBI): domain Eukaryota; kingdom Viridiplantae; phylum Streptophyta; class Pinopsida; order Pinales; family Pinaceae; genus Pinus; species Pinus albicaulis. The sequence goes on from CM076573.1 coordinate 592,976,851, forward strand.
AGTTCCTTTTAATGTGTCAACCTCGTTAAAAAATGAATCAGTGAGTGGTGAGGAGAGTTCGTTTTACTGTGTCAACCTCGTTAAAAAATGAATCAGTCAGCGATGAGGACAACTCTTTTCCTCTGTCAACCTCATTAAAAAATGAATCAGTAGATAGATTTTTGAGAGTAGATTGATAGATTATAAATAACTAGTTTCTGAGGATGGTTCCTCTTACTGAGTCAACCTCGTAAAAAAATGAATCAGGTGTGAGGATAATTCCTTTTACTGTGTCAACCTCGTTAAAAAATGAATCAATTAGTCGAGAGCATAGTTCCTTTTCTTGTGTCAAGCTTGTTTAAAAAATGAAACAAGCTTCCATGAGGACAGTTCTTTTACTGTGTCAACCTCATTAAAAAATGAATCAGTGAGTTTGAGGATAGTTCCTGTTACTATGTCAACCTCTTTAAAAAATGAAACATGTGTTTGAGGATAGTTCCTTTTACTATGTCAACCTCGTTAAAAAATGAATCAGTCGGCGTTGAGGAAAGTTCCTTTTATTGTGTCAACCTTGTTAAAAAATGAATCAGTGAGTTTGAGGAAATTTTCTTTTACGGTGTCAACCTTGTTAAAAAATGAAACATGTAGATGAGGATGGTTCCTGTTACTGAGTCAACCTCATTAAAAAATGAATCAGGTTTGAGGACAGTTCTTTTCCTGTGTCAACCTCATTAAAAAATGAATCAGTTGGTCAGAGGATAGTTCCTGTTACTGAGTCAACCTCATTAAAAAATGAATCAGTAGGTTATATAGGTATATTGTAGAAAGTAGATACGAGGATAGTTTCTTTTACGGTGTCAACCTCGTTAAAAAAATGAAACATGTAGAAGAGGAAAGTTCCTTTTACTGTGTCGACCTCGTTAAAAAATGAAACACGTTGCCATGAGCATAGTTCTTTTCCTGTGTCAAGCTCGTTAAAAAATGAAACAAATCCTCCCCTAATTGAGTCCAGTCTTTGACTAGATCTCGTAAATGTTAAGTCATATATTTAGGTTAGTTTTTGCATAATTTTCTTACAGTTTTAGGTTGGGTATTTCATATGATCTCGTAAATGAACCTTCATTCCATCCAGCTATTAATTACCAACAGTGTACTTAGTTGAATGAAATGAAGCTGGGGGGCATGCGCTCTAGCAGTTACGCTTAGGGGGCATCAAACACAGTTTTCTCTCTGTTTCAAGCTTCTGTAAAAATGAAACCACTTTGAAGCATAGTTTTTCTCTGTTTCAAGCTTTTGTAAAAATGAAACCTATCTTGAGTCAATTTCGGTTATTTTCAAGACTCATTAAACTCATGAAAATCCAGAGATTATTTTTCTATCTTTCATTCTCGTAAAGTACATGAAAATGCTGAGTTCTTTCCATCTTTTCCTGCTCATAAATTAAATTTAAAGTCAGCCACAGGAGTATATTTTTATCCCTTTTTCGAATTTGTTAAAACTTACAAAAAAGTGAAAACCATGAGTACATTTTTATCCCTTTTTCGAACTCGTTAAAACTTACGAAAAAGTGAAATCTTGAGTTCTCTTTTAAGCCCTTTTCAGACTCTCTAAACATGAAAAGATTTCCAAGAACTTGATTATTTGAACTCGTTAAAGTAAATGAATGATCCTCCCTTCAGTATAAGTTTACCCCTTTTACGGACTGAAATGGACTATTTACAAAAAAGGTATACGTTGACTAATTATGGTCAATAGAGTTCTCTCCCACATTATTCTATCCTTTTTCAGGCTGGAGAGACTAAATTTACGAAAAAGTACACCCATGGATTTTTATTTAGTTTTTTCTTCTGACTCCCTAAAATTGAAAAACACCGAGTTTCTCCTATACTGGACTCGTTAAAATTTAACAGTAAAGGACCTGTTCAATTTCAAACAGGAATGAACCACTCCTTCTTAGGTTTCGAATCTTAAACTAAGTTGGACTCATCCGAAGGATGAGCTTATAAACAAGAAAATGTTATCCTCCTCAAGCTTGTCAAAACTAAAGAGGTACTTGCCAAAAATGGTGGGGGAAAAGAGAGAAAATTTGACTTGTTTGTTGTATTTTGATTTTTCGAAAATCTAGTCAACCACTCTTGAGCACGACACTTTTGTTCACTTGGGTTGGGAAAATCCTTTGCCTAACAGTTAATCAAACCGTATTGAAAGTATTCAACTGGTTTCTGGGTATTAGCCTTCGGTTAATTGTCACCAAGCCATCTGCAGTGTCGTTATGTGTTCAAGAGGACAGTTCAAACAAACCATTCATTTGCGAAATATTTTTCATCCATTTTGACCATCCCTGAGTCAATCCTTGCCAATATATTTCTTCAAAACTTGATCTATGATTTCATGTTGTAGTCTTGCCTACGACGGATCACTTTCTATCAACGATAGCTCATTATCTAGGAAGTTGATCTAGAAATCGTCAGTACCTTGAAATCTGCATGCCTCAATGGCAGGTTTCTCGCCTTCGACGACAGGTTGCATCATTGACCTCCGATCGAATGATTCTGTGACATGTTCGACTTCAGCTCATTCATTCACATTTCATGGATTGTACTGAGTACTTTGAGCGCCATTGACATTACTGGTGGTTTCTCTCACACTTGTTAATAGTTCACATCATTGACTGGTAATCAAGTGGTTTCTACCATGTTCGACTTGAACACATTTAATCACATGGATAGAATCGTACTGGTTCGAGAAGCAGAAATCAAGACCCTGGATCTAGTTTCTACCATCCAGGCTGTGAGGAATTTTTTTATTCATTTATGTAGCAGACTATTCATTACATATGGTTGCGCCCATGCTGTGTCTACACTATTGATGTAATATTAAAATCATTTCTGTATCAGAACAAGTTTAGTTAGTTTTTGATCTGAGTATTGGAATGCCTACCTCAGCGATGATATGATTACATATATATATTTTGCATTGAATGTTTTTACAGGTTCCGACTGGGGTGTCCATAGGATGATCCTTGAAATGATAAATTACTTCACTCTTTATATATGACAGACTTCATCTTCATCTATTTCAGACTTCACACTTTAGGGGGCAATTTGTTACACTAAAAACTGTCACCTTGACATTCTGCTAACTGTATGAGCTCATTAACACTCATACATGCCTCCTCTGCAAGTCCTACAACCTTTACTCCTCATGTCAAGCCCTAAAACAGGAGGAAAAACCCTAAAAATCTCTGAAACTTTGGGTACGCATGTAACATGAAGCCTACCTGCGTTCCTAGCTTGGGTACGCAGGTAATACACTGCTTACCTGCATTCTAGAATGCAGTTTTCCTTTGCAATGCCTGCATACCCTCCTCAAAGTAAAAAACGTGAGAAAGTAAAGTCAAAAAAATGGTTTGAGGTCAATTCTAGAAGGTTCTAGATGAGAATTTTTGGGGATGAGTATGCTTTGATAAGGTGCATGTATCCCTCACCTTAAGGAAATAATCCCTTGATGTGAGGAGTCTATCCTTTGAAGGAGGATTCTATCCCTACAAAGGTGGAATCCTAACCTCCTCATCTGATCTATAAAAGGAGGCATTGGGTAGCCTCAAATGGTTAAGTTTTTGGAGATTAAGTTTTTGGAGATTAAGATTTTGGAGATTGAGATTTTGGAGATTGAGAATTAGAGGTCAAGCTTAAGAAGATTTGAGGTTAAGTTTTGTTGATATTTAGACTCAGTTGACTAACACTTTTGTGAGGAGAGATTACATACCTCTACTTGTCTTGGTTGGAGGAATGCAGATATTATCAAAGTAGAGGAGACTCCTACTTCGGACCCTAGGAAGGCCTGTGCAACATCAAGGCTCAGGTTTTAAGGTTTTCCTTCTTTTGAAATTAATACAAATATACTCATTTTTCTCAATAAGCTGTCTGTTCATGGTTTATTTCATAGATTCCTTGATCACTATGATAAGCATGGTTTATGATGATTTCTATACAGGTCCTATTTAATATTTTTCTTGTTTGTGACTGAAGGTTTACGAGGAAAACTTCTTCAAGTGCACGAGGGACAACAACGACTTCAAATAAGCGCTGGACATACGGTAAGTTTTTTTACACCTCTATAGAGCTTTTGTAAACCTTACATGCTTAGAGAGAGATTAGTCTATTTGGCTATTTGTTGCTAGATACTTTTAGCACTAGGAAGATCGGTCTTGTCCGCAAGAATGATTTATCCGACAAACACTTTGGTTGCAAGTACTTCTAAACTTTTATTGATGACTTTTCCAGACGTGCTTGGGTATTCTTATTAAAACTCAAGAGTGAATTTTTCAACATGTTCTTGGCCTTTAATGCCCTTATTGAGAAACAATCTAGACATCCAATTCTTAAGTTAAGATGAGACAATGGAGGAGAATATGTTAACAACAAATTTATCAACTTATGCACCGAGCATGGCATTAAATTGCAACATATTGTTTCATATACTCCACAACAAAATGGTGTAGCTGAATGGAAGAATCACACCTTAAAATAAATGGATGATTGTATGCTTCAATCTAAAGGACTTAATCTCAATATTTGGACAGAGTCAATTAACTGTGAAAATTACATAGTAAATCACACTCCTACTAAGGTTTTAAAGAATATAACTCCAGAAGAAGCTTGGAGCTCAATCAAACTAGATGTAAGTCACTTTCATGTTTTTGGAAGTGATGCTTGGGCCCATATTCCAGATGTGAAACATAAAGCCTTCAAACCTAAGAGTGAAAAATGCATTATTCTTGGATATTCTGAAGATGTCAAAGGATATAGAATTCTTCAACCAAAATCCAAAAATATAGTCATTAGAAGAGATGTAAAATTTGATGAAACTATATCGGCCTCTGAGCCTAGTTCGGCAGGTGTGCCACCTTTGGCCTATGAGCCTAATTCGACATATGTGCCACCTCTCTCTCTCTCTCTCTTCTATTTTTAATAGCATTCCTTCTAGTTCAGATGATGATAATGAGGATGAAAATCCTCCTCCACCTCTTAAATTTATTCCTTTTACTCCACAGCTTCCAAAATGGGTCTACTCTACTCGGGATGCAACAGGTTCTCTTGCAGGTGACCCTGTAGATTGGGGACGTACACGTTATCTGTTTGAATGAGTCTCTTCCTTATTGGCTCAAGTTGCAGAAAATCCTGATCCAAAAACCTTTGAAGAAGCCTCTGGTCATCCATATTGGGATGAAGCTATGAATGAAGAATATCGTTCCTTATTGGAAAACAATACTTGGGATCTTGTTCCTCTTCCAAAAGGAAGAAAACTTGTTAGATGAATATGGGTTTACAAAACCAAGTTTGGACTAGATGGAAAAGTGGATAGACATAAAGCTCATCTTGTCGCTAAAGGATTTTCACAAGTTGAAGGCATTGACTATACTGAAAACCTTGCCCCTGTTGCCAAAATAAATTCTATCCGCCTTGTTATTTCCCTTGTTGCCTCCTTTAAATGGGAATTCCATCAAATGGATGTTAAATTCGCCTTCTTACGTGGAGATTTGCATGATAAAATATACATGGAACAACCCCTTGGATTTATCCAAAATGACTCCAGCCTTGTTTGTCACCTTAGGAAGTCTCTCTATGGTCTCAAACAAGCTCCTCAGGATTGGTATGCCAAAATGGATAAATTTCTATTAGATAATGGCTTTTCTAGGTGTCATTCTGACAACACTGTCTACACCAAGAAAGTGGGTAAGTCCTTCACCATCCTTGTTCTTTATGTTGATGATCTTATCCTTACTGGTAGTGATCCCAACCATATAAACCATGTGAAGTGTAGCCTCAAAAAGAAGTTTGAAATGACAAAATTGGGACACTTGCATTATTTCCTTGGTCTTCATGTCTTACAATTTGAAGAAGGTATTACCCTCTCTTAGTCCAAGTACGCCTGTGATATTCTACACCTATTTGAAATGGAAGAATATAAGCCAACACCTTCTCCATTTTAATCTAGAGTCAATATTTCAGTCACTTGTACTACCCTCCAATTTGATGCTACCTTATACCCTCAACTTGTTGGTAAACTTCTGAATCTAACCCATACCCATCCTAACCTTTCCTTTGTTGTTGGGCTTGTTTCTCGGTTTATTAATCAACCTCATGAAAGTCATTGTAAAGAAACTAGAATAATACTTCAATATATTCGAGGTATAGTTCAGTTCACGATTCATTACAGTGCAGGAGTGTCTCCATTGTTGATTTTTTTCACTGATTCTGATTGGGTTGGTGACCCTTATGATCAAAAGTTTACTGCAGGATATGTATTCATTCTTGGTTGAGCACCTATTACATGGTCCTGTATGAAACAAAGTTCCATCTCTATTTCTTCAGAAGAAGCAGAGTATCATGGTGTAGTTGAAGCTAGGAAGGAAGCCATGTGGCTTCATTAGATCCTGTCTGAATTTTTTTTTCATCAGCAACATCCAACTACACTTTGGTGTGATAATCAGAGTGCCATTCAGCTATGTAAAGATCTAGTTCATCATCAGCATATGAAATACATTGCGATCCACATAGACTTCATTAGAAAGCTCATTCATGATCATGTTCTTGAAGTGCATTATTGTCAAACCAATGATCAAGTAGCTGATATCTTTACAAAGGCTCTCACAAAAGTGAAGTTTACCAAACTTTGATCCATGCTTGGAGTTCAGGAAAGTTATCATTAAGGGGGGACATGCTCTAATGCCTCCTTCCTTCTCCGATTGTGTCACCTTTGTAAATCCTTCAATCCTATCCCAAGTTGTTCTCAAGGGGGGATGTTAGGATATTCTGACACATAGGAAATAGTTAAGAATAGCTTAGTATAGTGTAGAGTTAGGTAAAGTGTGTTTCTTTACTATGTGCATTTGTAACTTATAGTCCGACGGTCACAATTTGTAGTGATCTGATGGTTCACTCTCTCCTCGGTATTAACGACACTTGATCCATGGCTTAGCACCTGATTGTTCCAAGATTTCTATTTAAAGAGCATGGAGGGTAATTTTTCCAGTAAACGTTTATGAGAGAAACATATGTAACTTTTCTTTTATATTAATAAATTTCCTGAATTGGCCGCGTTGGCTCAGGCCACAGACTATTTCCATCTCGAGGGTTTTAACCACATGATAATATTGGTGTACTAATATGGGATGTGTTTGTGAGTGGTGACCTTTTGTTTTTGATCTAAGGAACTTACCATGTAAATTCCTACAAAGGATAAGTGGTTAAGGAATGAGAAAATCACCTAGTTAATAAATATATGTATCAACATGTATAAATATTATTTTGTGGAGAAAATATCTAATTGGTAATTAGAAATGCCCAGTAATTATTTTGCATATGCGTGGAGAGAAATCATATGGTTAGAATACATGTTGAATGATAAATTGTGAGTTGTTTCACATGGTTTTGAGTGGTTGATATATGGTTTCATAAAACCATGTGTGGGTTCAAGAATGCATAGCTTTATTTATTCACAGATTGTAATGATGGTAATGTATGAAATGGTATATGCACATGGTTTATAAAAAAATCATGAATAGTATATATATACCATCAAACAATTTTCAAGGTACCTTAATTTTCATATGGGTGGAAATCACTCTTTAATTAAATGCAAAGTGTATGTAATGGTGAACATGATAAAGGAGATGAAGATGATTATGTATTGTTATTTGCAGAATTCATGGAAAACCCATAGTGATGCCATAATAGTTGGTGTACAAGATAAAGATTGTGAGAAAGATATTTTTGAGTTGAAGGCATGTCTAGACGTATCAATGGAGCTAAAACAGAATAAAAAACATGGATGGGTAATTAATATAACAATTAGATGGCCTATAAAGCAGTTGATTCCAAGGATATAAAAACACAAGTTGAAATTTTTGTTAAGGGAAGTAGAAAACTCCAAATAAATGAGATTACTGTATGAATTTGTGAACCAGAGCAAGAACTCATGGAAAATTATGGTGCTCAAATGAAATCTATTGATATGAATGTGGGTTTTATTCTCACAAATGGCACCACAAATTGCTAGAAGATCCACATATGATTACTGAATCGTGGATGGAATAAAACAATGATGTTGGTTTTAACTCTAAAAATTGGTGTGTGGATGTAGGATGTGTTGTAGATGATGGTTTTGATTCCTGCAAGGATGAAGACCAGTCTGTTGAAATTACTTCTAAAAGTGACCGTAAAATTATAACGAAATTTGAAGAAGAATTACACTTTCTAGAGAAGATGTTGATGGAACCTGAATCTAATCAAGTTGTAGATAAGGAAGAGAAATGCTCAATCAATAAAAATGTGGAACGTGAATATATTTTTCAATTTAATGTTAAAGATAATGAATTGATTTTCCAAACTAGTAACAATAAATTTCAGCCTAAAAATAGATTGGATATTGAAATTGAAGAACTGATGAAACTAATGGAAAAAATACATAAACTGAGATATTGCAAGGTGAGACAAAAGGACAGAAAAATGATGCATTTGAATTCTCAAGTGTACATCACCAAAATCAATGGAAGGTTGCAAAACAAAATTTGGAAACTCGGGGAATTAAAAATAACATCAATTCCTGTAGAACAACAAAGAATGGATGATGAGTTCCATACTAAAGTATAGGATCTAGTAGGAATTTTGATCAATTTATGAAGGCATATGGTTGGGATATCATGAATTTCTTTTACCTGTAGAGTCTGATGCAGGATCATCTAACTTAGGGTTACCTGTTTACCAATGGAGTTGGTTCCCTAAGTTAGGATTTAAATATTTATTGTATTTCCCTATAGTTTTAGGAGAAAAGGAACTCTACAACCTAGGATGGACAAGTGGGTGTTACATGGGTGATAATTAGATGCGTGAGCGTTAGATGTGAGATGTTAATTTTGAGATGTGAGATATGAGATATTTTATAAATTCATTTTTTTATATTGTAATTTTCCTTATTAATAAAATTATGAACTATTTTTTAGATTAAAGAAATTATAATATACATATCATATTAAAGTATTTGACATATAAATAATAATAATTATTTAACATCCATTTTACAATATAAATTAAAATAATAATTGCATAACCATCTTTAAATTTAATTAATAAGACGATAAAAAAATAATATTTATTCAATCATGAATATTTACCATGGATATTATTAACTTCTAAATAAGTTTTTTTATAATACCATGGGCCAAAACCAAGAAGAGAAAGATAAATAGAGGGAGGGGGAGAGGGAAAGGAGGGAAAAAATCATAATACCCTGGGCTAAAGCATGTTTATGAATACCATGAGCCATCTAGGCTTTTGACTATTATGTTATGGATCTAGGATATTAATTATTTATTTATAATTACTTTTAAGGTATATCCAAACCCACCATCCTCATGACTACTAAAAATATTCCCATAGAGATTAAGTCTAGGTTTTAATAAATTAAAAATGAGAATACTTTTATATATACAAAAGTGAAATTTATATAATATAAATAATATTATAAATAACCAAAATAGATTCATTTTAACCAAATATCCAAGAAAAGAGAGAAACAAAATTGACTAACAATGAGAGAGGAAACATAGTGCATAATTATTTGGCATGATTAATCCAGAATATAGGTTTAATATTTTACAACGAATTATGTTTTTTTATTTTACTTTTTAATTTAGATAATTTCTTAAATAAAATACAATGGGATCATATTTAAGAGAGAGAGAGAGAGAGAGAGAGAGAGAGAGTGGGGGAGAGTGACATAGAGGTGGGAGAGATAGGGAGAGAGAGGAAGGAAGAGAGAGAGGAGGGGGGAGAGGAGGAGAGAGGGAGGGGGAGAGAGATGGATTTAGATGGGGAAAGAGGGGGGGGAGGGGAGAATAAATACATTGAGAGATATAGGTGGAGAGAGAGGGAGTGATAAGGGATAGATGAAGATGGAATGAGGAAGATATGAGACAAAGGAAGGGAGAGAAAAGGAGCGGTTAGAGATAAAGGAAGAAGAGGAAGAGAGAGGCAAGGAGAGATAGATATGGAGGGGGAGATAGGGGAGAGTAAGAAGGATAGAGAGAGGGATAAAGTGACAAACTTGAATGGTGGAGAGAGAGTGTGTGTGTGATGGGGGAGAGAGATAGATGGAGGTGGAAGAGAGAGGAAGGAAAAGAGAGGGGACTTCAGAGAGAGGAGAGAGAGTATGGGAGATAGATATGGAGTCGAAAGGGAGAAAGTGAAGGAGGGAATAACAAAGAGTTTGATAGATAGAGGTGGAGACAAAAAGGGAGTGATAAGGGAGATATGAATATGGAATGAGGAAGAGAGGAGACGAGGGAAGGGAGATAAAAAGAGAGGATAGAGATAGGTAAAGAAGGGGAAGGAGAGACAGGGTGGCATAGATATGGAGGGAGGAGAGAGGGGGAGAGAGATGGAGAGAGAGACGTAGATAGTGGCATAGTTGGAGGGTGGAGAGAGTGTGTGTGTGATCAGGGGAAGAGACAGAGGGAGGTGAGAGATAAAGGGAGAGAGAGGAAGGAAGAGAGAGAGGACTTGAGAGAGAGGAGAGAGAGATGGGGAGTTGGAAGGGGAATAAATACATAGAGAGAGAAAGGTGGAGAGAGGGAGAGAGTGAAAAGGGAGAGATGAAGTAAAAATGTTGTGTAACCAGCTCCAAAAAGAGAAGAAAAGAGATATAAACGCCTTAGAAATGAGCCACTTCGAGGGGGCAACCTCCAATACATTACATAAATGAACAATTCTTGGATGATACAATTCACAAAACCTCCTTTCTATATATAGGAGTTAATGGGGCCATAATGTAATCCTAGCCGACCTAACAATAATAATTTAAGGGCACAATAATAACAAAATGGGGGTTACAAGGGTACAATAATAACAATAAGGGGTTTACACTAGCAATAATAAGGGGCTATACTAGTGATATAGGGACCTAACATGCCCCTCTCCTTCAAAAAAAGTGTTGTCCTCAACACTTGAGTAGCTCCGGGTGCTTCTGTATAAAATTCTCATCCTCCCATGTAGAATCTCCAGTGGGTAAGTTCTTCCACTTGATGAGATACTCTGAAATTGATCGATTCCGTAGTTGTCGAGTTCTTTTTTCCATGACTGCTTCAGGTTCCAATATGATTTTCCCTTCTCCATCAAGTTCTGGAAATACTGTTTGAACTGGAAGATCTTCACCTATAACCTTCTTTAAGCATGAAACATGGAAAACTGGATGTACTCGCGAAGAAGCAGGAAGCTCCAATTTGTATGCCATAGTACCAATCTTTGCAACACCTTGTAAGGACCATAGTACTTTGGCGATAATTTATTATCCTTCTTTGCTTGCTTGAGGGACATTTGTTTGTATGGTTGTAGCCGTAAAATACCCAATCTCCTACATCAAAACTTCTCTCGCTACGATGTTGATCTGCCTGTTGTTTCATTCGATTTTGTGCCAAATTCAGGTTATCCTTTAAGAGTTGGAGAACTTCTTGCTGATGCTCGATGTGATCTTCCACTGCTTGAACCTTTGAATTTTTCCTTAAAGATGATGTGATGGATGGTGGATGATATCCATAAAGTGCCATAAATGGGGTCATTTTTGCTGCAGTATGGAAGGAAGTGTTATACCACCATTCAAAGAGAGGTAACCACTTGACCCATTGTGTTTGTTTATCAGATACAAAACAACGAAGATATCCTTCCAAACATTTATTTACTATCTCAGTTTGACCATCCGATTGAGGATGATAAGATGAGCTATGAGCTAATTGAGTACCCAAACAAGAAAATAACTCCGTCCAAAAATTTCCAGTAAAAATGGGATCTCTGCCGCTCACAATAACCCTTGGGCTTCCATGTAGCTTTTGAATTCTGTCCATAAATGTAGTAGCAACTGTACTTGCTTTAAATGGATGAGATAATGCACAAAGTGTGCATACTTGGTAAGTCTATCAACTACCACCATGATGACATTCTTTCCTTCGGACTTAGGTAAACCTGTGATAAAATCCATTGAAATCTCCTCCCAACGTTGACTTGGAATGGATAAAGGTTGTAGAAGTACCGGGGTCTTAATTGTCTCCACTTTATTCTGCTGGAAAACCAAACATTCCACCACAAACTTTTGAATATCAGATTTAAGGCCATCCCAAAAAAATTCTTTCTTCACCCTGTGGTAAGTTTTTAAAAATCCTGAGTGTCCTCCTAAAGGAGAAGTGTGCAATTCGAGAAGAATCTTTTGTTTTAGTTGGGAATTATTACAAAGATATAAGCCATCTTTGTACCATAAGGAATCATTTTTCCAACTAAATGTATCAGATGTACTAGGATCTTGCTGCAACTTTTGAATGAGTATCCATACATCTTTGTCCTTCTTCCATTCATCTCTTGCTTCAGTTATCCAATCTGGTTGGATAACAGAAATGGCACAAAGCAATGCTTCCACCTCTTCATTCTTTCTTGAGAGTGCATCTGCAACAACATTCAGCTTTCCTTTTTTGTAGATTACTTCAAAGTCGTAACCCAACATCTTTGTGACCCATTTTTGCTGTTCTTCTGACGATAGTCTTTGTTCCAAAAAGTGTTTAAGACTATCATGATCAGTTTTTACCTTCAAGTGTCTTCCCATTAGGTAAGTTCACCATTTCTTTAGTGCATGTAGTATTGCTAACATTTCCTTCTCATAAATAGGTTTCTGTAAATACTTTCCTTTGATTGGACGACTTTCAAAAGCAATGGGTCTTCCTTCCTGCATTAAAACTGCACCAATTCCATTTCTCGAGGCATCACATTCCACAATAAAGGTTTTTGTGAAGTCTGGCGTAGCTAAGACCGGTGCTAGGCACATTGCCTCTTTAAGATGTTCAAAGGCCTTAGTTGCTTCAGGAGTTCATGAAAATGCATCTTTCTTCAATAATGTTGTTAGAGGTGCTGCTATTCTCCCATAATTCTTAACAAACTTGCGATAATACCCTGTTAACCCGAGAAATCCTCGCAACTGTTTTATGGTTGTGGGAACTTTCCATTCCTTAATGGCTTTAATTTTGTTAGGGTCCACTTTAACACCCTCGTGAGATACAATATGACCCAGATATTCCACCTCTTGTACTCCAAAGAAACATTTGGACTTTTTTGCATATAATTGTTTCTCCCGCAATAGTTTGAGCACCCTGTCAACATGTTCAACATGATCCTTCCAAGACCTGCTGTAGATTAGTATATCATCAAAAAATACTAGCACAAATTTTCTAAGGAAGGGTTTGAAAATGGAATTCATCAACCCTGAAATGTAGAAGGTGCATTGGTAAGGCCAAAAGGCATGACCAAAAATTCATAATGACCCTCATGAGTTCGAAATGCTGTTTTTGGAATATCTTCAGTCTTCATTCTAATTTGATGATATCCTGAACGAAGATCCAACTTGGTAAAATAAATTGCTCCATGTAATTCATCCAATAATTCATCAATCACAGAATGGGAAATTTATCTTTAATGGTGAGCTTATTGAGCTCCCTATAATCCGGACACATGCGCCATGATCCATCCTTCTTGTGTACCAATACTACAGGAGCAGAGAAAGAACTTTGACTAGGTTGAATTATACCCGCCTCTAACATTTCTGCAATCATACGTTCAATTTCGCTCTTTTGGAAGTAAGGACATCTATAAGGCCTGATGTTTGGAGGAACACTTCCTGGAATCAAATGAATAGCATGATCATGATCACGAATAGGTGGGAGTCCTTTGGGAGTTTCAAACACCTTGGAATGATTGTCCAAGACTTGTTGGAGATCTGCAGAAATAGATGATTTTGATGTTGGAACTTCTAGTGAGCACAATTGTGCAATTACGCCTCGCTGTTCTTTCTTTAGAAGCTTTGTCATGACATTAGAGCTTATTATCCTTCCTGGCTTCCCCGCAATACCCCGTAATTCGACTTCCTTTCCTTCTGAAAAAAATTTCAAGAAAAGTTCTTGAAAATTAAAACCTACCGTCCCCAAAGATTGTAACCATTGTACTCCTAGTACAACATCAGCACCTCCCATAGGAATGGAAAGCATTGGACTAGTCAATACATATTCCCCCATGGTTAGCTTGATATTATGAAAATTTCCAGAGAAATTTATAGTTCCTCCATTTGCAACCATCACTTGACATTCTGGTGCTGGGTATAGGAAATAATTTAATTCCTTGGCTACCTTACAATGAATAAAATTATGGGTGCTACCTGAATCAATCAACACTATTACCCTTTTCTTCTTGATCTGTCCTACTATCTTGAGAGTTTGAGGAGTGGTAATTTCGGCCAGTGCATTACATGATATGGTCGGATTCATTTCTTCCTCTTCTATGGCTGGTTCCTGGTGTATATCCTCTTCTTTTTCATTTTCTTCTTCTTCTTCACAATCTATGTAAAATAATTTCTTTTCAGCACACTTATGACCTTTAGTGTATTTTCTATCACAACTGTAGCAAAGCCCTTTTGCTCTTTTTTTCTTCCAATTGTTGTGGTGTCAACCTTGTAGGTTGTGGAAATCTAGGTGTAGCAACACTTCCTTCTTTATAGAATTGAGTGGTAGGCTTCCTTGTCGCCATAATTTTACATTCAACTTTTCTTGCCAACCTGAATGCCTTCTCCAATGAATCAGGTTCCAAAACACGAACTTCATGTTGGATGTTATCGTTTAAAATGCCTAGGAAGAGATCAATCCTGTGTTCCTCTGTAAGATCAGTTACCCTTATATTCAATTTTTGGAAGTCCTCAATGTGCTGCCCCACTAAACCCTTTTGTTTGAGATTTATCAATTGGGTAAAGAAGGTGTTTCTCTTTGTATCCTCATAATGTGCTATCATTTCCTCCGTAAAAATTGACCAAGTGACAATTTTTTTACGGAGCAAAGCCATTGATACCATACAAATGTATTTTGTTCTAAATGTAAAGTTGCAATGCGTACCTTTTGTGTGTTTTGCACGTTATGGAGATCAAAATATTGCTCCATCTGTAGTATCCATGTTACCAGATCCTTTCCATCAAACTTCTTCATATCCATTTTTGGAATATGGTGGTTCTTCCTGCCAACATTCGAGTTTATGAAATCATGATTAACATTTATTTTGTTCTCATCAGGAGGTTCTTCTCCTATATTTCCACCATTAGGAATCATTTCTGGTTTTAAGCTTGTCATCAAGCCTTCCATGTATTCTTTTAGATCATTCTTCATGTTTTCCATGTTGTCTTTCATGTCATCCATCTTAGCTTCCACGCCATCCATTTTAGCTTCCATGCCTTTCTTCAAACCGTCCATTTTCACTTCCACGCCATCCATTTTAGCTTCCATGCCTTTCTTCAAACCATCCATCTTCACTTCCACGCCTTTCTTCAAAACCTCCATTTCATTTTTTGTTGCTTTTTGCGAGAGTGAAATTTGTTGCACTTGCTCTTGTAATTTTGATAGATCATGTTGCAATTCTTCATCTTCATGAGTCATAGTAGAGCCTTCTGAAGGCTTAATGGGTGTTGAATTCTTTTAGGGGCCATTTTAGAATCCAATATTGATATCTATTCTACAATATTCCCTTGGAATCAATTCAACTTGATTCTTCAAACAAGACTTATGCAATTCGGAAAAAAAATACACACCTTTTACTAGCTTTTAGGAGATCGATATTGAAATTGAGTTATCTCTGTAATTGAAAATCTTCGATATCTGAAATTCAGCCTTGTAGTAGCCCTCTAAAGCTTCTTTCAAATGCCACAGGTCTGACCTGATTTTGATTCTCCAAGACAAAGTTGTGTCCAATCTCCCACAATGACCTAATTCTGGACTGGTTCAGTAGAGCGAACTTGTACGACTTGCCACGTGTCACTGTTTTGTCCTTTGTCTCTGAAATTGATAGCGAAGAAACTGCAGGCTGTGTAATTGTGACCACTTTTGACGGCACTCCAATCCAATCTTCAGAGAGAGAGTTATTGAACTTTTCCCACGATCACCTCTTTGAGATGAAATTCAGGAGCCTGAAAAAGCACTACCTTCCACAGATCATATCTCCAAAAAATATTGCGAACCAAGTTCTGAAATTTTTTGACGAATTTCCTCAGGATTTCAGCTTCGCACCATATGAATTTCAGACTCTGAACCTTCGTACAAAACAATTTATAGCGCAAATGCCACGATGACCTGTTTATGAGCCTGAAAATACCTGATCAGCCAGATCATATCTCCGAAATTATTGCGAACCAAACTCTGAAATTTTTATACGAGCTTTCTCAGGATTTTTTCTTCGCACACTAAAAATTTCAGCTTCTGAAACTTCGTAGAAAACAAGTTATAGCGAAAATGCCACAATGACCTGTTTGGAGCAGCGAAACCCTAGAATCCAAAGCTCTGATACCAAATGTTGTGTAACCAGCTCCAAAAAGAGAAGAAAAGAGATATAAACGCCTTAGAAATTAGCCACTTCGAGGGGGCAACCTCCAATACATTACATAAATGAACAATTCTTGGATGATACAATTCACAAAACCTCCTTTCTATATATAGGAGTTCGTGGGGCCATAATGTAATCCTAGTGGGCCACAATGTAATCCTAGCCGACCTAACAATAATAATTTAAGGGCACAATAATAACAAAATGGGGGTTACAAGGGTACAATAATAACAATAAGGGGTTTACACTAGCAATAATAAGGGGCTATACTAGTGATATAGGGACCTAACAAAAAGAGAGAGAGAGAGAGAGAGAGAGAGAGAGAGAGAGAGAGTCTATGTTTGGGGGCTGAGATAGCGATATAGATGAAGGGGGTATAGAGAGAGAGGGAGAGAGGGAGAGAGAGCAAACATATATATGGGGAGAGGAAGAGGGGGAGATATATAGATAGATAAATATGGAGAGATAGTGTGTGTATGCAGGATGATATAGAGATATAAATAAGGAGATACAAGGGAAGTTGTGTATATATATATATATATATATATATATATATATATATATATATATATATATATATATATATATATATATATATATATATATATAGATATAGATATATATATATATATATATAGAGAGAGAGAGAGAGAGAGAGAAAGAAATAAAAGCATAGATGTTAGATCTAGAAAGTCATGAATATTTTGGGTTTTCACTAAAATAGATGTATTGATTTCAGTGTAGTTGTTCATTTCTAATCCTATTTGAGCGCTTGCACTAGATGCATTGATTTCAATGTAGATGTCCATTTCTAATCCTATTTAATACCTTACACTAGATGCATTGATTTTAGTGTAGATGTTCATTTATACTCCTATTTGATTGCTTGCACTATATGCATTTTTTTCATTATAGATGTTGATTTCTATTTGTATTTAATCATTTGCACTAGATGTACTAATTTCAGTGTAGATGTAATCCTATTTAATACCTTACAGTAGATGACTTAATTTCAATGTAGATGTTGATTTCTACTCGTATTTCATTGGTTGCACTAGATGCATTGGTTTCAATGCAAATATTGATTTCTAATATTATATGATCCCTTGCATTATATGCATTGATTTTAGTGTATATGTCAATTTATAATTCTATTTAATACTTTGAACTATATGTATTGATTTCGGTGTAGATGTTTATTTCTACTCCTATTTGTTTGTTTGCATTGATTACATTGGTTTCAGTGTATATATTGATTTCTAATCCTATTTGATTTCTTGCAATAGATGCATTTATTTTAGTGTAGATGTTGATTTCTGATTTGATGCAACTAGACGTATGATGTACACTAATTTTAAAGTAATTAGATTAATAGTGTGTATTTATTTAAGTGTAAGCACATGTCTACCCCCTCCATCTATATCTCTATATCCCATTGTCTCTCCTTCCTGATCTCTTTATCTCACCCCCCAAACATACACTCTCTCTCTCCATACATATCTATCTCTCTATCTCCCTCCCTTTTCCACTCCCCCCCTCTCTCTTCCCCTTCTCTCCCTCTAACATTTCTCTCTCCATATCTATATCTCTTTCTCAATCCCTATATTTTTCTCTCTCTTCTTTCCTCTCTCCCCTCATCCATCTATATCTCTATTTCACTCCCAAAACATACACACAATCTTTCAGAGTAAGCACATAAATATTATTCACGACATGAATTGACATATGTGTTATCTAGAGATAAGGGATTAAGTGATAATTTTTATGGATCATGAGAGATATTGTGGGAGTTTTTTTAGGATCTAGAATCTACTTTGGGCTTAGATCCACTTGTATAAATCTAGGTGAGCCCATGAGGCATGTAAATGAAGGAGAGTCAGGAATGAGAGACTAATGATTAGGCCAATAGTTCTCTTGTAAATACCTTATTTATTTAATGAATTATTTAGGATATTTTTTATGCATAAGTATCGTGTGGATTTCAATGTTATGTTGTATGTTAATTTTTAATTTGGAGGTCGTATGGTCTGCAACATCAATATTCAATTTATAGGGTTGAATTTATAGACAAATTAAATGTGAATGTGCATATTTATAAGGAAATATTATTATTTGAGTTGATGATTAGTTCATTTTTTAAGATTTTTAATCAAATTAGTTCACAAATTTAGTGTCTATGGTCTATAGGGAAGTATTCAAATAGTTTTCCACTTGCTAAGTCATGGGATATTAAATTATACTATTTAAAAAGAAAAAAAAAAGTAATATAAATTTAATTTAATTATTAAGAATTTGTGTGTTGGACAAATGAGTATGAGAAGTGGGATTTCCAATTTTAATTTATTATTTAAAATGAATTAAAAAAAAAACAAACCAAATGAGATTCGATGCATGCATATTAATAAGGATCAGTTTATTCTATAAATGAAATAACTTTTTAATCAGAAGAAGGTGATACAATTTCAAGCAAAATTGAGATATTTTTTTTTTTTTAAATACATTTTTGAATGCATAAATAGATTTTATGAGGAACTGAGACAGATTAAACAACATAATTTGAATTTATTTGCAATATTTTAATTAAAATTAACTAGAAAAATACACTTAATAAAGTCATTTCATCTCATAGACTATTGAATATTAATAACAATCACCACAACAATCTCAACCATAACATAATAGATAGATTGTTCTTCCAACCAATGAACAATTGGAGACATTTCAACCTAGTTCTAAAATAATAATAATTATCATAATAACTTTTTTATGGTGATGACCATGTCTAACACCACCTATTATTAGGTATATCGTTCTTCTTAAATTTTTAACGAGTCTAACACCAGCTATTATTAAATAGATCGTTCTTCCAACCAATGAACAACTGGACATAGTTCAACCTAGTTATAAAATAATAATAATTAAGATATTAAATTTTTGACCAAATCTAACACCACCTATTATTAGGTAGATCGTTCCTCCAACCATTGAACAACTCCGCATAGTTCAGCCTAGTTATAAAATAATAATAATTATGATATTAAATTTTTTACCAAATCTAACACCACCTATTTTATTAGAGAGATGAACAACTAGACATAGTTCAATCTAGATATAAAATAATAATAATTATAATAGTAAAATTTTGACCAAGAATAACACCACCTATTATTTCGTTCCTCCAACTAATGAACAACTAGACATAGTTCAACCTAGTTATAAAATAATAATGATTATGATATTAGCGTTTTTACGGTTATGACTTAGTCTAACACCAACAAATACCATACTCGGTCGATCGTTCTTTCAACCAATGATAAGTAGGTACACATGGGTTCAGTTAATAAATAAAATAAAATAATAATACCAGTATTTTTTTTATTATAACCAAGTCTTACAAGTAGACACACATGGGTTTAGTTAAAAAATAAATAAAATAAAATAATAGCAATATTTTTTGTTTTTATGACCAAGCCTTATATTATATTGGTGTGAGATTCTGGGTCGATCGTTTTTTCAACCAATAGACAAGTAGGTGCATATTGGTTTAATTAAAAAATAAATAAAATAATAGTAGCAATATTTTTTATTTTTATGACCAAGTCTTACATTATATTGGTGTGAGATTCTATTGTTTACACGATAAGGATATCAACATTCAAGTAGCAATTTGACTAGCTCACTGAAAAGTGTTTGCTAACTAATCAACATTATTATTATCTAATTTTAAGGTCAAGGTCAAGGTCAAGCAAGCCACCAAATTGGTGTATGAGATTCTCTTGTTTGTGGGACAAGAGACCCACCTCCATGCAGCAAATACATACATACCCTTCTCCTCTGGTTTTGAACTTGTGACCTTTTAAGAGAAAAACATACTGTTAACTTGTAACCCGTCTAAATTGAAATCTAGATTAAATGCCTTAGCTTACTTTTGGGAAGTTGAATTAGACTCAGGAGTAGAAGAGAAGTGCAGTGGCTCCAACTTTACCGAGACCTTACCAGCCACAAATCTACCAATTCTTCTGTTATCAAAGGAATGAAAAATGAAAGCAATTTACAAGGTATAAGTACTCTCCCCTTTATGAATTTAGATTTAAACTCAACTCAGGTTTTTTTATGGTTAAAAAGAGGATTGCTGCTCAATTCAATTTCTTTTTAATGTTTCTCACATATTTGTGTTTAAGAGCTACCACATTTGTGTTTGACAGCTACTACTGACATTTGGTATTTCTATTATAGCAGCTTTGTGAGAAAGCGTACTGCAGATTTCTATAATTGGTATTCTTTCCAAAGAAACGGTTTCGGAGATCAACAACCTTTACAATCCAAGGTATGTAGTGTAAATGTTCTTACTTTTCTATGAACTCATGTATGGCTCGAGGAAAATACAATGTCCTCTATGGTGCCACATAACCCTAATTTTGCGTGTACGCCTTTTGATTCAAGCGCTCTCATCCAAATGGAATTTCAGTCTATATAGGCATGCTACTGCTGCTTTTATTCTTTCTCTCGCCCGGCACTGTTCATCTCAATCTCTTGTTTCACAACGTAATATTCATTTCCAAATGAGCCATAGCGCTATCGCCAAACTCTGTAACAGTCCACGGGAAAACGATGTTCAGTCATGTTACTTTCAAGGCCGAAGTCTCAGGCCCTTGTCATAATATGTACAACATGCCTACTCAGTCCCTTTATCCACAGCTCATACGTAGCGCCTCGGAACGAATAGCTTAGCCGAGGGCGTCGAGCCTCTTCCCCCACCATCGTTGGTTCCTTTAAGTTAAAATCATTTAGATCCAAACCATGCTTCGTTTCTCTGCTGCAGACACAATTCCTCGCAAAATGGTGGCAAAAGATCCACTCTGAAATCAGAAGTGAGGCGGTCGTGTAAGGATTATGTGTATAAATTTAGTTTTCACAAAATACATAGTTTTTCTACTGCTAAATCTGCCGCTTTTTAATTATACACACCTAGCTGTTTAGCCTTAGCTGTTTAGCCTTTTCTTTTCAATTTTTTTAATTGAGAAAAGGGCCAAACTTTTATATATAATAAAAAAGAGAATACATATTCATAGTTCTTTGATCTTTCTACCCATGCAGATCTTTAAAAAAAATACATGTCATATCTCCTACATTTAGCATATGGTACTACACCAGCATCTGCAGTTCTTCCCCATTCTAATGTTTACATATGTGAATCTAGTGCCATAAATATATTAACTCCGGACTTGCAGAACTAAACCTTTGTATGAAACATATAATCCTGCTTATTGTCAAATCAAAAAAGAAGAAAGTGAAATTACGAAAAGGGAATGCTGCCAGTATCACCTTTTTGTTTGGTAAATTGCATAGTGAATGACCCTCGATGTTTTTGTTGTTCCCTTTTTCGAGAGCATGTCAGTAATATGGTTCTGTTCTCTATATAGGTGAGTAAAAAGAGAAGAAAGTGAAATTAGGAAAAGGGAATGTTGCCAGTATCACCTTTTTGTTCTGCTGGTAAATTGCATAGTGAATGATCTTAGATGTTTTTGTTGTTTTTTTAAGAGCATGTTAGTAATATGGTTATGTTCCTTATATGTGAGTATAAGTGATGTGTTGAAAAATGCCCTCTAAGAAGCCAAGGCGTTTCATCCAATATGAAAACAAGGGAGGCTGGAAGTAATTAAGCCCCTTGATCAAGTTTATGCAGCTTTTTAAGTCTCCAAAAATCTGTACTCCTTTGATGTTTAGCCAATGCAACGTATAGAGGCTGTAATCCTTTGTAATCTTTTGATGTTTAGCCAATTGAAGGTATAAAGAAGACTTAGAGTGCAACTATTTCCGCCTAATTGTTTGTCTCTATCTTCTTCACACCAAAATTAATAATGATAACATCCACATTAACGGTTGTTGCATGCACCATCAAAATCCAACCTGCTACTTTTTCCACACATTTTGAACTTACAACTCAAACCATAACACACTGAAGGCTGGTAGAACCATCAACACTTAGACTATAGAGGTTTTCCCTTAGAAACGATGAACACTTAGACTATAGAGGTTTGCAGTTACAACGAAACCCGTAGGTTTTGGTAAACTTCCAAATTGGTAACTAAGATTTAGAGGGTGAGAATTACGGATTTCATAAAGGTGTGGTGATTACTCCAACACCCCCTTCAAACGCAGCTCTAAGATCTCGAGGGTGGGAATTACGGATTTCATAGAGGTGCGGTGATTACTCCAACACCCCCCTCAAACGTAGCTTGGGGGAATAAGCACCCCCTTCAAACACAACTCGGGGAATCAAACTTGGCTCGAGGCTCTTGTACCATATAGAGGTTTGTCGTTACAACAATACCCACAGGTTTCGTTAAACTTCCACACTGGTAACTAGGATCTCCAGGATAGTAATTACGGATTCCATAGAGATGCGGTGATTGCTCCAACATACACCAACCACACTCCTCAACCTCCAATTTTCAGAGTTCCAAACACATAGATATATACGAGGATTAAATTTTCCTTCTCAATTTCTAATCTGACATTTTTCTATAATGCAATTATTTACTCAGATTCTTTTGAATAGTCGGTATATATAAGTAACTAGTGGTACAATAAACCACTTAAAAAAATCCTCTGTTAAGTCCAGGTTTTAAATAACTTTCGCCCGGTCCAGAGTTTCGGTTAGAATAAGCCCTCAGGAAATTTAAAGTGGGCCAAGTCTCTTTCTGAGAAATCCAATAAGTTGGAACTTTTAGCATATTAAAACATTAGAATATTAGCATGCCCCTCGGTAAGGATGACACACAAAAATAAAGAAATGATCCAAATTTATAAAAAGAACGCTTACGCCCGAATTCCTTCCAGATGTCGATTCTCGTGGGATTTTGTTCTGAGCGATTTCACTGATCAAATGAGCAGGTATTCAGCCCTAATTGCATTAATCGAATTAGTACAGAGGACCAGTGAACCATTTATACTGTGATATTTTTTTTCCAAAACGGAAAAAAACGCTATCGAGTACTTTCTCAGATTTTTCATACATTGTTTCTTAGAAATAATGCCTGTGGCAGCGACTGTTTACCCATATTTTTTAATAATTTATTTATTGTTCTCATAAAAAAAACCTTAGTCTTAT
The DNA here is from genome assembly GCA_034641835.2 of Pinus albicaulis. Taxonomy (NCBI): domain Eukaryota; kingdom Viridiplantae; phylum Streptophyta; class Pinopsida; order Pinales; family Pinaceae; genus Pinus; species Pinus albicaulis. The sequence continues at coordinate 593,000,395 of CM076573.1, forward strand.
GTTCTTATCACAAATATATCTATCTACAAATATTGAAAACAATTTCCTTCTCCTTACTTGTTCATCTGGCACATTTCTAGAATTATGTAAAAACATCTTTTACATCAAAATCTGGAGAAATTCTAATCGGCGTTAATACACCTAGCATTCATAAGTCTGTCTTTTACAAACGCAGCCAAATGGTACTTACCTGTTTTAGAGTCAATTTCCCTTTTTGATGAAAAGTCAGCAGCCTGGTTCTGCTCTGTATAGATATGTGTATATGTGATGCTTTGGAAGGTGGGTTCAATGTTTTTAATGTGACTCATATAATTGGATAGGATGTGTAGATTAAAAGTATGTGATTTTTTACCGAATATATAATGCTCTCTACATAACAGGAAATATTAATATTTTTAATTTTCAATATTTAGCAAAGGAGTTGTGTTTAGTGAGACTTTTTGGAATTTATCTTGATTTGTGTTATTTAAACTGGCCTTTTGACTGTATATATTCAGCACCTTAAAAACCCTAGGGAACTTTGATTGTGCAGGGGTTACCCATCAAGCTTGTGATTTCAATGAATTCTTGCCTCATTTTAGAGAAATAATACCGGAAAAATCCATCTGAAAGCCTTCCAAAAAATGGCACTAAAAGCAACTAGGGTGACAAATGTGAGAACAAGAAAATTATAGCCTAATACTTGAACACGGTGTATGGTATGGAAAATTACCATCCCAACCAATAAAACTAAGACTAATTCACATTATACCAATGTGTAACTGGACATAGCTAGTACCAAATTAATACAATGAACCACTTAAAAAAAAATTCTTCGTCTAAGTCCAAATTCCTAGTAACTTTTGGCTTGGTCTAGAGTCTGGTCAAGAAGAAGCCATTAGGAGCTTTAAGGTGGGGCAAGTCCTGGATTTCTCGAGTCTGCCTTTGCCTTAGACCTAACTTTGTTCCAGGTGATTTAGCTGAGAAAACGAGCTACTCTTCAGCCCCAATTTGATTTCTTACGGACTCTCTGGAACCCCTTTTTCAGGGTTCCTTAACATTGATAATTTTTTTTTGACTTCCATCTCCACTCTGAAATTGCAATGATAGTTTGATTCTAAAGAAGCAGGTTCCAATTCAATCTCCAGAATTGTCGACCTCCTTTGGAGCTCCAATCAGTTGAGTACTGAGATGGAAGGGCTCAACACATTCCATTAATTGAAGCATAGAAAGAAAGAAAGAAATTATATTAATGTCCAACGAGTGACCACAAAAGTAGGTCAATGGGACTGCAGAGTGCAATGATGTCAATAAAAGGAGGAGTACCAAAAGGTCTCCTATATAAAGAGCAAGAAATAAGAAATAAAGCAAGAAAAACACAATGCTTGAAAATCAAAATGAGGAAAGTCCTAGACTCCAAGTGCAGAGGGCATAAGATAATGATCCACTAAATCTCTCTCCTAACAGTCGAGGTCAAATGCAAAAAAATCAAGATGGAGTGTTGTCCCAAGGGAGGGCTAGAGGAGGATCTGGAGCCTTTGTTACACCGCCGCTGAGAAGAAGTGATATGTCACTGATGACTGGGCGATCTCAACTGCTTGCTAGTAAGAGATCTGGTCCGGTAATGACTCAGGGGTACTTGTGCTAGGGAGATGGTCCCTCTAGCTCGCACTGATCTAGAGTCTGAGGCAACAATGTTATTAAATTATCGCTTCGTGCCTCTTGCTGATGAGAGCACTATAAAAAATGACGTAATCTGTTGCACAAGATCTTCCTTAGGAAGAGGTTGGAGAATGTGTGTGCGAAGACTCATGTCCTCCTGTATGTACAAGTCTAGACATCTCTGGTCTGGGTATCGAAAGAAGCTAGATAAGGTCTGGATCCCTCGGAACAAGCAATGGATTCTCCCATGAATATCATAGTAAATGGGGAAGCAGAAGATGAAGTGCTCCTCTGACGCAATCTCTCAGAGGTGGCACAAGTTGAATCGAAAATCCCATCTAACTAGGCAATGTGATGGTCAGTCTCAATCCGTAGTTTATGAGAACCTACTCTAATCTGACCCAAGGGAATTCGAAGTGTGTGCATCCAATGGCGAAAAGTATAAAGGGGCCGAACAATGAGTCCATCTCTCAACAACATGAAGTTCTCAGCATAGAAAGCCATCTTCGGACGTAACCCATCCTGAGGGTTTATCCAAATAACCTATACATATTTCTTGTAAATGTCCTCTCAGATGATCTTATTCATCTCTTGTTTGGTTGGTAGGGGGTGGCGTGGTGAGCACAAAGAATACTTGAATGGAGGGAGTTGTTTTATCTTGATACCAACTGAAGCAAGGAGATCTGAGACTCCACCATATCAACATTGGGATCGAACCAAAGGACTCGCTACTGCAATGGAATATGATGAAAGGTAGGGAAAGTATGGATATCGATCCTGCCCCTTCGCTGTATCAGCAAAACCCCGAACATGGTGAAGAAGAGAGATGATACCAAACATTGTCTCAAGGTGAAAGGGGTAAGCTCCAAACTCTACAAGAATGATGGGCTAAGGAACTGTCTTCTTGCATCGAATGATGCGACGAAGAAGGGTGATATGCACTCTCTCTGCAGAAGACCAATCAGACTCCAGTAATCTAGGACCCCAAACCTCTAAACGATATAGAACTGTGGGTCCAACAAGACTTTCCATCAATGACATTTTGGCTAATATGTCTTGAAAACGATTCCGAAAACATTGTCTCTCGAGAAGGGCCAAGGATCCATAGCCCTTGTTGATTTGAGGCTAGAGTGTAGGCTACAAGTTAAAGCGAGGTCCTGTGAATAGTACCCCCAGATAGGTGTATGAGCTGGTGATCTCAATCTCCTCTACTTTGAAAAAGAAGTTGAGGTCACAGAGGAACTTCTTCGACGTGTTGAAGATCATAACTTTTGTTTTACTGAGGTTAACCATCAACTATCGAAGATCACTAAAAAGGGCCAGGGCATCCAACTACCTCTGCAATCCATCAAGGGATGGGGCTAGAAGGACCACGTCATTTGCAAACAACAAGATAGAAATCAAGACATGATGTAGAAGGCAACCATCACCGTCCTGGATGTGTTCATGCAGGAAGGACTCCAGCTCGTCAATATAGATCCCAAATAGTGTGGGGGACAAGGGACAACCTTGTTTTACCTCAATAGTGCTCTGGATAAATTCTCATAGCCCATGTACTGTGCGCAGACGACCAAGGAATGACTCATATAGGCGCATGATGGATGACAAGAGGGTCTCTGAAATGCCAATATCTCTGAGTCTCTAGAACAATGCTTCTATAGGGACTGAGTCAAAATATTTTTGAAAGTCTACAAAAGAATAATAGCCTTTCGAAGAGTGATGTCGTGCATCCTCAATGATGGCCCTAAGTATAAGGATGCGGTCAATAGTTTGGTGCTCAGGTCAAAATCCAGTCTATCCTATAGCTCTAAGTTGTTTCCGCTCAAGCTCCTTGGATATTTGGAGGTGGAGGGATGTAGCATATATTTTGGAGAATGTGTGGCCCACCATGATAGTCCTATAATTGTTGGGATCTGAGCTAGGCCCCGATTTGTGTATCTGGTGAATGATGTGCTGAGACCATGTCGATGGAAAAATTGTACAGACCACATGGTTGAAGAGATCAACCAAGTAGGGAACCAGAGTACGAAGATCGTTTTTAAAGAACTCTTCTTGGAAACCGTCCTCATTTGCTAATTTGATGTTGTTCATCACCCAAATGGCCTCTCTGATGTCACTATGATAGAATGTGAAACCTGAAGAGGGCGGAGAGGTCACCTGAATCTGGAGTTGCCTTAGGATGTGATAGAGGGTGGACACATGGGAGAAAATGGACTGGGGTTAAGGTCAGAGGGGAGGGGAGAGTGGTGGGGGAGGACAGTATGCCATAATTGTCTAGGGGAGTGAGCAAGAGAGGTACAAAAGTGATGTCTTCTCTAGGAGACAAAGAGATGTTTCTTGTGATGGAGGAGGCGACGATATGAGGCTTTGATGTTGGGGTAGGAGGGGTGAGTATGGATGAATGCATGTCAAAACACGTGGTGGAAAGCTTTGCATTCCTCATCATACCATCGATTCATAGGGAAATATTTGGGTTTATGCGAGGTGGAAGTGGAATGACAAGAGTGGGGGTAGGAGTTAAGCGTAGCATCCAAAATGATGGATGAGAGACAGTTGAACTTGGATGATGTAGAGTTAAATAGTGAGAATTGGTCCATGGAGGGGAGCATCTCGGAAAGGTGGGAAGAGAAGATGTCTGGGTCACCCTCATCAAAACGAAAAATAGTTCATGGTGGACCCTTGGGGCGAGGTGGGGTGAGAATGGGGGGGTTGTTAGCCTAGAGAGAGAAAGAAAGAAGAGCATGGTCAACTAAGGGGATGGGGGAAACAAAAAAGTGATGAATGAAGGGGAGGAGGTTCTAACTAGAGAGCACATAATCAACAACACTTGCTCCTCCACCATGAGGCTGACATGTGAAAAAGTGGGATTTTGTAAAATGCGAGATGCCATTAAGAGTCAACAACACCTGATATTCACCCAAATGTAAAATATGTCGACCATAGGCAGTAAGGGGCCCCAACGCATCATCAAACACCCTGTGAAATCCCATTGAATCTAGATCGGTCTCTTGGATGTAGTACATGTCCTCAAACTGATTGTGAAGGGGGATCTGGAGGGCTCTAGTGCAGGAGTTGAAGTCACCTAGAAGAATAACCTCCCCAACTACTGAGTACTAGGCTATGCCGACATATAAATCGAAAAATGGGTCCCCATCAGGCCCATTATGAATAGAATATGATGAAGAAGCAGGAGGGAAGTAACAATCAACAATGTAAATGTCCCTCGAGAGAGGAGAGACACCTCGAACCTAAACCCACATAAACCTCACAAAATCATCCGCAACCACCAAAGAAATCCTTCTCTAAAAGGAATCTCCGGTGAAGCAAGAAACTCCCCCAGAACCTCTGGTACCACTAGAACTCCTCGTCTCCTATCTACAAGCTCAGAACTTATGGTAACCTATAATGTCTGGGAGAGGTCGAACAGGGCTCTCATGTGTCTCGGTGATGAATAAGATATCTAACAGTCGAAGACCATCATGTAATAGACCTGGCGATGCCCAAAAATACCCATTCCCATTGCAACAACTGATGGAAATGGATGCCCCTTGTTGCTTCCCCCAACAAGCTTGTCATTTGGAGGACCCGTAGTGGGGCTTCCACCCAGGTGGCAAAGTGTCCCGAATCACTGCTTTGAGGTTCCTCATAACTGCCCATTTCCCTGTCTGACGTGCTGTAATATCATTTAAGAAATATATAATGCCACTGTTGTAATAATAGTAAAAATATAGCATCAAAGTAATATGCTTATTATAAAAAACCCTCGTGATAACATATACACATAATACTCCATCAGACATAATTAAGTTCAAATCACCATATTTAAACAAGCCCTAAGGAAATCCACCAAATATCATTTATTAAGGAATTTATCCCATGTAAGACAAGCAGTTTGACCAACAATGTAGATGGGTCAATTACATCATAATGTCAATTAATAACCCTTGACTTAGTGTTGGGGTGGTGCTGCAACAACTTGCTGCAATAGATCTGTGCTTTCTTCCTTCGTTTTCCAATCTAGAAATGCATATAATTATAATAAAACCAGTAGGGCAGATCTCAGATGCATGCTCATAAAGTGTAAAGTAAAAATAGATGGAAACCCCCTTCAAAACAAATATGAAATGAATGCGACCAACTAGGGTGATTATAGAAACCACCGAAGTTGGGTTTTCTTACTAGGGTGAGATTCTCTAATCTTACCAAAGGAAGCTCAAGGATCTCACCTGGAAATTCTCACTTGAAAACTCCTATGAGCTCTCAAGATATCAATGAAGAAAACATTAAATTCCATGAGTTACTCTCGTTCCTCTTCCTCCTTTTATAGCCAGGCTACTTGGAAAAACCATGGGAAAATACCTGGGGTGAAAAAATCCCAAAAGAAAAAACCATGGGAAAATACCTGAGGTAAAAAAAACCCAAAAGGAAAAACCATGAGCCAATGCCGCTTTATTTATTAATTTATTTATTAGTCTACGACTATTATGATTTGGTCGAACCGGTTAAACGGTTGGAGATATTATAGTTCCCTCTGCCCAAAATTGCTTGCCCTCAAGCAATTTCAATGTTGGATGCTACAATATGTGTTCTCCTTCCCAAGTGCTATCCTCAATGGGCAGATATTTCCATTGTACCAAATATTCGCAGATTATTCTGCTTCGAATCTTTCTTTCTCAAACCTCCAACACCTCCTTAGGAGCTAGTTAAAGATGGCCCTCTGGTTCTAGTGGCGGTAATTCTCGTGATGATTTTATGTTTGATCCTAATTATTTCTTCAAACAAGAGACATGAAAGATGTTATGAGTTCTGATTTCTGCGGGAAGCTCTAACTCATATTCCACTTCTCCTATTTTCCGGATAACTCGATAGGGCCTGTAAAATCGTGGCTTTAATTTTTCTGCCCTGTTCTGCTTCCAAGTAGATTCCCTGTACAGCTGAAGCCAGAGATAAACCACATCTCCCACTTCGAAACTCCTCTCTATCCTTCGACGATCTGCATATAAATTTTTTTGATTCTGTGCCATTTTCATATTGTCTTTAAGGACTCTCAGAATATCCTGACACCCCTAGGTCCAATCCTTTGCCAATGGTGCTCTATTATCTCCAAACGATGTATCTGCAAAAGATAGTGCCTCATATCCATATAAGGCTCATAAAGGTGATATCCCAATGGACATGTGATAAGTGGTGTTATAGAACTATTCTCATAAGTACAACCATTTGGTCCATGCTCGTTGTTCTCCTATGACATAATCTCGTAAGTAACCTTCCACCCATTTATTCACTACTTCTATCTGTCCATCTGTTTGTGGGTGATAACTGGTACTAGGGGTGAGTTGCATTCCAGCCAACCTGAATAACTCTTGCCAGAATGCTCCCATGAATCTGCTGTCATGGTCACTCACAATGGTTTTGGGCAAACCATGTAGATGGAATACCCCTTGGAAGAATATTTTTGCTATTTGAGATGCAGAAATTTTGGAGGCGATTGCAAAGAAGTGAGTGTACTTGGTGAGACGATCCACCACCACAAAAATACAATCTTTGCCTTGTGAGGAGGGTATCCCTGTAATGAAATCCATGGATATACTCTCCTATTTTTGCTCCGGAATGGGTAGTGGTTGTAATAAACCTGCAGGGTGTGTATGTTCAACCTTATTACATTGACAGGTACCACATTTTTTAACATATTTGATATTGTCCTTCTTAAGTCCCTTCCATGTGAACCCTTCCCTAATGGTCCTATAAGTCTTCATAAATCCTGGATGTCTGGCTAAAGGGGAGTCATGGGCTACTTGTAGAATCTTCATCTTAATTTGAGACTCGGGGACATGGGCTACTTGTAGAATATTCATCTTAAGTTGAGACTCGGGTACTAGATAGATTCGATCCTTATAATAGATAATATCATTGACAACTCTATAACGGATGTCTAATGACTATCCATCAAGGATCTCGCAAGCCGATTGATTTTTCGAGTAATCCACAAAAATATGGGACTTCCAGTCATCCACAATATTTATGAGAGAGAAGGTAGTTGGTCTCCTTGACAATTCATCTGCAACTGCATTGTTTTTACCTTTGACATATTCAATTTCAAAATCATAGGCTTGGATCTTACTGACCCATTTTTTCTACCTTTCATTTAATCCCTTCTGATCGAGGAAGTATCTAAGAATATTTTTATTAATTTTGACTTTGAACTGGTTCCCCACTAGATATGGACGAAACTTGGCCAATGCATGCATAATAGCCAACATTTATTTGTCTTAAATGGAGTAAGAGCGTTCATAATCATGCATCTTTCTACTCTCAAAAGCAATGGGATGATGGTTCTGTGTTAGGACAACCCCAATTCCTTCCCCAGAAGTATCACACTCTAATAAAAAGGGTTGAGAGAAGTCTGGCAAGGCTAGAACTGGACACGAACTCATGACTTCCTTCATCCACTCAAAAGTCTCCTTTGTTGTTTTTGTCCATAAAAAAGCTCCTATTTTTGTCAATTTAGTAAGAGGGGTTGCTAGCTGTGAATATCCCTTTACAAATCTCCTTAATAAATACGAATACCCAAGAAGGTCCTTAACTCTGTTACATTTTTGGGAGTTGGCCAATTGAGAATGGCTTCAATATTCTCTTGGTGGACCTTAACACCCTGGCCCTCGATGACGTGACCCACATATAGCATCTCTATCACCCCAAACTCACATTTAGATATTTTGGCATAAAATTTTTGCTCCTCCAATATTCCCAAGACCTCGTCTAGGTGTTGCAGATGATCTTCCCATGTTTCACTAAAGATCAGGATGTTGTCGAATAAGACAAAAACAAATTTACGCAGTTTCTTGTTGAATACATGGTTCGTGCATGACTGGAATTTTGTAGGGGCATTGTTCAACCCAAAAGGCATCACTAGGAACTCATAATGTCCATAGTGGCATCTAAAAGCTGTTTTTGGAATGTCTTGATCACGAACCCTGATCTAGTGATACCCTGAGTGAAGGTCAATTTTTGAGAAGTACTTGGCTCCCTTTAACTCATCCATCAATTCTTCGATCGTGGGGATAGGATATCGATTTTTTATGGTCTTCTTATCCAGTGCTCGATAATCTATACACATCCTCAGGGACCCATCCTTTTTCTTGACCAAGACTACAGACGAAGCAAAAGGGCTCAAGCTTGGTCGAATGTGTCCTAATGCCAACAATTATTTTATTGCCTTTTATATCTCATCCTTGTACACTTTGGGGTGCTGGTAAGGGGTAGTGATGAAAACTTGGACCCCTTCCTCTAGTTTGATGATGTGCTCAAATCCCCTATCAGGTGGTCGTCTTGGGGGTATATCTCTAAAGATCTTCTGGTATTTTTGCAACAGTGCCATAATATCAAGGGAGTGCTCCTTGTGTTGTTCTACTGGTTTCTTCTCCATGATTTGACACTCTACTACCCATATAATATCCCCATGTCAAAGGTTTGCCTCCATCCGATTGGATGTCACAACCTTGGGAGGATATGCATGCATTCCTCTCAACTTCACCTTTTTACCATCTGGTCCTGTGAATGCGAGTTCCAGGTCTTGGTAGTTTACTGTATGAGTTCTGATAGAATATAGCCATTGTACCCCCAATAATACATGAGAGTCTGTGTAGTCTACAACAAATAAGTTATCTATAACTGTGTAGTTTCCCATTACTAGGCTCATGTTAGGAACTATCCTAGTGCATGGCATGCGGTTATGCTCTTTCTTTCCAGGAATTAAAAATGTAAAGCCTCCAAATTATTTAGTAGCTAGTCCCATTCTGGCTACGAATTCTGCATCAATGAAGTTGTGGGAGGCCCCACCATCAATTAGAATAGTAACCTTTTGTCTTTGTATGCTGCCCCTAACCCAGAGGGAGTGATATCTTGGGACCCCTGTAAGAGAAGCAATGACTCTTTCTTAGATTTCTTCCTATATTTCCCCCATGCCTTGTGATTCCCCTTGATTGAGCTTTATATTCTCTTCCTCATCTTCACTTTCAGAAAATACTTCAATATAGTGGGCCTTCCCTTTAGTACACCGATGTCCCGGTGCCCAAGGTTCTTGACAAGAGAAGTATATCCTTCTCCTTCTAAGATCTTTCTTGGTCTCATCATCGAGCTTCCCCTTACCAAATAGTTCTCGTTGTTGCTGCTTGACTTCCTTCCCTTTCTGAGTAATAGAAAATTTAGGTATGAATCTATTCTTGGATACTGCATCCTGCATATCCCTTTCACGGTTAATTGCATCTTGCAAGGTGGTAGGTTGGTAGGTCCTAACACAACCTCGTAGGGGTTCTAACAAACCTTCTATAGATAACATGACCAACCCGGTCATGGAGATGTCATTGACCATTACTGCAAACCTCTGGAATTCTGCGACATAAGATTCAAGGCTTCCTATGTGTTGGAGCTAGGTTAGCTCCCAAAAGTACATCTCAGGATCCTTCCTATCAAATCTTTCTATTAACCTCTGTGTGAATTCTATATAAGAGATGATGTTGGCATGTCCCAGAGTGGTCATACCATGTTGCCACCATTCATGTGCTTCTCCGTCAATATGAAGTGTGGCATATTTGATGGCATCCTTCTCCCGCATGGGATTGAGCTGGAAATATGTCTCCAGTTTCTGTACCCATGACCATGCATAACACTTCGACGGTCCATCAAAATAAAGAAGATTTACCTTTCCCACAACCTTCTGTAAATCTACGTTTGACTGATGGCCCCCATATGTGGTTGCCTTCCTTTGTTGTTTGTTCCCAATGTAGTAAAAGTCATTAAAGCTCAGGGTCGCTTTCACGTTGGGAGGCAACGTATCATATTCTTTCATCCATGTGGTAACTGTTTCTGCAATTGGTGAAGGGCAGTCTTCCTCCCTAGAGGAGTCATTCGAAAATGGAGGCATGGTTGGTCGGCTAAAAGGGTTTCTCTGAGTGTTGACATGTTCGTGTGATGGACCATTGCTATGAACATTGAAATACTCCTGCGGTGGACCATCCCTACTTGAATGGGAACTTCCTTCCCCATTATTGCTTTGCACATTAGGTTTCCCGGTGTGTACTTTAAGGAGTCCCATGATGGCGTTTTAAGTGTCGGCGATCTTTTGTAAGGCATCTTCATGTTTGGTATTTTTGTGATCACCCACTGGTCTTTCTTCCCCTTCGTTTTTCCCTTGACTCTTAGCCCTTTTTCCTTCTCAATTGATAGTAATACCCTTTTGTTTTTCCTTCCTTGGCATCCCATAACTCGCCAAGATGAAGCTCTGATACCACTATAATATCCTTTAAGAAATGTATAATTCCATTGCTGTAATAATAGTAAAAATATAACAGCAAAGTAATATGATTATTATAAAAAACCCTCATGATAAAATATACACATAATACTCCATCACACATAATTAAGTTCAAATCACCATATTTAAACAAGCCCTAAGGAAATCCACCAAATATCATTCATTAAGGAATTTAGTCCATGTAATAAAAACAATTTGACCAACAATGTAGATGGGTTAATTACATCATAATGGCAATTAATAACCCTTGAATTAGTGCTCTGGTGGTGCTGCAACAACTTGCTGCAATAGATCTATGCTTCCTTCATTCCTTTTCCAATCTAGAAATGCAAATAATTATAGTAAAACCAGCAGGGCAAATCTCAGATCCACGCTCATAAAGTGTAAAGTAAAAATAGATGAAAACCCTTTAAAAACAAATATGAAATGAATGCGACCAGATAGGGTGATTATAGAAACCACCGAAGTTGGGTTTTCTTACTAGGGTGAGATTCTTGAATCTCACTGAAGGAAGCTTGAGGATCTCACCTGAAAATCCTCACTTGAAAACTCCTCTGAGCTCTCAGAATATCAATGAAGAAAATATTACATTCCATGAGTTTCTCTTGTTCCTCCTCGTCCTTTAATAGTTGGGCTACTTGGAAAAACCATGAGCAAATAACTAGGGTCAAAACAACACAAAAGGAAAAACCATGGGCAAATACCTGGGGTCAAAACAACCCAAAATATAAAACCATGGGCCAATGCCGCTTTATTTATTAATTTATTTATTAGTCTACTACTATTATGATTTGGTCCAATCGGTTAAACGGTTGGGGATATTACATGTGCTAGTGTAACCAACTCCCTAGAGCGTTTGAGCTCAACAACCTGTGTTTTAGTGAGATCTTCATCAAGGAAGATCTTACTAGGAAGTGAGAATAGCTTTCGCTTATCTCTAAGAGCGTGAAAGAAATCAACCGCCGACCTGAACTGGAGAAAGAGAGTGGAATCATACCCAAGCTAAACTCTATCAATGGTCACATCCTGAAGATCTAGTTTTTCATTGAGGAATAGGGTCCCAACCACCATGGGGTCTCAAGATGTGAGAGGAAAAGGAAGCTCTCTCAGTTTGAGCTTCAATTCTCGCGCTTGTCTAGTGTGTTCCTCCATGAGTTTAGATTCTACCACCTCCTCAATTGCGGCTAGAGGGGGAGCGAGGGGGATATCTCTCCCTCTAGCAACCTGTGCCCATGAGTTGATGTGTGTTTATGTTCCTTGTTTAAAGGCTGCTTTCTGAGCTTTGATCTCCTCCTGTTTGTTTTTCCGATCGAGAAGTTCAGCATGTAGAGTGTCATTAGAGGGGTGGTGGTGAAATGCTTGCTGCTTTTTGTCACTCAATAGTTGCTTTAGTGAACCATTCTCACCTTCCATTACAAACACTTTGATCCCAAGTTCATTGACCTCTCCTTTTAGTGCCTGGTTAGAGGATTCAAGGGTTCCAAATCTCTTAAATAGTTCACAAAAAGCCTTGTTGTCACATCAAAATCCATTATCAGGCAAAGGTGATGGTACTAACAATATTTGAAAGAAGTATTCGACACCTATGTCTATGTCGGTAGGAGGTCTTGACGGCGTCGTCACGTGCGGTTGATCCTATTTCTGTGGTTGGGTGCCCGGGGATCCAGGCGTCATGGTTTGCATATGTGTATGGTTAAGCTATGTTCTTAATGACATTGGATGACTTCAATTCCATTAAATTTTAAAACATGTATTTACAGAGCCTCAGCTATCCTCCTATCGAGCCTCGGCTATCTCTCTTAGATCTATAAGCATTTTAAAATATTTTAGTTGAAATTTGTTTATTTAGTTTTAAAAATAAAATTGAAAACTATAACCATGTGAAATATCATAGAGTTACATATTGGTAACAAAACACTTCCTTCCATTTGGTTCTGAATTCTGCATTACCTTTTAAACTAAGTTATAATTTTTGCATTAGTTATAAACCAACCACATCTAATTATTTTTAATGGAGTTTTCTACCAAACCAATACAACAGTGTGGATTAGTTAATATTTTGGAATAGCTAAGGCTGGAATCTGGTAAAAAAAAATATATATATATCATAAAATTAAGTAGTATTTGAATTGGAAATAGACTCAGCACCAAAAATTCTCAAGACACAAAATACTAAAGTTCCTTTAGATACCCAAAATAGTAAAGTTTAACTAATATAATTCATATTTTCAAAAATCTTTATCAGAAAATTATTCTTAACAGAATTTCTAGATTATTACGAGGGAATTTCTAGATTATTACCAGCCTAGATCCATCTTAACTCCGGATCTATCAAACGCCGAGAGGGATCAAATATCTCGAGGTGAAAACCTCTTTTTTGAGTACAAAACTTGAGGAAAATATATAGATAATATGAGGAACGTATGCTTAATTTTATCAATAATATGTAAATACATCTAATATTAACATAACCATTTTAAATATGTTAAATATATCTAAGATTTATTGAGTCATTTTAATTTTAAATTTGATTAGTTACCTCAGTTTGTTGAGATGATAAATATTGTAAAATAACTTTAATGATGAAATAAAATTTTGAATGCAAAGTGACAATGTAATAATATTGAATGATAGAAACTTTGAATAATAAGAATGTAGTCAGTTATGAATAGTCTTCATTGTGATTGATTTCAAACTATTTTCTTCTACTATTCTTATTTTCACCCATGTTAGTTTTGTCATATTTTCATATTGATTATTTGAAAATGATAGTTGGAATCGTAAACCATTTAAATATTTAGCTCGAGCTGTTTTAGTAAACATCATACCTTGTCTCTTTTGCTCTCCAATATCAATAGGTTGAATTACTATAAAACACAAATCAATGTACATTGTCAATAATTTTTTGTGCTTACATTGAAATAATTGCACACACACTATTAATCCAATGACTTTAAAATTAATATACCATCATACATCCAATTACATCAAATTAGAAATCAACATATACACTAAAATCAATGCAACTAATGCCAGAAATAAAATAATAATAGAAAACAACATCTACACTAAAATCAATGCATCTAATGCAAGTAATGAAATATGACTAGAAATCAACATCTACACTCAAATAAATGAGTCTAGTGCAAGTAGGAAAATAGGATTTAAAGCCAACATCTACACTGAAATCAATGCATCTAGTGCATGCAATCAAATAGGATTAGAAATCACCATCTACACTGAAAGAAATGCATTTAGTGCAAGGAATCAAATAGGATTATAAATCATCTACATTTAAATCAATGAATTTAGTGCAAGCAATCAAATACATTTAGTGCAAGCAATCAAATATAATTATAAATCAACATCTACATTGAAATTAATGCATCTAGTGCAAGCAATCAAATAATATTAGAAATCACCATCTACACTGAAATCAAGGAATTTAGTGAAAGCAATCAAATAGGATTAGAAATCACCATCTACATTGAAATAAATCCATTCAATGCAAACAATCAAATAGGATTAAAAATAATCTACATTGAAATCAATTCATCTAGTGAAAGAAATCAAATATAACCAAAAATCAAAATCTACATTAAAATTAATGCATCTAGTGAAATCAATAAAATAGGATTAGAAATCATCATCTACACTGAAATTAATGCATTTAGTGCAAGCAATCAAATAGGATTAGAAAGCATCTACATTAAAATCAATCTATCTAGTGTAAGTAATCAAATATCATTAGAAATCAACATCTACACCAAAATCAATTCATCTAGTGCAAGAAATCAAATAGGATTAGAAATCACAATCTACACTGAAATCAATCCATCTAATGCAAGAAACCTTCTTCCCTCTCTTCCCCATATCCATCCTTCTCTCCTTCTTTTTCTCTTTATCTCACCCCACCATACACAATCTCTCTCTCACTCCATATCTATCAATTTCCTTGTCCCTCCCTCCTTCTCTCCATCTATATTTTTTTCTCTTTACCTTACATCTATATCTATATCTCACTCTATCTCTCTATATCAACTCCAAAACATAAACTCTCTTTCTCCAATCTATATATCTATCTATCTATCACTTTCTCCTCCTCCTCCTCTCTCTCTCTCTCTCTCTCTCTCTCTCTCTCTCTCGCTTCTATCTCTCTTCCTTCTTGCTACCCTTTCTCCCTCTCTCTCCATCTTCTTTATAACTCCCTCTCTCTCTCTCCCCACCTTTCACCCTCTGTGTCTTTATTCTTACCTTCCCCTCTCTCCCTCTCCATATTCATATCTCTTTCCCTACCTCTCGTCACTCTCTCTCTTCCTTTATCTCCCCCCCCCTTCTCTCTCTATATTCAACTTCCAACTTTGTTACCATATGTCTCTCTCTCTCTTCTCCCCCCTTCTATCCATATCTCCTTATTTGTCCCTTTACCTCACCCCAAAACATACACACTCCCTCTTCATCTCTCCCTTGTCACTCCCCCTCTCTCCACTACTCACTCTCTATGTATTTATTCTTCCCCCCCTCTCTCCTCATCCATCTCCATCTCTCAATCCCTCCCTCTCTCCCCCTCCAAATCCATATTTATATCCCTCCCTCTCTCCTCCCCTCTCTCCTTTTCTCTTTAAAGTCCCCTCTCCTTTCCTTCCTCTCTCTCCCTTTATCTCCTACCTCCCTTTATCTTCCCCCATCTCTCTCTCTCTCCCTCTCTCTCCCCCCTACAATCCTCTCTTCCCCCATATCTCTCTTCCTCTCTCTCATCCTTCCTCTCTTGCCTCCTTCTATTTGACCCCCTACCTCTCTTTCTTTCTCTCTCTCTCTTTTTCCTCTAATCCTCTCTCTTCCCCCATCACTGTATCTCACTCTCCAACTATCTTACTATTTCTATCGCTTTATCCTTCTCTCCCCCCTTGTCTCCATCACTCCTCCTTTCTCCTTCTCTCCCCCCTTGTCTCCATCACTCCTATGTATCTTTATCCCACCCATAAGCATACACACACTCTCTCCATCTCTCCCTTGTCACTCCCTCTCTATGTATTTCTTCTTCTGTTCCTCACTTCGCCTCCAGCTCCATCTCTTTATCCCTCCTTCTCTCCTCCTCCTTTCATCCTTTCTCTCTCTCCCTTTCTCTCCTACCTCCCTCTCCCTTCCCCCTTATTTCCCTCTCTCTCACTCTCTACCCTCCATTCCTCTCTCCTACTCCCTGCCTCTCTCCTTTTCTCTCTCCCACCTCCATATTTATGTCTCCCTCTCCCTCTCTTACCCTTCTCTAACTCTCTCACTCTTCTCACTCTCTCTCTCTTCATTCCTCTTCTATCTTCTCCTTCAATTTATCTCCATATCTCCCTTGTCATTACCCCTATTTCTCCACCTCTATCATATATCATGATATATTAATATATATTAAAATATAATAAATTTAATAATATTATTATTTTAATATTAATGTTAGGGTTAATAATGTTTTTTTTTGCATGGTATTAATAATAATTTGGTCCATGGTATTTGACCCTTATACTTAATATATAATTAGATCTTGATTTCTAGTCATATTTGATATCTTTTTATTTATTTACCTTACCTCTTTATACCTCTTTTATATTTACTTATTTACCATACCTATTTTATAAATATATTATTTGGCCCATGTTATTTGCCCATGGTATTATTAATAATTTGTCCCATGGTATTAATAATAATGTGTCCCATAGGCTTCACCTAAATAAAACTTGTTTTTGAGTTTTTGTAGATATAAAGTGGTTTATTGAGTAAATATAAAAATCAGTTTTATTTATTTACCATACCTCTAGTTTATTTATATTTTTATTTATTTACCATACAATAATAATATAAAAAGAGGTTTTATTTATTTACCATACCTATGGTTTATTTATATTTTTACGTATTTACCATATTTTATTTTTTTACCATATCTCTTTTTTGAGTGTTAGTAAACTCTTCATATTTTAAGTTTATATCATTTAAATTTATTTTTAATAAATTTTGAATTTTTCATCTATATGTTTATGTAAGTTATTGTTCTTTGGCTTCAGTCATATTGAACTGTAGAATGCGCCTCTCGACGCAATAAGGAATTTTTTTTTAGACTACAGCATTTCTAATTTCCAACTACAAGCCTTACTGACAGAGTTGATGCCTGCTTGCAGGTTCAATCGACGATGCCTCCAACATTTTATGATTCGATTTCTAATGTTCCACCAACGCCATCTTAGCAGAAATCTCAGTTTGAGGTGGACATTTTTGTGCTGGATTTTGCCGATTCCCCATACGTGACACTCACAAGTTCGCCTCCCCAAACAAGCAAATCAAAATAAATAATTTTTTTTGTTAAAAGAGATGATGAGTCAGGGCTATTGCACATGGAAGTGGAGATGTCTTTCTGCTGGAGCGAAGGTTTTCCGGTTGGACTCATCTACAGTCTGGGGAGTATGCCTCTCCCAAATGTTGAAAATATTAAAGTCACCTACCAGCCTTGGGCAGTGAAGAGGAAAAGAGTACAAAGCAGCAGAAGCAGAGCGTGGAGTGTACAACACTGTAAATTGAAGAAGAATGGAGAAACTGTAACGAGAAGAATTAAATTTTGATGGGCCGCAGCCAAGTATAGCAGAGGAAATTGAATTGGTGATGGGCAGAGCCGTTTTGCAGAGGAATGAAGATTTCCCATAGATCAAAACTAAGGAGAAGTAGAACAAATTAAAAACAATCGTTTCGAGCTTTAAATCCCTCAACAACCAGAAATGAATGAAAATTGAAGAGAAACAGGTGGAAGCCCTTTTACTTTTTGATTTGACGGACAAGTGGTCCCCATCACTTAATCACAGATCGCAATCGCAAGTTTTCTTTTTTGAAGCAGTGTCTTGTTGATGATGAGTTTGCGATGCTATGCGATTCAATCGCAATCTCAAATCGCAATGTATATGAAACATGAACCAAATTTCTTGTGGATGTGGCAGAGTTTTGCAAGCGGAACGGTTGTACACAATACAAGCAAAGGTTTTATTATGAATCGCTCTCCACAGCAGCCAAGGCCCGTGGGTCCACTTGACCACGCGGCGTTATATGATATGAATCGCAAATTTCCAATCGCAGGGATGAATCAGTGGTCTTTTGTTATGAGTCCCGATTGAAGGGCGGACCCGATCTGGTTATATATCGCAATTTTATGCGCCAATTGCATCCGGATCATTGATCGCAATTGGAAGATCGGAGGTTTGTTGTTTGGTTGCGCATTTGTTTAAAGCGCGGACCTGATGCCATTTATATGGCGGATTTAATATCTGGCCATCGCGTCCGTCGTGTAATCGCAATCGGAAGATTGAGTGGATCGCAAGTGTTCCATCGGATGTTGCGATATGATCCAATCGCAATCGCAATATCGCATGTCGTTAAATCGCAAAGTTTTGTTTGTCACCACTGATCGCCGACTGCGATGTGGTCCCTACCTAATAGCCTGCATTATATATATTTTTGTTTTAATAGTTCTTAACTTTGCTTAAAGTTTTTATATATGGTTTATATGTAATGTTTAATATGCGCGGCATATAAAATGAAAAGGCCGACAAGCCTATAGATTGTATTGTCATTTTTGTTTTGTTTCGCATAGCAGCGCGGAGTGAAAATACACAGCAGTTTTTTTTTAAGAGATAGAGAGTATTTTGTTTCCACAGTGAAAGTTTTTCTGTGCACTGCTTCTGTAGCAATCACTCTTCTTTATGTTATCCCTCTATTAAGAGGAATATTTGTAACAGTTTTTTTTTGAAGTAATAGAAGTTGTTTTACAGCGTGAAACTCTATCTCCTGTCAAAAGAATTTTTTAAAATTTCTTTGTGTTTGAAGAGTGTAGCTTATTTTGGAATTTTAAATACTCCAACATGGTATCAGAGCTATTTTAGGCTCTTTGAAGGTTTCAAAGAAGTCGAAGAAGAAGGAGACTTGTTGCCGTGTTTTCTCCAGCAGTGTGAAAGCCCAACAGAGGTCAAAGTTCAGGTATTTCTCAAAGATAACAGAGTTGTTATTTCTGTTTTTTTTTAAAAAGGCGGTTTTTTCTTTCAAAAAAAGGAAAGACAATTTGTTTAAGTTCAGTGTTCAGTTTAAAAGCAATGGCTGGACCAATCACTGGAGTGAACAATGGAAATGTTTAGCTTCCACAATTTAATGGAAATAATTATGATTATTGGGCAATTACCATGAGAGCCCTGTTTGTCTCACAAGACTTATGGGAACTTGTAGAAGATGGTTTTGTTGAACCAGCTGATGAGCAGGCCTTTATTGCCTTAACTCAAGCAGAGAAGGATATATTGAAGAGTAATAGAAAGAAGGACTCCAAATCCCTTTTCTATTTGTATCAAGCTGTTAATGAGAGTGTGTTTCCAAGGATATCAGCAGCTAAGAAATCCAAGGAGGCATGGGAAACTCTGAAAGTAGCCTATCAAGGTATGGAGAAAGTTAAAACAACAAAACTTCAGTTGCTGAGAAGAGATTTTGAAACTCTTTGCATGAAAGAGTCAAACAGTGTAGACAATTTTTTTACACATGTGATTGGGATTGTAAATCAGATAAGATCCCATGGAGAAACTCTTGAAGAAAGGAGAATTGTGGAGAAACTTTTGAGAATCTTACCCTCAAAGTTTGATGTTATTGTCACCACCATAGAGGAGACCAAGGATCTCTCAAAGTTCACGGTAGATGAACTTCATGCCTCACTGATAACTCATGAATAGAGATTGAGTAGAGATGAACATTCATCTCTTGAGCATGCCTTCAAGACCCAGATGCCTTCAGGAAGAGGAAGAGGTCAAGGCAAAGGAAGAGGAAAAGGCAGAAGCCAGAACGGAGGTGGAAGGAACAGCTCTTCACATTCACATGGAAGGAGCAACAGTCAAAATCAAAGCCATGGCCAATGCAACAGCCAGCAAGGTGGACATCAACACCAACATGCTCATGGACAAAGGTATGACAAATCCAATGTCCAGTGTCATTATTGCAATAAATATGGGCACTATGCCAATGAATGTAGAAAGAAGCAAAATGACATGCAAAATAGGCAGAATGTTAATGTAGCAAAAGAAGAAAAGAACCCAAGTAATGTGTTGTTAACATGTAATGTAGCACAAGATAAATGAGATGATGTTTGGTTCTTAGATTCAGGATGTAGTAATCACATGACTGGGAACATAGCAATGTTTTCCAATCTAGATGAAGATGTTAAATCTGAAGTAACCACAGGGATTGATACCAAGATCTCTGTCAAAGGGAAAGGCAGAGTTACAATTCGAGCAAGAAATGGTGAGCAAAAATTTGTTCAAGATGTGTATTATGTTCCAGGTTTGAAGTGTAATCTTTTGAGTGTTGGGTAGCTCATAGACAAAGGTTACAATGTAGTTTTTAAAGATGCTGTGTGCACAATAAAGGATATACCTCCAAGCAAGAAAATCATTGCTGAAATACAGATGACCAACAATAGAATGTTTCCTCTCAAGCTCAACACCGACTTGAAGGGAAAAGGAAAAATCATTGCAGCTGTAGCACAAGAAGCCTTTCAGAAGGAAGCAAAGGATGAAAATTGGTTATGGCATCTGAGATTTGGACATCTCAATTTCAGAGGATTAAATTTGCTGCACAGAAAAGGAATGGTAAGAGGTTTTCCATTGATTGAGAAGCCTGACAGCGTATGTGAAGGCTGCATCTTGGGAAAGCAACACAGAGAAAATTTTCCTTCAGGGAAAAGCATAAGGGCGAAAGCACCTTTGGAGATAATCCACTCAGATTTATGTGGGCTGATGCAAACAACATCTGTTTCGGGTAGCAATTACATGCTGACCATCATAGATGATTTCACAAGAAAAGTGTGGGTTTATTTCTTAAAATATAAGAGTGAAGTTTTTCAAAAATTTCGCCATTTTAAAGCTCTCGTAGAAAAACAGAGCGGACTGCACATTAAAGTCCTCAGAACCAACAGAGGAGGGGAATACATATCAAAGGAGTTTCTGCGTTTTTGCAGAGAGAACGGCATACACAAGCAATTTACCACCAGGTACACGCCACAACAGAATGGAGTCACTGAACGGAAGAATCGAACCGTAATGGAGATGGTGAGAAGCATGCTGAAGGCAAAGCATTTGCCGAATGAGTATTGGGCAGAAGCAATAAACTGTGCTTTATATATTTTGAATAGATGCCCCACAAAAGCTGTAATGAACAAGGTTCCAGAAGAAGCGTGGAGTGGCAGAAAACAGGGAGTCACCCACATGAGAGTTTTTGGGTGTGTTGCATATGCACACATTCCAGACAAATTGAGAAAGAAGTTGGATAGTAAGGGGGAGAAGTGCATTTTCCTTGGATATTGTGAAGATTCCAAATGATACAGATTGTATAACCCATCCACAAAGAAGTTTTTAATTAGCAGAGATGTGCAATTTATCGAAAAAGAAGCTTGGGATGGAAGTATTGAGAAGACAGTCAATGTCAAAAAATGTTTATCTCATGATGAAGAAGAAGGAGATGTGGTTGAGATTAATAACCCATCTAAAGCACAAACTCCACCATCACAAGGACAACAAGGGACGCCTCAAGCGGCAGTGAGAACACCCTTGAGAAGAAGCGGCAGTGGTTCACCGAGCACACCACATGGAGTAGGATCGAGTGCTTCATCAAACACAAATACACCAAGTGAAAGTGGAACAAAGTTCAGAAATATTAATGAGATCTATGAGCAGGGAGCGGCAAACGAAGGTATGAATTCCTTATTTTCTTTGTATTGTCAAGTTGATGATCCTATTTATTTTGAAGATGTTATTAAAGATAGAAAATGGATAGAAGCTATGGATGATGAAATTAATGCCATAGAGAAGAACAAAACATGGGAGTTGGTTGATCTCCTGGAAGGAAAAGAAGTCATTGGAGTTAAATGGGTCTATAATACCAAATGAAATGCTGAAGGAAAAATAGAAAGACACAAGGTCAGACTTGTTGTCAAAGGATATAAGCAGAAGCATGGGATTGATTATGAAGAAACTTTTGCACCAGTTGCAAGAATGGAGACAGTAAGAGTAGTGCTATCCATAGCAGCACAAAAAAAATGGAAAGTATATCAGATGGATGTAAAATCTACATTTTTAAATGGAGTTTTAATGGAAGAAGTATATGTGGAACATTCTCTCGGATATGAGAAGAAAGGCCAAGAGCATAAGGTCTGTAAACTGAAGAAAGCTCTTTATGGGATGAAACAAGCACCAAGAGCGTGGTACAGCAGAATAAACTCCTATCTAATGGAGAATGGATTTGAAAAGTGTGAGGGAGAACCCACCCTCTACATCAAAGAAAAAGATGGTAAACTGTTGATTGTTGTTTTATATGTTGATGATCTAATATTTACAGGTAATGAAGATTACCTTGTTGAGAATTTAAAACAGTTATGAAAGATGAATTTGAAATGATTGATATGGATTTAATACTTCTTGGGAATAGAAGTGGAGCAAGGTGAGAAAGGGATTTTTATATCTCAAGCAAAGTATGTGACTCAAGTTCTAGAAATATTTAATATGCAGGAATGCAAAGCTGCAATTACTCCCACAGTAATGGGATTGAAGTTGAGTAAAGATGATAGCAGCAAGGATTTTGATCCAGGCTTGTATAAAAGCATAGTTAGCAGCCTCATGTATTTGACTGCAACTAGGCCAGATATTATGCATGCTGTTAGTTTAATTTCCAGATTTATGGAGAAGCCAAAAGAAGCACATTGGCAATCAGCAAAGAGAATTCTAAGGTATGTGAAAGGAACAAAAAGATTTGGTATTTTGTATACAGCTTCAGAAAATTCAGAATTAGTTGGATACACTGACAGTGATTGGGATGGAAGTGTAGATGATCGGAAGAGCACTTCCGGTTATGTTTTTCATATGGGTTCATGAGCCATTTCATAGGCTTCTAAGAAACAGCTGATTCTAGCATTATCTACAGCAGAAGCAGAGTATGTGGCAGCTACAACAACAACATTTCAAGTAGTTTGGATGAGAAGAATGTTGAGAAGTCTATGTCAAGAATAGGTAAAAGGGACAGTGATTTATTGTGACAATAGCTCAGCTATTGCATTGTCAAAGAACTTAGTATTTCATAAAAGAACAAAGCACATAGACACAAAATTTCATTATATCAGAGAATTAGTGAACAATGGAGAAATTGTTTTACAGCATTGTAAAACAGAGGAGCAATATGTAGATATTTTAACTAAACCATTGGGACATAAGACATTTGAATTTTTAAGGAAATGTTTGGGTATTATTGATAACCCAGCAGCTGACTTTAAGGGGGAGTCTTGAAAATATTAAAGTCACCTACCAGCCTTGGGCAGTGAAGAAGAAAAGAGTACAAAGCAGCAGAAGCAGAGCGTGGAGTGTACAGCACTATAAATTGAAGAAGCATGGAGAAACTGTAAGGAGAATAATTAAATTTTGATGGGCCGCAGCCAAGTATAGCAGAGGAAATTGAATTGGTGATGGGCAGAGCCATTTTGCAGAGGAATGAAGATTTCCTGTAGATCAGAACTATGGAGGAGCAGAACAAATAAAAAACAATCGTTTCGGGCTTTAAAGCCCTCAACAACCAGAAATGAATGAAAATTAAAGAGAAACAGGCGGAAGCCCTTTTATTTTTTGATTTGACGGACAAGTTGTCCTCATCACTTAATCGCAGATCGCAATCGCAAGTTTTCTTTTTTGAAGCAGTGTCTTGTTGATGAGGAGTTTGCGATGCTATACGATTCAATCGCAATCGCAAATCGCAATGTATATGAAACATGAACCAAATGTCTTGTGGATGTGGCAGAGTTCCGCAAGCGGAATGGTTGTACACAATACAACCAAAGGTTATATTAAGAATCGCTCTCCACAGCAGCCGAGGCCCGTGGGTCCACTTGACCACGCAGTGTTATATGATATGAATCGCAAATTTCCAATCGCAGGGATGAATCAGCGGTCTTTTGTTATGAGTCCCGATTGAAGGGCAGACCCGATTCGGTTATATATCACAATTTTATGCACCAATCGCATCCGGATCATTGATCGCAATCGGAAGATCGGAGGTTTGTTGTTTGGTTGCGCGTTTGTTTAAAGCGCGGACCCAACGCCATTTATATGGCGAATTTAATATCCGGCCATCGCGTCCATCGTGTAATCGCAATCGGAGAATTGTGTGGATCGCAAGTGTTCCATCGGATGTTGCGATGTGATCCAATCGCAATCGCAATATCGCATGTCGTTAAATCGCAAAGTTTTGTTTGTTACTGTCGATGGCCGATTGCGATGGCCGATTGCGATGTGGTCCCTACCTAATAGCCTGCATTATATTTGTTTTTGTTTTAATAATTCTTAACTTTGCTTAAAGTTTTTATATATGGTTTATATGTAATGTTTAATATGTGCGGCATATAAAATGAAAAGGCCCGCAAGCCTATAGATTGTGTTGTCATTTTTGTTTTGTTTCGCACAGCAGCGCGGAGTGAAAATACAAGCAGTTTTTTTTTTCAAGAGACAGAGAGTATTTTGTTTCCACAGTGAAAGTTTTTCTGTGCACTGCGTCTGTAGAAGTCACTCTTCTTTATGTTATCCCTTTGTTAAGAGGAAGATTTGTAACAGTTTTTTTTTTTAAGTAATAGAAGTTGTTTTACAGCGTGAAACTCTATCTCCTGTCAAAAGAATTTTTTAAAATTTCTTTGTGTTTGAAGAGTGGAGCTTATTTTGGAATTTTAAATACTCCAACACCAAATTGGGATGATTGCAACATCAAGCTCCTCCACTTCTAGTTCTTAGCCATTATGATTGAATATACATTTCAAGATATATATATATATATATATATATAGGGTTTCTATACTGGATTTCCTCACCCATTCAAAGGTTCTGCAGATTCAAGAGCTTTTCAGCTCTGCGTTTCTAGCTGCATGCACCACTGCCCACAGGAAAGAAAATTTGGTCGGAAAGTTACAGTTTCCGGAAGACGAGCTGGACAAAGCCATTATGGTAAGCAAACTCGATTTTCTGACAGACATGGGCAACGATGGCGTAGATGAGTTCATGTTCATGGTGGCATCCATTTTCACGCAAGATTACTATGATAGCAACCCTGAAGATCAGACACATGCAGTCATGAACCCATTTTCTTTCTCAAAGAGCATAAATTCTGATCCCGGGTCTTGGATGACAAGAACCTATACTCTCCTTCTTCTCATGGATTTTATGGGACGTAACAAGGAGTCCTCCGAGCACACAATGGACGAGTTGCTTCACTATGCCTTAACCCTAAGTCATCTGCAGGCCGTCATTCATCTCCGTTACACCGTTGAAATATTTGCAGATTCGATAACCGTGGAGATTCACATCCATAATGTCGAGTGCGACATTACTCCATTTTCATTTCCTCAGTACCAAGAGAGAGAAAGAACTGAAAGATTTAGGGTTAAAAAAGACACGCCATTTTCCGTCACAGATCTTGCTATCAATTTCTCCCTTACTTGATCAATCCAATATCCTAAATTTTTCGCGGTCTAACTCGTGCCAACATCCTGGAACCATTCACGAGCGTGCACAATCCATGGTAACCGGGAACTTCCGCTGGAAATTTTCCCAATCAAGGGAAAAAACAAATAATATTGGAATGCTTCAATGGGCTCTCCACGTCGATGATGGTACGGAAAGAGGTTGTCTCCATGACAGAGCCAAGTATGGAAAGCATAAATTTGAATAGGCTCAAACTTAGCCGTGTATGGTTCAGAGATACGCATTGCTCATCTTCGACAAAGAAAGTGGGTGTAGCGCTCAAAGATGATTGTGGGCATTCCTTCACGTGGAGGATGAACAGAGATTTAGAAGGGCAGACATTGAGATGCCTTTTGAGCGCCTTCATTTGGTTGACGTATTGGCCCGTTCAGTATGATACTTCATACTGCGAGAATATATGCCATGAGTTTTCTGAACCTATTGAATTTAAACTGGTAAGGGTCTCATTTTTCTCTGGTTTTTTGTACTATCTGCTCAAGATGTATGTATCTGAATTTTTTGAAAAGCACTATGCTATGCCAATCTTTTCTAATGCACCGGTACTGTTTTTTTACAACGAACTATGAGGATAGGCAGTGACAAATTTTACTCGTTAAGGGTAAGGGTAAGTTGAATTATTTTCTGTTTATTGTATTTGATAGTATGGAATTTGCATGTTTTCCAGGCAAGTCATTCGAGCTCATCATCATGTGCGCAGCAATCTGTTTAATATATTGGCAACCCTTACCTACCGTACACAAGGAAGCTCAACATTTGCGAAAAAAGACATCAAAGTTTTTTTTATCTGAGTTGGGCCCATGCAAAAACACAAGTTCTTTAAATTTAAATGGTTGAAGTGTTCACATGTCGTAGTCATTAAAAGTACGGTTTCTCTTCTTATTTCATTAACACCATTCTATTAATTTTTTGTTCTATTTTTAAATTTCCCAAGAAGTTATATAATTTGTGATTGATATGGAAGTTGTAAATTTGGGATTGATATTGATGTGGTAGAAAATTAAATTATAATGATGAAAATATTTTATATCTAATTTATATATAAAAGTTTTTGGGGTTTGCATAAAAAGTTTGATGGATGAAATTGTGGTAGCTAGGTTTTAAGAAACACACAAATATGTAAAGATTAATAAACATGTACACATTGATGATTCTTTAGACTAGACATTTTAAGAACCGCAACATAAAGTTGTCAACTCAATGTGCATAGATACCAACTCATAGTCTTCAAGAACTTCCATCATTACTTAACTATGTAGCATGTTAAGCATATTATTGAATAATTTGAGGCATAGTAGGAGTGTATAGATACCAACTCACACTTTTCAAGAACTTCCATCATTATTTAACTATGTAGCATGTTAAGCATATTATTGAATAATTTGAGGAGGCATAGTAGGAGTGTTTGAGTGTCAATGTTGACTTCTTTTTTTGACAAGTTGACCTTGTTATGGACCTCCCTTGCACAAACCCCCTACTAAAACTCACCTTGTTTCACCCATTGTTGTTCCACTATCCCCCTACTACAAGTCCCTTTGTTTCTCCCTACTACAACTCCCCTTGTTTCATCCATTGTGGTTGCACTTATTGACCTACACATATTGAACCTATAACTAATGACTCTACACTAATTGTTTCCTCATACTATTGACCCTACAACTAATAACTCTACACTAGTTGTAGCCGAAAACATGCTAAGTGCTATGTATACTAGTCAATCTCCATGGTCACCCAAGTTACTCAAGGTGAGATGATTTTTTGATGAAATCTTTATCTATCATGAATGGAAGTTATTTTATTCATTTTGATTAAATTTTATGCTTTGATTCTTATAATTGTTTTAGGGGAGCATTGTAGAGAGGTTGAGTGAGTGGAAGAGTGCAAGCCCCTCAAGAAATATAATTTCATTTGTAGTGAGTTATCGTGGGTGGAGTTATGAATTGTTATTTTGTAAGTGTGTTAATTGGGAAAAATATTTATATGAATGTTGTTTCATTTTTATTGTGTATCTTTGACATTATATCACATTTTGGCCATGAGGTGCCCATTTGTATTAGGGTACAAAATACCATTCTTCCATGTTTGGGATATATGTGCAACACACATATCTATGAGTGGGTAAGTGTTTTGATTGTTTGGTGGAGAAATCTAGTAGAGGGTGGAAGTGGCCAATGAGTGACCTATTATGTGTGCTGACCATGATATGAATTTTTGCTCTGATGTGCCATTTTGTATCTAGAGTACAAAATACCATTCTTCTACCTTTTTGAAATATGTGTTGTACAAATATCCATGAGCTCTTATGTTCTTTGAATGTTTAGTGGATTAATAATTTGGATGATCAAGAAATAAGCTATGCTTTCTTTATAGAGTGCATATAAAGAAAAATACTCATGCCTCTAAGGAGGAGATTTGGCTAATTGAGTAGTATTTATAACTTTTTTTTTATTTGGTTAAGATCTTGAATTTTTATGTGAAGAGAAAACATCCAAATATCCAATATTATTTCATTGGGGACACGGTACTAGATATAAATGCCATGTTATATAAAGCTAACACTTTGTAGAAAATTATATATGCCTTTGACCAAATAAATGAGTACATGTAAATTCAACTCGTTATGTGAGTATATGGACCTTATGGACCCTAACAATTAGCTCATATTTTCATCCATTATTCTCTTTCAAAGTATATTACAAGTTGGATGATATTGTGATATGTGTGTTATAAACCGTAGAGCTATGTAGTAGAGAAACTAATAATTACTAATTTGTAGTAAGGAATAAATGTTGAATAGTATTAAGGAATATTCATGAGAAAATTAATATTAAGTAGCACCAACTCCCCAATAAAAGCTTGTAGTTTATATGATGCCTAATTATAAATCCATAAATGGTTATGGTTTTGTAATTCCTATTTATTGAGTGTTAAAATTAAAGGGAAAAAGTTGTGTAAAAAGATAAATATCCCTGAGATTTAACAAGGATTAAATTTTTTTTGGGAGTAATAGGAGGATTAATGTCTTGTGGGATGCATCTAGTAGCTCTCATGGTGGAAACAGTGAATGAGTGACCTATTATGTATCTTATCCATGATATTCCATTTTGGGGATGAGGAGTCATTTTGTATCTATGTTACAAAATACCATTCTTAGATTGTTGGGATATATGCGGAGTAGACATCCATGAGAATATATGTGTTATGATTGTTTGGTTCAATAATAATTTGGATAATAAAGAAATAATTTATGGTTTCTTTGTAGACTCTATGACAACTAAGCATGCCTCTAAGGAGGTGATTTGGCTTGTAAAATCATGTTTAGATATTGAATTTATTTTGTTAACAACTTGATTTTTCATATGAAGAAACATAATACAAATATGCAATACCATTTCATTAGCAACATGGTAGATAATGGAAATGTGATAGTAGATAAGGCTAGAAATTTGTAGAATGTTGGAGATCCCTTGACCAAGCAAATGAGCACATGCGAATTAAAATGCTAATGTGAGTATATGGACCTTATGTCCCCTAGCAGTTATTTCATAGTTTGTTCCATTATCAATTATAGTCTTTCAAGGTTTAAAAAAAGTGGTATAATATTATGATATGTGTGTTATACAATTTATAGCTATGTAGTAGAGAAACTAATAATTACTAAGTTTTAGTAGGGAATAAATGTTGAATATTAGTATGGAGTATCTAGCACAAAAAAAAAATGATTAAGTAGCAAGAATTGGCCAATAAACATTTGTAGTTTCTATCATGTGTAATTAAAGGACCATATATAATTTATGGTTTTGTAATTTCTATTTATTGAGTGCTAAAATTCAAGGAAAAAAAGTGTGTAAAAATATAAGTTATCCCCAAATGTAATAAGACTTGATTTTTCTTTGGGACTAAGAGGAGGATCAATGTCTTGTGAGATACATCTAGTAGCTCTGAAGGTGGAAGTTTTCAATGGGTGACCTACTATTTATGTTGGCCATGATAAGTGGTTTTGACTATGAGTGGCCATACAAAATATCATTCTTCCATGTTTGGGATTTATGTGCAGTAACTTGTTATGATTATTTGGTGGAGTAATAAGTTGGATGCACAAGAGATAAGCTATGGTTTATTTTTAGACCGCAAGTGTAAAATAAATGTAAACTACTCATGCCTCTATGGTGGTGATTTGGCTTGTGAAATCATGTTTAGAAATTGAATTTTCTTTTGTTAAGAACTTGAAATTTCACACAAAGGAAAATGATGCATATATCCAATACTATTTCATTCTTGACATGGTAGAGGATAAAAATGTGATATTAGATAAATTTGATACTTTTCAAAATGTTGTGGATGCCTTAGACCAAAATCAATGAACATATGTAAATTCAAGTAGTGATGCGAGTATATGGGCTTTATGGCCCCTAACAATCAACTCATATATTCATCCATTATCTATTATACTCTGGCAAGGTATTAGAGAAGTGTTAGATTGTTGATATTTGTGGCTCATACAAATTCTAGTTCTCTAATAGAGAAACCAATGATTACTATATTGTAGCATGGAATAATTATTGAGAAGTACATGTAATGAATATTAAGTAGCACCATTTGGCTAATAAAATTATTTTAGAAATGCTTTTAGCTTCTATCATGTAGAATTATAACATCATAAATAGTTTATGGTTTCAAAATTTCTATTTATTGAGTGCTAGGAGAATAAATATTGTGAGTTGTTCTAAAGAGTGTTGTTGAGAGTGTAGAGGCTCTATAATATGTTGTAAGCATTTTGTAGCTTAATGACACAATGGGTGTCCTCTAAAGTGTTGTTTTTTTTTTTCCCTTGAAGGGTTTTTAAAAGGAAATCATTGTGCTATGCCTATTAGTTCTTGTACATTCTTCTCTCATTGGTGAGTATAAAACCTATATTCCCCACCACTATTTCCTTTAAACTTCAAGTTTATAGAAGTTGGTGAAACACCATCTTTTAGGAATAAAAGTTTCTAGTTTGAATGATATTGGTTCCTTGCATAAGGATTCTCAAGGTAATTACTCACAAAGGTAATTAAAAATCACTTGAATTCAATTTGTGTCACTTAATTATAAACTACAAACTTTCCTATGGTAGTCACCATGTATTTTGCATTGATTTTACTGCACCAAAGTTACAAAATTTTATTCAATTTGAAAATAATAATAATAATAATAACAATACAAAAGGATTGAGTTATTACACTTGGTAATTTTTTTCTCTATATTTCACTAACCACCAACATATCACACAATATTTGTACTAGAAAATGTTATTGGATTTTAAAACATCTTCATTAAAAATAGAAAATTTTATTGGATTTTAAAACATCTTAATTAACAACAACAACTACAATAATAATAATAGATTGAGTAATTTATTCATGATTTTTTTCTATGTAATTCACTAACCCCATAAATTGATGAAAGAAGCCACCCATCATAGTTATATATTGCATTAAGACATTATGTTTGAAGACTATAACCTTGTACATTATATGCAAAAAAATATTTTAGTAATGTCTGAAATCTCCATGAAAAATTTACATTTAACTCTAGGACTACATTTAGGTATTATAAACTAATTTTCTCCATAAATTGGCCAATAGAATCCTACAAAAAATATATATTTTCATTTCATATAAAAAAAACATTAACTCAGAATATCACTACATTACCTCCATATTCAAGGAAACTAGGTTCATTTTCTAAGTTAGGGTTGAGGAAAGATAACATCGTATCCATGAGTAGAGACAATTTTGCTCTCATCGTGTTGCTCATAAATCATGTGTTTCTCCATACTATCCTCTGTAAATCTATTACAAACTTCATTGTAATCAACTTCCTCTTCCTTTTCCAAATTTCCCATACTAAAGCTCAAAATTTCATTTTCCAACTTGAGACTATCTATTTTAACATCTAATATTACCATTACATGAGTTAGGATCTCACATTAAATCCTTGACTCTATGATGCCTTCTCATCAAATCTTGCTGAAATTTACTAAGAAAGTACCAATTTAACTAGTAAATTTCCATGCTTTTCCTTTGCATACCCATAGTAGCACTCCATAACCATGAAACTATGTCTCACTTGTTGACAAACATGATGGATAATTACTCTCATTATTAATTCTTCCCTTTCCTACAAGATCTAATGTTCTATATATACCAACAATCTAGAATTTAGTGATTTGAAACCTTTGTATTCTTCATTAATGCCATATGGAGCCACATATAGTAGTCCACTAGTGAAATCATGAACCATAAAGGAAATATTATCCTCACAATATTTCCCACACGCAAACTGCATATCAATTGCATGATAGAATTCTGCCCACATTCTAAAGGTTTTATTAACTACATCATCACATCTCCATTTTTTGAGTATCCAACACATTGTATCTCCATCTGTCTAGTATCCAACACATTATGAGGATCCCTACTCCGTGGCTGCACTAGCATGCCCCTCCATGACATACCAAGGTCACCACCATGTTGACTGAGTTAATGCATATGTTCTCTTAATATGATAAAGTTTAATCAAACGAAATAATAATTTAATCCTTTGCAGAATAGAAGTTGAATTTTGTTCATCATTTTCTTTAACATTATTCACATGTTAGATGACTAACATTTAATCACTAAAAACTATCAATTGGTGAATTCCTTTAGAGTAGGAAAACTCAAATCCTTGCCATAGAGTTAAATATTCAATTTGGTTATCTGTATAAATCTCTAATTCTTAGGAAAATTAATCTCTTTTTCTTTATCACCTAAAGATAATCCCTCCCACTCCTTCTTCGTTTACTATATGTACCACTTTTATCTAATGATTGTATACCATTTTTATAATTCTTATGGTAAATCAATATAATAAATTAGATAAATTATTAATTAAAAAATTAACTAAATGATATAATTTTCTTTGTATATTACTTTACCTAGTGATCCTGCATTACCTTAAAGAACCTTGTCCTCCCAATGGCTCCATAGAAAAGTTAATCTCTATGGTCAACCATATTATTCACTGTGAGATAATTTGTTGATGAATTTTTTATCGATTGTGAATGGAATTTATTTTAGCCATTTTTTTTTTGTAATTGTTGTAGGGAAACATTGCAAATATGTTAAGGAAATCAAAGAGTGCAAGGCCCTAAAGACAAATAATTGCATATCTACTATTTTTTCTTGGCTTGAGCTATTCAATACTGTTTTTTTTCTCCTCAAACATAAAGAACTCCAAGAACTCCAAGGAATACGAAAAAAATCATTTCCATTTGGAGTACGAGGAGGATAAATATATTCAAATAAGTAGATAGTAGTTATGGCGGAAGTCGTGAATAGGTGTCCAATAATGTGTCTTGGTCTTGATGTGTTACTTTTTCCATGAAGTGTTATTTTGTATTTATGGTACACAATACCATTTTTTCATGTTTGGGATATATGTGTTTTGATTGTTTGGAGTGGTAAGTTGGACATGTGTTGGAGAATCACTTGGGGTAGAAATTAAAACAACTATCCTTATCCTTGATAACTACTTCTGAACTTATGTTAACTTCTTATTATTTTGTGTTAGATTATTTTCATCAAAAAATTATCAAGATCATAACACATGAAGATCATAAAAGATAATGGACAAGATGTAGGCTCCCAACCATAGAAAAACCCCTCCAAGAGGAAAGCCCATAAAAAATTTCTTCTCTTATTATAGAATTAGATCAAATGAGAAATCCAAGACCTAGAAACCAAAGCCACGACATCCTCCAATCACCAAGTCATCCCTCCAAAAATAATTATGAACAATTCAATGTATCCATAAGTCAATTATGGTCAAATCCCTATAACAAACTTGCAATTTTCATCTTTCCTCCAGCTCTAAAATTTTCTATGTTTGAGGTTATCTAGGCAATATTTGTTATAAGTAATTGGGCGGGGGGGTTGAATAACAATTTCAATATCAATTCAAATTAATTTCAAAAGGTGACATGACCATTTATATCATTAGCGCATCACAATGTTATAGATTATAGCTTATTCACAAAACCATGAGCAATATTAAGAATAAAAAAATGTAAACCATCAAGAAAATCAACACATAAATCACATATGAGCACCTACATTTTATATGGAAACCCAATGTAATATAAAACCACCATTTTTTTCATTTCTTCTTATTTTATTATAAAGAAAATTGTTCATTACATCTTGTATTTCTACAGACTCTTGCAACACTCATGTTCCTACCCCCAATTGGATACAACCTCCACCGCCAATCGTTCTCCAACTTCTACTGGACTTAGGGAGCTAATAACCCCTAATAAATTTATTGTCTCCTAGTATAAGGAAGCTCCTACTCATCAACAATTTTACTAGATACAACTCCAAGGAAGCTTTGAATCCCTTACTAAAGTCTCCAATAGTGGACACACTCATGGACCATGTTTCAAAATTTTGGTATTATATCCACCTATCAAGCAACCATAAAGAATATGATTCCACCACCTACACTATCAACCATAAAGAACATGAGTCCACCACCAACACTATCCATCTAACAATATAACAAATATTGAATCGATCAAAACCAAATACTAAATACCATTAATAATTTACTAAATACTAAATTAATAATTTACTAAATATCAAATATTGAATACTACACACTAAATCAAACCAATATAGGGTAACTAAATATTAA
Source organism: Pinus albicaulis (assembly GCA_034641835.2). Classification (NCBI taxonomy): domain Eukaryota; kingdom Viridiplantae; phylum Streptophyta; class Pinopsida; order Pinales; family Pinaceae; genus Pinus; species Pinus albicaulis. The sequence continues at coordinate 593,034,634 of CM076573.1, forward strand.
TTTTTGAAAACTAATCAAACTACTGCAACCACGACCACATCCAACAAATATACCAAGAAAACATCCCAATTAACTCAGTCATAGATCAAGCCAAGTTAAAAGACCATTTCCAAGTATCATATAAATCCAACCATAACATTATCATATCAAACCTTTTTCACATCCAAAATATATATAAACAACACATAATACAAATTCCATGGATGAACTATAAATAACTAAAATTTCAAGTGTCATGTTCACATCCAAACCAAGCCTTTCCAAATGTACTCTCACATTCAAAAAATTTTAACTTTCTAATAAAGCCATAATTCAACATACTTCACAATCTATCATAATTCATGTATCAAGGAAACCAAATTTATATATTAAAGTATAATGTTAGACACATCATGTTCATAGGGCTAAAGGACAACCATCTTAAGATAGGGAGCAACATGAAGAATAAAAATGAAACAAAAAATACAAATTATATTTGTTCCAATGACCATAAAGCAATAAAGCGAAGCCTATACAATCTCTAAATCATTGTTTCAGTTGACTATGTCATTATCTCTCCATGAGTCATCAAAACATTACAATAAGCCATGCAAAAATACTTAGTCTCTGCAAAAAAAAAATTGGTTTTTAAAATAGACCTTGCAACCATCAAATTAAATTTTCTTCAAGTTTCTATTATTATACAAGATTCACAATAAGGGCAAAGTCTCGATTTGAGACCATTGCAACATTCATTCTTTTTCATCATTCAATGATTCATTTATCTCTGCAGAAAACAATAACCTTTGCATACATAACACAGTAATCAAATATCACATAAACGACGTAGTTCATCAAATTTTTACTTCGTGCATTTCATAACCAAGTCTTAAGTGAACAATGGGTTAGTGTTACAACAAATAATATCTATCCTAGGTATCGCATATCTTGTGCGTACTCTATCTCAAACGACAATTACTAGCTTGACAAATTAGTCAAGACATGAGCGAAGGCTCATTGTCATGCTATTCTCTGCATATTTCAAACATATCCCTGCCTATTACAAATAATTAATAATACTATGGACTCTTGTTTATATCTTCAATAAAATTAGTTATCATATTATGTCTTTGTTGTATAAAATCATCCATTCACCGCTGTATGCTTCATTAGAGTCTTGAAAAAACACCGTTACTGATGTTACTCTAATCTTTGTGCCTTAGTCAAAACCAAAACAAGTGTTTCTACAATGCAAATCATTAGTAGAAAAATAGATCTATGATATTTTATCCTCGATTATGATGCCAGATTCTATCGCACCTCCAACAAGATTAATGGATGACCTGCAAAAAAAAAAAAACACATTAACTCATTTCACTTTCATTCTAATTCCCATTCACATCTTCATCCAATGTCTAACATATTTTAATTTTCTTCTAGAAAATGCAGAAACTCATTACATACATTCATATAATTAAAATTTCTAATTCGACTTCTACCATTACTAAAAATTACTAAAATTTAGATGATTTGGAATTTTCCAAAAAAGAATCCAAACTCTATGTTTTTCTCCAAAGAGTCGTAGCTTTCTTCAGATTTACTCCTTCTACAAATCTAATGTATTTTTTAGGACTTAATAAAAAGCTAATTGCTTCTCTATCCACAAAAGCTGATAAGAATTTTTTTAATTTTTTCTAACATAGTTACTATCCAAAGTTTTTGATCTTTAAACTAAAACAAAACTAATTTACTAATGAAATAAACTAATCTAATTCCTTCTACATTTCAATTGTTTTTTTTTTCCAATTTTAAGTGTAATATGATCTTGCATTAGACTCAAGGGGGAAGAAATTGTCCACTATCTCTTGAAATTTTTTGCAATTCTTGGACATCTTTACAAGTCACATCCTTCAATGGTTTATTTCTCCACTTCACCAAATACCATTGGATCTAGTAGATCGTTAATTACGTTTGGAGTTTCTTTGGAATTTGTTGCTTCCATTCAATAATCTCATCTACTTCACACGATGATTCATCATCTAAAAATTTTCTATTTCCCTCAAAGGAATGCAAATTAAAAAAATTAAAAATTGGTGAAATACCAAAAATTATTGGAAGCTCCACTTCATAAGCATTTGCTGAAAATTTCCTTAAAATTTTACAAGGCCCAATCTTTTTGAGTTTTAACATGTTGTAAGTTCCTTTATGAAATCTTTCTTTCCTAAAATGTACCATGACTAAATCATTGATCTCAAAGTTTTATTGCCTTCTCTTTGAATAACCCCTTTGTTTGTATTTGTTATTTGTTTCCTGTAGTTGTTCCTTAACTCTTTCTTGTAGTTCTTGCATGCTCACTACAAATTCTTCACCTTCTGCACTTCTTATATATTGTTTTCCCAAATTCCTCAATTCATATACTCCCCTTGGATGTATTCCATCCAATATTTGGAAGGGACTCATACCTGTACTTTTATTGGGTGTATCATTGTATGAAAATTCATCCTGAGTAAGAACTTGATCCCATTGTTTGAGAGTTTCACTTACTAAGCTTCTTAGGATGTTTCCCAAGCTCCTATTGACAACTTATTTTTTCCCATTAGTTTTTGGGTGATAAGTTGAGATGAAATTAAGGTTAGTACCCAAATTATTCCATAATTTTCTCCAAAAATTACCAACAAACCTTGTCTCTCTATCAGATATAATAGTACTTCTAGGCAATCCATGCAACCTTACCACCTCTTTAAAGAACAAATTGGCAGCATTGGTGGAATTAATGGTTTTTCTACAAGGTATAAACTATGACATTTTAGAGAACCTATCAACCACAACATAGATAGAGTCATTAACTCTTTGAGTCCTTGGTAATCCCAATATAGATTCCATGCTCATTAAATGCCATGGTCTAGTAGGAATCAATAATGGCTAATATAAACTTGTATCCCTTCCCATGGTAGAAAATCCTACATTTTGCAACAAGAATTTTCACATCATCTTGCATGCTTGGCCAAAAATAAAAATAATTCAATTGAACAAAAGTTTTATCTTGCTCAAAATGTCCTCATAACCCTCAGGTATGCTTTTTCGTGATAATATTTTCTCTCATAAAACATTTGGGTATGGAAAATCTGTTATCTTTAAATAACAATACTTCCTACAACATAAATCTCAATCATGGATTTCTATTACCACTAACTATACTTTTACAAGCATCATATGCATCTTTAAAATCAACATCTTCCTTATACATCTCTTTCATTTCATCAAATCCTAAAGTGTTATTTTGAAACTTATGCAAAATCAAATTTATTCTACTTAATGCATGAGAAAACTTATTTGATTTACCACTTATATGCTTGATTACAAATGTGAAATTTTGCAAGAACTCCACCCATTTAGCATGCCTCTCATTCAACTTGGCCTCATTGCTGATAAAATATAGAGCATGGTAATCAGTATAAAGAAAAGACTCTTTGAGCATAACATAATGCCTCCATTTTTTTTGAGCTTCAACTATAGCATTGAGCTCTTTATTATAAGAGGATTATTTCTCCTTTGCTTCATTTAATTTTTCACTGAAATATGCAATTTCCCTTCCTTCTTGACTTAGGACAGCTCCAATAGTAGCTCCAGTGGCATCTGTTTCAACTTGAAAACATTTTCTAAAATATGGTAAGGCTAATACAGGATATTAAATTATCCTTTTCTTGAGTATTTTAAAATTTATATTAGTTGTTGCAGTCCATTTAAATGGTTTCTTATTCTCCTTCACTTTCTCATCAATGGGTGCACACAAGCTACTAACATTATTTATAAGCTTTCGGTAGAAACTTGCAATACCATGAAATATTCTTACCTCAAACACATTCCTTGGAATAGGAGAGTTAATTATTTCCTTCACTTTATCTCCATCCAGTTTCAATTTTTCTTTTGAAATCCCAAATCCCAAGTACACCAACTCATTTTTCATGAAGCTAAATTTCTTTAAATTTATCAACAACGTTTGTTGTTGCACTCTCACAACTGTCTCACACTTTCCAAGACAAAATCGACTAACACTTAGCCAATTCTGAGCCTCTAGACAACTTTCCTTTCTTGTGCAATTCCCACTAAATGAAATCCCTATTATTTAGGAATTTTGGCCTCCCAAAACTGCGCAAGAATCATGGGAAATCCAATTTGCATTTGGTTGCATGCATGCAACCCAATAATGTTACAACTGATAGTTAACATCCCTTTAACCTTTTTCTCAATTAGGTCTCCACTGGAACTTACATGCATGAAACTATTAATAATAAATCATTAGTTGCATGTCAGATAATTGATTCTGAATTAAATAATATTTAACTCACTTGATCTCTCACTAGTGCTACAATCAATTACAACTATCTCACCTGACTTTAACTCACCTAGATTGAGTTAATTGATTTCTCCTGCATTAACTAATGCACCAAGTGCAATTCAAACTCCATAACTAATAGAATCACTCTGCATGCCTCACCAACTACCCTCAACTCAAAATTCATGAGCTAACTGAATTTATCACACTCGGTTCACTTTTACAATTGATTTTGATATAAGATTACAATTTATCGTCCAACTCAATTAAATGAAAATTAAATTAGACACTACACCAATTTAATCAATTAAATTGGTCTTCACACTAATGTATCCCTAGGCCCTGTTGGTCCCACACTAATGTGTGTGCTACAATTTCTTGTTGGAATTAAACACTCCTTCTCAACAAGAAATGGTTTATCTTCCACCCCGATCCTGCCTCTATGGTATTCAAATTTTCTCCTAGTTGAGCGCCTTCGTTAGAATATCTGCATCTTGATCCTTCGTGGGACTGTATTGAAGTAACATAATGCATCTATGGTCAAAATCTATAATATGGCGGTATTAGATGTTAATTTTCTTGGACCTATCATGGAATATTGGATTAACTGAGAGTTTAATGCAAATATGTTTATCACAATGTATCACTGTCGGATCCATCTCAGAACCAAACAAACCATTGAGGATCTTTCTGATATAAAAGGCCTCACATGCAGCTTGACTTGCTGCCATGTATTCTACCTCGGCTGAATTGAGTCCCACAGATCGTTGCTTCCTATTGTACCAAGAAACTCTTGTCAATCCTATGTTGAATATCCCTCCCGATGTGTTCTTTCTGTCTAATGGAATTCCTGCCCAATCTACATACGTGAAGCCTTGAAGCTTCCCATAATCCATACTAGGTATTGCGCCTAAGATATATGAAGACATGCTTCCCTGCATTCCAAAAGATGTTGTTTAGCTTAACCATAGCTTGAATCAGTTGGTTAACTGCATAGAAGATGTGTGGTCTAGTGTTCACCAAGTACATCAGTGAACCCACTAGCTTCCTATAGACAGTAGCGTCCACTACTTCTCCTGAAGTAGCATCCTATTTCCTCCAATTTCCTGGAAGAGGAGTATCCATACTGCTCTCCATGTGAAACTTACACAGAATCTCTTTGGAATACTTTCCTTGAGAATCAAATATCTGACCCTCCCACTGCAATATTTCCAAACCAAGGAAATAGTGGAGTCCCATGTTCTTCATTTCGAATTCTCTTACAAGATCCTCTTTGCAAGAATGTATGAGATGCTCATCACCTGTAAAAATTATATCATCTACATAAAGTATGGTAATCAAGAGCTTACCATCAACCACAATTTGGTACAGGTTTTAATATGCTTCACTTTTAGTGAAGCCCAACCCAGTGAAATAATTTTCAATCCAAGTGTACCAAGCATGAGGTGCTTGCTTCAACCCATACATTTCTCTCTTGAGTCAGCACACATGCAATTCATTGTCAAAGATCTCGAAAGCTTCTATATTCTTTATGTACATATCTTCCTCAATAGCTCCATTGAGAAACACAGTTTTCACATCCCTTTGATGAATGTGCCACCCCATCTGCACTGAGAGTCCAAGAATAGATCTAATGGAAGATTACCTCACAACTAGTGTTAAAGTATTCTCATAGTCAACCCCCTCAACTTGTGAGAATCACCGGGCCACAAATCTCACCCTGTACTTTTCCACACTCCCATCTATTTCTTGCTTCACCTTATAGATTCATCTAAACCCAACCACTGATTTTCTGACCAGACTTGGGACTACGTACCATGCACTATTATTGATGATAGATTCATACTCCTCTACCATAGCGTCAATCCAAATTGATTGTTGTATTGCTTCCTCAAGGGAATATGGTTATGTCACAATACACTTTCTCATAAGAGCCATGTATCCAGTAAACCTATATAGAGACTATCTCTGTGCACGCAGTGAAGTAGGTGCTCCTAAATTATTTTCTGCATCAAGTCTCAATTTATCAGCTTCTGTGATGTGCCTTCTACCATTTCTGGTGGATGGCTCTGCATGAGTATTTCCTGCCTCTCCATGATCCTCCACATGTGGCTCCTCCACATCTTGAGGTTCATCCTTTGTAACCAAGATTTCCTTCTGTGCATGAAAATCCAGCTCCCTCTCAAGGGATAATCGAATGGCTTTGTCCTCATCAAATTTTATATCTCGTCTCACAACAATCATCCTATTGTTTGGAAAATGCACCCAATAATTGTGGGGAGTGTTAGTGTACCCCAAAAATATCCCAATCTTAGCTATTTCTTTCAGCTTCTTCTTGGCGTATTTGGTCACATGCACATAAAATATGAGACAAAATCTTAAAATGTGAAACATCGGGTTTCTTACCAGTAAAAGCCTCCTCTAGTGTACTTATGCCAAATATCTAATGAGGACAATGGTTTTCACAAATAGTGTTGTGTTGCATGCCTCCACCCACAGATGCAATGGTAGGCCATGATCATGCAACATCACTCATGCTGCACCCAAAATCATTCTATTCTTTATTTTTTCAACCCCATTCTATTGTGGGCTATGAGGCACAATCAACTCTCTCGGAATTCCTTCTTTTCTACATAAGTTCTTTAATTCATTAGAGATGTACTCAAAACCATTGTCGCTGCTAAGAGCCTTCACATGCTTCCCCGCGTCTTTCTCCACCAGTGCTTTGAACTCAAGATATTTTGACAACATCTCATATTTATTCTTCATGAAGTAGATCGAACAATTTTTATAAAAATCATCAAAAAATATCACATAGTAATTATGCTTTGTTGTCGAAGCAGTAGAGAATGGTCCACCTACGTCTGAGTGAACTCTCTCAAGGATTTCTGAATCTCGGTTCTCCTTCTCATGAAAAATTATCTTTTCATACTTCCCCATAGTACATCCGTTGCATGTGTCTAACTATGCAAGAGTGCCCTTGGGAATACCAGTAGAAATCTGTTGCATGACCTTCAAGGCTCCGTGGTGTAGATGGCCCAATCTCTTGTGCTATAACTCACCCTCATCCGGGCTCATCACTTGTTCTGCCTTACCCATCAATGTTTCACAACCATATATAGAGATTCTTCACATGAATCCCAATCTTCTTGGCTTGTCCTATTTCTTTGTGTCGAAGGAAAACTTTTCCCTCACTAAAAACAACATCATATCCTATATCCTCCAACATTGCCACTGAGGCAAAAATTTTCTTCAAGGCTGGTACATGCATCACATATTTTAATAGAAAGGGTTTACCTAACTTTCTCTAGAAGGTAACTATACCAATCTCGGTAGAACTGTACCACATGTCATCACCCATTTCGATATGCATCTAGAGGTCCTTCTACTCCAAGCTATAGAATTTTTTTTTTCTCCCGTCATGTGAAAGGAAGCATCACTATCCAAGTACCACACCAATCCCATTGCACTTGACACCATGGAAGAAATGAGGGAGAATTAAAGCTCAAATTTTGAGGCCAAAGACTCACCCACTACAAATCTTGAATAATTCTTGTTCTTCTTCTTTTGTGGACAATTAGTGGCATAATTTCCATGCTCGTGACAGTGAAAACACCTCACTTTGGACATGTCATGCTTCTTGCCGAATTTCCTGGACTCAGATTTGGAATGAAATTTATTTCCTTTCCCATCCCTCGCCTTGGAATCCAAAGAAAAATCTTCATCATCATCATTCTTGGATGAAGATCCATCCTTGGTATTCCACATGAATTCTCCTTGCACCAAATTTGACCAAATTCATTCCCAATCTGGTAGCTCCTCCCTCCCATTGACAGAGTCCTAATAACTATATTGGAAACTCCTGGGAAGTTTTAGAAGAGCTAGGCTCACCAAGTCATCATCTGTGATAGTACTTCTAGCCCTGCCAAGCTCATCTCGACATTGGATAATTTTTTTTAAATATTTCGGAATGGTGTCACCTTTCTCCATTTTTATTTTCATGAGCTTGTACTTCAGTGAAAATTTTCTATGATCACTACTACTTTGAAATAGATCTATCAAAGCTTTCCACATTTCATATGGTGTCACTTTTCCATGGAGACATGGGAAAATGTGGTCTCACACTCCCTCTAGTAATATCCTCCTCGACTTTATAAAATTATTTTTCCAAGCATCAAGATGTGCAACATTTGCTGCACCGAGTTTGGGAATGTCATTATCAATGAATTATGGGTGAAATCCTGAATTTGGGAAACACTTTTTGGTGGATCGCTAGAATTTGGGTGAAATTTTTAATTTCTCGTTTAAGAAAATAGTCAACTCAATTTCTTGACCAAGAGTTTTTAGAACTCTTTTCCAAGATATTTTTTATGTTTCGCCCGAGAGTTTGATTGGGCTTGACCAGAGTTAAAATACTCTCGAATGAGAGTTAAGTATTTTCTATTCTGAGATTTTTATTGACATAAACTCTCGGGAAAACCCCCGAACAAGAGTTGTAAAACTCTCGGCCTAGATTTTTTTTAACTCTCATCCCAGAGTTTCATTCTTATACAAAAACCCCAAATCCTATCTCCCTGGACATTCTACAAACATGCACACTAGAGCATTGTTGTTTTTGCTGGAGCAATGTCATTTTCGAGCCACCATGAGCACCAACGACAAATTGGATAGATTATAGCCAGGAAAGTCTTGAAAACAAATTTTTTTAAGGTAAATTTTATTCTATTTCTACATTCTCATAGCCAAATGCATCCCTTCCATTTCTAGAGTTAGTTTTGGAGCCTGTAGAGAAGCGGTTCAAGAGCCATAATAGGATCTCGGTAGCTTCCTTTTGCTTAGTTATTGATTCACCAGCATATGATACAGAATCACCTCTTAGAGGCACACATAGGGAACAAGAGAGAAGGAAGCATATATACCAGTTCCAGGGCCAACAAAACCTCTTACAGTGAAAAAACCAATAGTTATAAACCCACATTAATAGCATAAGTACTGGTAGCATAGAAAGAGGCGGTTAAAAAACCCCTCACGGAGGTATGAAAAGGAGTCGTGCTTATTCCATTTGGAGTGCTTGCACCATATCTTCTAATTATTGATCCATAATCAAAAGAAGTAAGGGTGGGGGCATCTCACCTAGCATACCCTCCTATCTCAGCTTCCCCTCACACAATTCCATATCCAATGGCAATCACATAATAAAAAAAATGAACGCAACCAGTAGCTTCTCCACCCAAAGAGACATCTCCATTCATACATGGACAAACCATTATATATTAGCAACTAAACTCTTCTAGTTTTTCATTGATATTTTCAGTCAAAAAAATTAGAACACTTTAGTCAAGAAGAGAAAAACAAGTTTGGATATGAGTTGCTAAAGGAGGACGAAAAATTAAAGATATTTCTCTCAGATTTTCTCTATGATTGGATCTTTGGATTTATCTCATTCATTATTTTTCGGATTTGTTGAGGATGAATAGTTCTGTGGAATTTTAGGTCTGTAACTAGTACTATACTTTGGACCTGTAGTTAGTTCTATGAAATTTCAAGCCTGCAAATAGTAACAGAACTTAGATATGCACCAGACATCAATTTTGTGGCTTGTTCTGTGGAATCTTGCTTCTGTAACCAAGATCATATTTCAGACCAGAGGCAGATTTTTTAGTACACTCAAATCTCCTTAATATTTATCTTCAACCCACTTTCTAGGCATACCTTGAGCATACATTAAGGCTCTCAAAAACATTATTTGGATGCAATTATTGGAGTTTACAAGTAAAATTTGATCAGTCCTTGAAGTGTATTGAGGAGACCTTTTTGAAAGCAGGCTTGGAACAATCCTATGAATATTTTTGAAAGGAACTGTGGAAAACAACCTTGAAATGTGAAGTTGATAGACACTAAGAACAATATCAATTGGAGTAGATGAATTACTATTGAAGGGAATATTGTTGAGACCTAGTACAATCATCATTGGAGAAGAAAAGTAGCATTATTTGTGTGCACAATCATGATGAAAGATATAGAATACATAGTTGAATACCTTATGCAACAACCTATTGAAGAAAGTTTTGGCTTGTCTTGAAACATCAACAAAGCATTATTGAAGGATCTTTGAATTTTTCACCCTTGAATAGATGCCCCCCTCATCTTCATTCTCTTTTATAATGCACTGAACTCTACTATTGAATTGTGTAACATATATGAACATGGTATAATGTTTAATATCCTGAAAAACACTGAAGTACATGGCAAGAAATCGATAGGACAATAATTATTTCATTGAGTTGAAATGTTTGTCCTCTCGACACTCATGTCAAGAAGCCATTTTGAAAACTATAGAGGTCAATAATTGGTAAGTCAAAGAGTTTCTCTTTGACTCAGTTAAATACAGTGAGGCTCATAGGTACAACACAAAATAACCAATTTTGGATTCATTTGGACAAGATGACCAAAAAATAATAGTATAATTCAAATTCCTATTTCCAGGGTTGAAATATCTAAAGGATAAGCTTCTATGATCTGAAATGGACGATGTTTTTATTGAGTGTTTATAGTTAAAAGTTGTCTAAGAACCAAAAACCATTTCTATGAAATATGAGGCATGTAAAGTTAAAGTTTGAAATTATTACCTTCTCAATTGAAAAATGGAACAATACAAAATTGGATCAATCAAGGACCGTGAACCCATTAAAATTCATCCCCCCAAGGAGGAATTATCTTTACTAAAATATCAAACAAGGCTTGTGTGATCACAGTGAAAATTTTGAATGCATCATGGAAATGTCTTGGAGGAAATCCAAGGGGAATCGAGGTTAATTAGGTAGTAATAAACCCTAGAACAAGTGGTACGGTAGAGCCTGGTACTCATAATCATGAGAAAAACTATAGATCGCACCTATTACTATATAAAGGAAAACCTTGAGGGAAAAAATAAACCCAAAAGTTTCATGACATATGTTGGTATGGATCACAAATGATACAACATAACCTGTACCAACATTTTCTTAGATAAAAGAAATTTCACAAGAAGGTGAACACAAGAAGAAATATAGGACTAATATGCATGTATATGGGAAATCACATTTTTGAAAAAAACGTTCAAGAACTAATCGTGGCTCAACATACTAGCAGAGAAAAACGCACATATTTTATTTGTATCATGCCCATTGGTAGATTGAAAACATTATTTTAGGGCATGCATGTAAACTGTGTTAAATTGTATTCATCAGTTTGGCCTCAATTTAATGCCTAAACCATTGGTTGTAGTCAAGAAATGTATCCTTCAGTGCTTCATTGTGGAATATAACTATATCCATTTCTACTCATAATGATCCTACACAGACAACTTAAAATGAAAATATTATGTTGCATAAAGGGATTATATAGGGGTCCATAGTAGTATCGCTCTTTCAGTCAATTTTTTATGTTTCTAATATTATCCTTTGACTACAAATATGTATGATCAATGTAATTGTTTTCCAGTAAGAAGAGAGGGAGCGAGAATATTAACCTAGGTGAAGGATAATGGGGTCAAGTTGAAAGCATCAAGCTCTGATTTCCAACTAACCAAAAACATTCCTTGCAATGCATATCTTCGAAGACAATAATCTTGTGGGGCATCAATGTTAGCTAAGGATTTATCATGAAGGTTGTGCAACAATGGTTTTCACAAGCTAGGACATTATCTTCATACATGCTTCTAGGACAATTTAGCAATACGAAAGGCACAATATCACAAGTTGGTTGTATGATCACTTTAATGCAAATAAGGCACAAAGACAATTTCCACACATTCTGCAAGGGTTGAGATCAATTCTCATATAACGACTCCATCTAGATTCCCAAGGAATTATGTCTACCAAGTTTGGGAATATCGATATTGGTGTTAAAACTCGTCTACTTGATGAAAAATGTAGTAGTAGGAAAATGTACATTCAATAAAACAAAGAGAACATCAAAACTCTATTCATCATCTCATGAAATCCTCCATAATTTTGCAACAACATTGGAAACAAATAATTTAGGATTCAAAATAATCATCTCTACTTTCCTCATAATTTATCTTCTCTCATAGTGTAAATTTTTTTTGTAATAATCTCAATAGAAATTTTAAGATTGATTGCACATGTGAGAGTCATTAGAAATTAGAGTCAAGTTGTACAACTACAGGAAATATTGACCCACCTTAGTTAGTACCATGAGATATCTGCCATATACTATTGTCGAGCCCTTGTATGTCAAGGAGCTATAGTACCTATTATACATTGGTTCATGACATGATTGTCGATTGATAATTTTCTTTCTACTTTGCTTATGAGGGGCAGTAATTTGATTTTATACTATAGCAACAATGGCATCAGGCGAGCCCTGCAGAGACCCTTCCATGAGAGGAGGATTATCAGGTACATTGGTTGTTTAGCTATGTCATGTTTTCAAGTAGGTTATATTTATTATTTGTTATCAAAAATTGATTAATATGAAATTTTTTTGTCCTGCACAAGTGGACGCACTCATATGACTCATGTGCCTAGACACCAAATCAAACAAGAGGAGCCCCATAGACCTGTTCCCATTCGTCCACAATTTCATAGAGCCCATTATGAGGGGTATATTATACACAGTATAGGTACACATTAGATCAATTGCGAGCTAAAATGTTCAAGTTTACGTTATATTCAATGTTGAATAGGTGATTTTTTTTTTTTTTCAAATGACATGTGTTTAATGTGAAAACATTATGCTCCATAGGTCCAAATGTAGGAGTTGGGGTTGACCTTATTGTTGGTGAGGGACAAAGGAAAACAATTCCTCAACCTGTGGCATCCATCCCACATTTGCATAGTTCTCGTTCATGTAAAATCTAAAGGAAAATTTATTGCTTGATGTATGTTTAATGCGAAACTTATTGTGTATCTCATGTACTTGTGTTATAAAACAATTTAATTTTTTTTACAGTGGCTAGTAGAGACCTTCATTCCTTGGAAGTGAACTATCCTAGTATGAGCAAAGAGGATGAGATAGTTTTTCCACGAGGTATTTTCAAATGACCAAAAAAGTTTTTTAAATACAAATTTTCCTTATAAATTATTCAATTTTTAATATGTGCAATAATTTAACATGTTACAGGTGGTGGTCGTCACCCTCCTAAGGGGGAGGTTGTAGGTTTCATGAGTTTGCTCGAATTCCGAGCTATGATCCCCTTTACACCCATCCTGGTGATATTCTTGAGAAGATGCCTTGGGAAGATACCATCTCCTTTCTTAATTTTGATGGGATGAAGGAGCATTCCATGAGATTGCACAATTAATTGCAAATTTGCAATCTCTTTTCCCCTAGTCGAGATTGTCTCCAAATTGTTTTGCACAATTTGGAGAGTTTGATAGAGACTTATCATGGGGTTGGACCATCAACACAAGTTTTTTTTGGTATGATGTGTAGGAGGAGAGCATCAGTGATTGGTATTGACTCCTACAATGAAGTTAAAAGTAGGGTCACTAAATAAATGGCCTTGTCACTATTTGACTTGTGGCGCGAAGACAAAAAAATTTTGAAGATTGCAAGATTCAATGATCCCAATATTGCACCTTATATTTATGAGCAGTTTCTCTATGCATACAAGAAGTTCCAAAATAATGATGAGGTGCTGAAATAGTTTGTTAGGATGTTGTATGTGCAATTCTGAGAGCACATCGACCCTAACTATTCAGATATGGGGTCCAAATTCTATGGAGCTATAAAAGGTGGTACATATGAACGACTTGATGCTATGTGATATGTTGGGATTAGGCCTCCAACACCTTGTTTAGCACCTCAACCACCTAGGGTAGTTACACTTCCAGAGGAATTAGCCCTTATCTCTAGTGTTGCATCATAGATGAGGGAGAAGATAGAAGAACATATTGCAGCTGCTTTAGGAGGGGTGGAAGTCAGCTTAGGGACAAGCCAACCTTCATCTAGTGCAGGAGTTCATTCATTTGTGAGTATTTTAGATGATGTATTGAGGGAGATGGAGTGAGATGAGCTTTTGGAGTATGCATCCTCATGTAGAAACCACTATGAGCGAGCCATTAGATAATAAATGCACACCATGGGTGAGGTATGTACAAGCATGTTTTGATCTATTTTAAAATACACATTTATAAGATGAGCTAGAGTGCATGTAACATGTTTTTCAGTGTAGATACATTTATTCTTTGAAAACTTACACCAATATATTTATTTAACTTATGCAGTTTACAAAATTCTTGGAACAACATTTCTTTGCCCCTGATCCTCATTTTGTAGATCAAGGACATGATCATGTACATGTGCCACATTCATTACTATCTATTTATATTTTTGTACATAAAATTGAAAATGAATTTATGTCACATAATTTTATATGGTATGAGTCTTAACATTATGGAATTTTCAAGTTAGCACTACACATGAAGGGCTTCTCGAAGACATGATACCTTCATATGTTCCAGTGGTTTCACAGGTATTCTCTATCTAGATTTTTACGTTAAATTGCAATTTATTTTAAGATGAACATACTTGTATATGGTGTGGCTCTTAACATTATTTAATTTTCAGGTATGTGCTACACATGAAGGGATACCTAAAGATATTATTCCTTCTCAGGTTCCAGTCGTGACACAGGTATCGACACTTTTCATTAAGCATATTTATTATGTTTATTTATTTCTTTTCGTAAATATTTATATTAACTTTGGTTTCTACTTTTCAGGCTACAAATCATATTGAGATGATGCAAACTAAGCCTCAAGGAGATCGTGTAGGCTTTGGGTCAGAGATTCTACATTAAACCATGGTAACCTATTACCATTTCTTCATTGGTATCATTGCCACATTATAAACAGGCTATCTAGTGAATTTATAGACAGCTGAGAGGTTCCTTTATGTATATAGTGAATGCTAAAACTAATATTTAATTTTCAGTAAAAACTTTAAGCCATAGTCAATTCACTAGGTTTCTGACAGTATAGGTGATTCATTTTGCTTAGAGGAATATGTAAAATTATGTAGTCGTAACTATGATGACCTTATTTGACATTTTATTTCCTTTTTTGGTTACTTTTATTTTATTTTGTTTTATTTTTTGTTTTTTGTTTTTGCAGTTGGAGAGTCTTCTTGCTATGGTTGTAGGAGTATGGTCTAATGAACCTAACATGAAACTTGGAGCAACTACCCAATTCTGAAAGTTTCTTTCAATTGGTATTTACATAAAATATTATGTATTAATTGTCAATGAACTACCATTTTATTTGTGTCTATAATGTCCATCACGCAGCTAACCATTGGTTTTGTTTTTTTGACATAGCATAGTCCTCCTATAGAGGAAGTTATTAATGTAGCTTCTAGCCCAAGCGATTCTCTCAACTACCTATCAGAAAGGTTGTGAGGCACTTGGTTAGTTTGTATACCGATAAGTTTACTAGGGGTGTACCAACTATCAACTCAATTGATTGCACGAAGGAGGCACTACTAAGTTAAGATATGATAATTAATTTTTCCAACTTATTTCATAATGAATGAGTCTTAAAGTTGAAAGAGTAATTATATATCATTACCTCCTACCATGATTCCTTTAAATAATATTCCCAAATTATAACTCGTTTATCGGAAACCATTAAAATCATCACTTTGCACTAAAATTGGAAACTACCTCCCAAAAATTGTCAAATTTCCATTTTCTCTTGTAACAATGATATTCAAGAGAAAAATAGCTACAGGTACCATGGGAGGTTCTCTTATATATAATGAACCCATTGAAGTAGTGATCCTAGGAACTTTCGACCACGTTCAAGTTATTTTTCAATAGGAAGGATGGATGGAATCTGTGCATAGGTTAAATGGCTATGATGGTGATATAACACCGGATTTTTCCTTCATTTAGAGAAATTATTTTTTTGGTTGTTGGAGTTATTGTATAAGTTAGAGGAGACTCCAACTAAAGTAACTAACCTTCCTCACGAAGTGGAGCAGTGGTACTAAAAACAAAAATCCAAGCTTGAAATTTTGCAACAAATCCTAGAGCTAGGAAAGAGTTTGGTAACATTACTTGCTAGAGATGTTATGGGATTATTACTTTTAGCACATTTGTTTCCTTGACCATCTTAGACATTTTCACAATGTCAATATTTCATACTTCCTACTCAAGTCCCTGCAAAATAAGGAAGCCCATGCATAAAGAACAAACATACCAAGATATTTCATCTCTCAGCATGACCTTATCAGGTTACTCATGGTGCAAGCTCTAAAAAAAGAAAGAAAACCTTGGGAAGAAGCCATTGCAACTCCAATGGTTGCAACTTCACTAAATGAGCCCAATGTTGTGTGACTCCACCGATTTCAATTGTGAAGGAGGAAGAATATATTGTCATGAATCCCTTGGCTACAAAATACCTACTAACTCATATTAAGGAAGAAGAGACAAATTCTATTACACCATAGAAGGAAAGTGATATTGACATTGAGATAATTAGTAGCAAACCAACCACCAAGAGAATGAGAGGGCATAAAAATAGGCCCCCTTGTGTTCTAGAAAAGAAGAGGAAATTTTACATTCCCACCACAACCCAAGCCCTTGCTATTCCAAAAAAACAAGTAAGGGCAAAAGAAATCATGGAACAGTAAGAAGACACTAAGTCTACTGAAAAATAAGAACTAGTAGAGTCAGTGACCTATGTTGGGTTTGTGTTATATTCTTTCCACAACTAGTCATGTGCGAGGGGGGGGGGGGGGGGGTAACAAGGGGGCGATAGCACCCCTTGTATGTTGCGCTGGGCAAAACGTACCAGGGGGGCGGTAGCCCCGACTGTCGGGGTCTTGGGCAATGCCCGAAAAATTTTTTTTGGTCCTTATTTTCTGGTGGGCGGACCCACCCATGGTTTTGTGCATGGGTTTGCACATGGTTTTGGGGCATGATGGTTTTGGGACCCTGGTATTTTGTAGATCCGGTCAAGGTAACTATGGTTATGTTCTAATCCAGGGTTAATGGATTGGTGTTTATGTATGCTTCGGCATGTATATATATGTGTTGTAACATTAAAAGGAATATAATGAAAAATCAAGTTGTTCATCCCGATTTGGGATCCAGGGGAAAATCTTTGTGTTTATCTGTTTTATGTTTTATTCTCTTGCTATTGTTTATTTTCTATTTTTAAGATTCGTTTGCAGATAATTTCTATATAGAGTTAAAACCTACATTTAGTATCAGAGTAGTTTCAGCTTCAATGGGACACCTTTCCTGTTGAGGGGTTTTTCTCTCGAGTCTCAGGTAGACCCTGTTCAGTGGGAAATCTGCGGGATCGATTCTTGCAGTGAAAGAAGATGGCGAGTGGTGGGAAGATAGAGATCGAGAAATTTTATGGTTAGAGTTTTCAGTTGTGGAAGCTCAAGATGGAGGATCCGTTGGTGGATAAGGACTAGTGGATCATGGTAGATCTGGGTACTAAACCAACGACAATGTCAGATGAAGACTAGAAGAAACTGGATCGGAATGGAAAGAGCACAATAAAGTTGTGTGTCTGAGATTCAGTATTGCTAAATGTATCTGGGGAAGCTACGGTGAAGACCTTGTGGGACAAACTTCATACTTTGTACCAATCTAAGTCTCTGGTGAATAAATTGTTCCTGCGGAAAAAGCTATATAACTTAAGGATGAAGGATGGAGACTGGTGACAGAGCATCTAAATGCCTTCAATATTGTGGTAAGTCAGTTGTCATCTGTTGATATTAAAATCTCAAATGAAGATAAGTGCATCAATTTTTTGTGTTCTCTACCAAATTCGTAGGACATTCTAGCTATTGCAAAAGGTAGCAATACAACTACCTTGAGTTTTGATGACATATTTTCAGCCTTGCTATTAGAGGAAATGAGACGGAGAAATATGGAGGGCCAGAATGGAGATGCCTTATCTGTACGAGGAAGGTCCCAAAATAGAAACAAGAACAAGGTTTCGAGTGGGAGATCTAAATCTAGAGGGAGATCTAAATCTCTTGGAAAGCTTGTAAAGGTGTGCTGGAAATGCAGAAAGGAAGGGCACTACAAAAAGGACTACAGATCTAAATTTCCTGAGAAAGGAAAGGGATCTGATGATGCTCCTTCTACAGAGGAAAAAACCACCTCGGATGAAGGTGGGGATGTGTATTTGGCTTCTTCTTCAAATACACATGTAGATCATGAATCATGGTTGATTGAATCAGGTGCATCCTTTCACTTCACTCCCCATAGGGAGTGGTTCTGCGAGTATGAGAAATATGATGGAGGTGATGTCTTCTTAGGTGATTATAGGAAGGCCAAAATCGTCAGATGTGGAAAAGTCAAGCTGAAGCTGGAAGGTGGAAGGATTAAAACAATTCCTGGTGTTCTGCACATTCCTACATTAGCCAGAAATCCGATTTTTGTAAGCAAGATCGATGATGCAGGTGTAAAAACAGTGTTTGAGAAAGATACCTGTAAGATGGTTTGGGGAGCACTGGTATTAATGTGGGGAGTTCGCATTGGAACTCTGTATAAGCTTCAGAGCAGCACTGTTATTGACGGGTGCAACATTTCTGTGGTTCCCGAAAGTGGAGCGGAAAGCCTAGCGGTCTCTAGAAAAAAGACCATGCTATGGAATCAAAGGCTTGGACATATTGGAGAGAAGGCCCTTCAGATACTGCATGGAAATGGTATGGTAGATGCTATAACTATCTGGATTTCTATTTTTGTGAACATTGTGTATATGGGAAGCAGAATTGGGTGAGTTTTCCTTCTGGTGCTAAGAGGGCAAACAAGATATTAGAGCTTGTGCACAGTGATGTGTTTGGACCTGTGTCGGTTCCATCACTGGGTAAGTCTATGTACTATGTTTCATTCATAGATGAGTTCTCAAGGAATACATGGATATATTTCTTAAGGAAGAAATCAGAGGTCTTTGACGGATTTAAAAAATTTAAGGCACTGGTGGAAAACCAGACAGAGAAGAAGATAAAGGTGCTGAGGACAAATAATGGTGTGGAGTTCTGCAAGAAGGAATTTGAAGAGTTATGTAAGAAGTGTGATATAGCATGAAAGAAGACTACTCCTACACACCTAAGCAAAACGGAGTTGCAGAAAGAATGAACAGAACACTAATGGAAAAGGCAAGAAGCATGCTCAGTGGTACCAGGTTAGGACAATAATTCTGGGTAGAGGCAGTGGAGAGTGCATGTTACTTGGTTAACAGATCACCTTCATCTACGTTGGAGGATAAGACTCCACATGAGGTATGGACTGGTAAGAAACCCTGTCTTTCACATCTGAGGTTATTTGGATGTGATGCATCTGTACATGTTCCAAAGGAGAAAAGGAGAAAGTTGGATAATAAATCTGAAAGGTGCATCTTTATTGGGTATAAGGATGGTTTAAAGGGTTACAAGCTTTGGAACCCAGAAACAAGGAAGGTTGTCTATAGCCCAGATGTGGTGTTTAGAGAGGTGACAGATATTGTTAAACATGAAGTCCTAGCAAAGGAACCTGAGAAGATAGTGTTTGAGCTAAAGGAGGATGAATCAGACTCTAAAACAAAAGAAGAATCATAAGAGGAAGAGCCAGAAACCCCATCTATTGGAAGAAAAATTCGGGAAAGAAGACAACCATAAAGGTATAGTTCATGTGCTTTCTGTTCAAATTTTTCTTTAAGTATAGCTGATGATGATCACAGAACCGTCAAGGATGCAATAGATTTAGAGGATGGAAAACTTTGGAAGGAGGCCATGGTTGATGAAATGGAATCCTTGCATAAAAATGAGGCATGGGATCTGGTGGAGTTGCCGGCTGGAAGGAAGCCCATCGGGAGAAAATGGGTGTTTAAGAAGAAGATGAATGTAGAAGGCAAGGTGGAGAAATACAAAGCTCGGTTGGTAGCAAATGGTTATTCCAAGGTGTTGGGGATTGATTTTGGTGATATTTTTTCTCCTGTTGCAAAAGTTAATTCTATTAGATTACTTTTATCTATTGCTGATGCATTTGATTTTGAGGTAGAACATATGGATATGAAGACAACATTTCTTCATGGGGATCTGAAAGAGGAGATCTACATGAAACAATCTGAAGGCTTTATGGTGAAGGGGAAGAAAGAACTTGTATGCAGGTTAAAGAAGTCTCTGTATGGGTTAAAATAGTCACCAAGGATGTGGTATCAGAAATTTTATACCTACATATGGGGACTTGGCTTCACCAGAAGCAAGGAGGATCACTATGTTTATTTTAAATTAATTTTTTATCGTGTTATTTATTTGGTCTTGTATGTGGATGATATGTTGCTGATTGGAAATGACAATGAAATGATCCAATATTTGAAGACCTAGCTGTTCTCCAAATTCGACATGAAGGATATTGGTGCTGCAAACTATATTTTGGGCATGGAAATTAAGAGAGATTGGGCAAAGAGGAAGCTCTGGTTAAACCAGAGGAAGTATGTCAAGACTATATTGTAGAGGTTCAATATGCAGGATAGTAAATCGGTGAATGTTTCGATTCTTGTAGGTACAAAGATGTTTGTTGAACAGTGTCCCAAGACACAAGAATATATGTCCCCTGTTCCATATGCAAGTGCAGTGGGTAGCCTAATGTATGCAATGGTCTGTAATAGACTAGGCATTGCACATGTAGTGGGAGTATTGAGTAGGTTTATGTCAAACCCAGGGAAGGAGCATTGGACAACAGTGAAGCGGGTTTTGAGATATTTGTGTGGCACTAGTGATTATGGCTTGGGCTACCAGGGAAGACCAAGATTGGAAAGAGTGTTGGACATACGTGGTTTTGTTGATGCAGACTTGGCTGGAGATCTAGAGCAAAGAATTTGGAGGTGCCGCCAGTTGGATGAGTAAAAGACAGTCTGTAGTGGCTCTTTCAACTATAGAGGTAGAATACATGGCAGCCACTTATGCAAGCAAGGAAACAGTTTGGTTAAAGAGATTGTGTTCAAGTATGTGGTTGGTTTAGCAAGATATAAGGATAGACTGTGATAGCCAAAGTGAAATTTTCTTGGCTAAGAACCATACTTATCATTCAAAGATAAAGCACATTGATGTTCAATATCACTTTGTGAGATAAATGGTTGAGGCTAAAAGGGTGTTGCTGGTAAAGGTGGACACTTTGAAGAATTTTGAAGATGCATTAACAAATTCTGTGAGCACTCAGAAGTTCTTTTGGTGTAGAGAAACAATGGATGTTGCAAAGCTGGGCTAATGACTTAGCTCTCTTGTGGCCCCCTGTGGAAAGAAAACAACAAGTGGAAGAATGTTGGGTTTGTGTTATGTTCTTTCCAAAACTAATCACGCATGGGGGGGTTGGGGGGGGAGGGGGTGGTAACAGGAGGGGCGATAGCCCCCCCATGCGTTGTGTTGGGCGCAGAGTACAGGGGGGTGGTATTCCCCCATGTTGGGGTCCAAGGCAGTGTCCCGGAAACTTTTTGGTCCTTATTTTCCAGTGGGTGGACCCGCCCATGGTTTTGTGCATGGGTTTGAACACAATTTTGGGGCATGATGGTTTTCAGCCCCTGGTATTTTGTAGATCCAGTCAAGGGAACTTGATTATGTTCTAATCTAGGGTTAATTGATTGGGGTTTATGTATGCTTCAGCATGTATATATATCTGTTGTAACACTGAAAAGGAATATAATGAAAAATCAAGCTGGTCGTCCTGATTTGGCATCCAGGGGAAAATATCTGTGTTTATTTTTTTATGTTTTATGCTCTTGCTATTGTTTATTTTATATTTTTAAGATTTATTTACAGATAATTTATGTACAGGGTTAAAACCTTCAACCAAGGGTTGGAAGAATTTGGTCTGGTGGCCTTGATACTCCATAATAACCACCAAGGAGTGCTCTTAGGGAATATTTTTCCACTTTGATGGATGATAATTACATTGTGAGGCCATGGATATAGTTTCTTCTAATCTCAAGTACATGAGGGTTTCTATTCCAGCAAACACAATTGATGCTACTCTCAAGGACACAATTGTTGCCACTCCTGTGGGCACACTCATTGACACTTTTATCGTTGACTATGAAGAATAAAGCGCTACTTCTCCCATGGGAGCACCTACAACCACTCTTATAGAGACCATTTTCTAAGAAGTGATTGTTTCCATTCCTACAAAGCATAAAAAGGTAAGGTGATTTTCCTCTTTACCTCTGTATACCTCACTTATTAGTCAAAATACGTTACTTAGAATAAAGTTCTAGGAATTGCAATTCAACACTGATGGAATGAGGAAAAACTTGTATGAATGGAAATCCTTGGTTTGGAATGTATCTTCTTAGACGAAAACGACTAGAGAGGGATTTAAAAGGAGGGAGGACGAAAAGAAATAGGAATAGTGGAAAAGTTTATATCAAAACAAAATATAGTCAACATTCATAAAAGGCTTGAATTCAATTCACATTCACATTTGTTTGTACCCCTTTGCTATCCTAGTAATTCTTTGGAGGATTATGCACATTTGGATTATTAGGTATAGGAGTGTGGGAATTTCATTTTTGAGGTTCTCTTTGGGTGTTCATGGCGGGTTTATAGTTTTCTAATTATTAGGAGTATGGTTCTATCTAGCTAGGGTTTGGATGTCGTATGAAAATGTAAAAAGTAAAAGCTAAGACATGGATTTTTTTCTATTTGATAGGCAAGACAATGGCCTAATCTAAGGTTTGTGGCTTAACTCTCATCACTTAAAGCATAATATCTTCTTCAACCCTCAATTAAAGCTTATATCTAAGTGGTGTTAGTGACATTGTCCTTAATCCTAGATTGGAGTTCCTACCATCTATTCTATTCTGCCAATTTTGGAATCCTAACTCCCCTCTTTTATATTCATCAGCTAGGTAATGGCGTTCCATTTTATTGTAGTTAAAGTATTTGAAAAACTGGATTGGTGGATGAGGTGTCTAAACTTCACAAAATATTTTTTTGAACATTTGTTGTTTATCTCATCATGTAGACACCACAAGGGAGATCTTACCTGATTGTCCATTTTCTTTGCTGTCAGGGAGTAATGCATCTTATTTTTGACAACGCAGTGCTAGAAATGACATTTTTCACATGTATTTCGAGTTGTTCCATGATCTAAATACTACACTCCCTCAATTTCCACCTGAAGAACTAGACGAAAAACCAACATCATTTCGTAGAATTCTTCTTAACACTTTCGAAGAAGCATTTGAAGGTGCAAACAATATGCGAGAAGAAATCAGGAAAATGATAGCCCCATATTAAGAATCTTAACACTGTGACAAGGAGAGGATGGTAAAGCTTCGCACTCTAGGAAATATAAGGCTAATTGGGGAGCTCTTCAAGCAGAAAATGGTGCCCAAAAAAATTGTTCATCATTGTATTCAGGTTTGTTGGATAACAATATCTGTTTGCATTATATAATTTTATCAAAAGGTTTATTTATTTTCTACTAAAAGTGTGCTCATTTGATTAGGGTTGATTTTTTTTTCTTTGAAGAACACATTTTAATGCTTCAAATAAGATTCAAAAGTATAAGTAAACTTTAATTCTTATCACATATATATAAACTTTGCACAACTTAAAAGTTTTGCATGTCTAAAAAACTAACGGTGACTAAATAATGATAAATAATCTCCAATACTTGCATTATCCACCAAACAACATTTTTTAGGTTAGGATTTAAAGTCTCCTCCAACAGAAGAAAATGTGGAGGCTCTTTGCCATATTTTCAACATCATTGGAAAACAGCTTGAAAAAGACCTCAAGTCGTGTTCTATCAAAGATTCTTATTTCTCCTCAATAAAGTAGCTAGCTAATAATCAATTCCTGACATCTTAAATGAGATTCGTGGTTCATGATGTTATTTAATTTCTTGGTAAGAAATGGATCCCTCGATGGGAATAGGTTGGGTTCTAACTATTTTCTTATATGATTATTGGTAATGAATTTTTATCTCCTGGAATTGAAAAGCATTTTAGCATGATGTTTTCTGTTTCTTTCTCTTATTTTTCTCAGAGGATATCCCTTTCCTATTTATTTTTGACTTGCGATTGTTTTATTGAATTTTAGATAAAAGCTAAAACTATAAATGAGATCCATTCAGAAGCTGAACAAAATCTTGGTTTAAGGACTGGATCAACAAACAAGTGCAATGGTCGTGGTGCATCTAATGTTATGGGTATGGGTACTGGAAACAATTCTGGTATTGTACGGCCTGGAGATTTGATGCCTGGAGTGCCTGGGATTCCTGGGATGCCTGAAATGGATAGTGATGGTTTGTAAGGCCTATCTGGTCAACTAGTAAACAAAAATGAAAATTTTCTGCCATCTCCTGCTCTACCTCCAAGTCAAGGTCATTCCCAAGCACTTGTTTTAAAGCCTTCAGTTGGTAATGCAAGGTTTTTACCACAGGTCACTGGGGTTTTTTACTGGTAAGCCAAGTGCATTACTACAGAATTCTACAACTAGGTCGTTGACAGCCTCAGGGCCGAATGTAGGGGTGGTTGAGCCTCTTATTCAAGGTCTATCTGGAGGATCTAAATCTATTGTAGGTATTTATAAAGTCCAAGAATTTTAGAAATATAGATTCTCAACTCCCATGCCTGTTATGGAAAAAACTTTATCCTCAAGAAAACCACCTGCTGACTTAGATAAAAAGTCAAAATATTTGTTGGAGTATTTTAACGTTTGAGACTGTGAAGAAGAAAAGATGTGTGTTCAGGAGTTGCAGTGGCTAGACTAATATCCTACATTTGTCCAGAAAGCAATCTTATTAGCTATGGAGAACAATGAACGACACATTGAACTTGTTGGGAAGATTCTAGAGTTTTTGTATTCTGAAAAGATATTGTCTAATAAAGACATAGAAGCTAGACTAATGTTTATTATAAATGAATTTGATAATACAACAATTGATGTTCCATTGGCACCAAAATTTCTTGGTCAGCTTGTTGGAATGCTCTGTTTAGTAGGATAAATGGACTTTAGAGTCCTAAAGGATATCACGGTAAAGGTAGATAGTGAATCAAGGCAAAGGGAAATATTTGATTTAGCTCTTCGTATTTATAAGTCAAGGCCATCAACAGGAGCATTGGGTGCTCATGGTGATGACCTGATTGCGTGTGAGAAGCTTATTTCTTGAAAGAGCCTCTAGGTTACCTTTTAATTTTTTAGGTTTCCAATGGAGATGTTTTGTAACTAGATAGAATTGTGTTGATATTCCATGTGCGTTTGGTTATATATTTTACTGGGAGTTAGTATCAATCAAAATGGAAAGAAGGAAGAGAGGTGGATGTGAGTGCAGGATACTTTTGAGAAGTTTAGACTCTTTTAATGAACATGTTATTATGAGTTGTATATTTTTCGAGGTCATGAGGTGTTTTCTAATTAGAATCATGTTAAATTTTTATTAGATCTATTTAAAGTTTGGAAACAACGAACATGTTTTTACGAAATGTATATTTTTGGGGCCTGTTTAGGCTGATTTTTCAATTATTCAATTAGAGCTCCATTATTGGACGTTCTGGTTTAAAATTGGAGTTTGAACATTGTAATTATTTGACACAACTATATGTTATAGACAACATTGATGGATATTTGCAGTAAAAAATTATTTATGATGAAATAATCATAATATTTGATTTGAAATTATTTATGGATATCTATGATGTTGGAAGTTTCTTTTAGCCTATCATGTGGTTGTTATTTCTGGTTATGCACATGTTGAAGGTAGAGGTATTCTAGAATGATGTTTGGAGATACCTTGATCACTATTATAATTTTTTCTTTGCATCATTGTCCGTTTGTCAATGTCTTGATGTTGTCAATGTTCATTAACTTCTTTTGCTCCAGATTTTTCACCTTCATTTATTGATACTTCTAGAGTATTCAAACATCAAGATTAATGTCCATATCATACTTCACATGTGGTATATGTATATAGAGCGTTTCTAGATGGATTTGAAGTTGAATATTTGTGTGTACAATGACAAAATGAATGCTTAAGTTTAAGTGATTGAATGAACCTTGACCATATAGAACCATGTGTTGGTGTCCCGTAATTTGGTAGATTGGTAAACCAAATGTCAGGGTAACATCAGACCAAGCTTTGGAGTCCTAGGACATAGCCTTCCTAGACTCAGAGAGGGCTCTCTCTATTATGCGAAGGATGTGAACTTTTTCGCTTTGTATGTTTGATTTTAGGCTAGTTGTTAAGTGTATTTTGGTTTGTTTTTTGGGTTTTTGAGGTAAACTGATCAAAAAGGACAAATAGAAAGAGATTTCATCAAATCAATAGGGATATGGGGTCAGATAAAGTTAGGATTTTCTAAATGGTTGACAAGGTATTACTGTAGGGCCGATTTAGTCAAGGTAAATGAATTCTTTTGGTGAAAATGAAGTGAAATGAACATTAAGTTTGTGAAAGACAAAGAGATCTTAAACTTATATAGTTTCAAATCAGGTATTCATGAGGTAGGGAAAACCATAAATCTCTATGAATGAAACTCAAAATGATACATATGAAAGATAAACAATACGGCAATACATAGAAGCATAAGAATCTCTAACTCTAGAAAATCACCTTCAGCTGTTGGGAAAACAAATAATATAAAAAAAACAACTCAATATATGAATAGGGAACTCCTAAACAACATATCTTGAGCTATCGGGAACTATGAAATAAGTTTTCAAGCATGGACAAAGGGCAAGATCAAATGAGACCTCTTTGACTTAACTAAAACAACCAATATTTCATAGAAAGATTTCAGAAATGGAGTTCTGAGAAGCTATAAGTAAGTAGGGGATGCCTTAAACCATACAAGATAGCAAAACATACTGACCATAAATGAAATAAATAGCAATTTCTTGATGGACCTAAAGGGCAGTTAAGAATCCTTTAGAAATGATCAAGAAGAGGAAAACATCAAAGCTGCAACATGCAGGATGTTTGAGGTGCTTCCATGAGCATGTCTCAACATATACTTTTCTGATTTACAAAAAATGAGAAGTATGGAACATTAATGAAAACAAGGAAACATAAACAAATCATAGAAACATCACCAATCACCAAGCCATGGAATCCTGTACACAATGCTCCTCCACCATCAAGCCAAGCGAGACATCATCCACTTCATAAAAAAAGTATTTCTTCGAAGCTCATAATGCTATGCATTTCTCTCAATATATCAAGTCCTACCTTAGTGTTAAAATGAATCCTCTTCATTTATATAAGCCAAGGAGGAGGAAACCCACCTAGAGCAACTAGAAGGCCATTGGCCAAAAACAAATATCTAAAACTATCCTCGAGGCTTAACAAAGTCCAAGGCAAAAAATATCCTTCAAAAATATATTTTCAGACCAAAATAGAAAAAAGGATCACTTTCAAGGCCTGACATATAAGATAAACTTTCTTAACGCACATTTGGCCCAATCATCACTCAGAAAACTGCTTTTCAGCAAAATCTACAGGAACGTAGAGCATGAAAAAGTTTTGTTTTGTAGTGAAGTTTTGGTTGACCTCTCGATGTTGAAATGAGTCTTGTGATGGCTCGTTGGAAAGCTACAGATGTATACTTTCCAAAAATACTTGATTTTTTCCAATTTTTTGCCTAGAAGTTAGTCAAAAAGTAGAAAGAGTGAAAAAAAACCTAGGAGTGTAGCACCTGCTAATATTAGGGGCAGAAAGGTAAAAAAATGGTTGTTTTTG
Source organism: Pinus albicaulis (assembly GCA_034641835.2). Taxonomy (NCBI): domain Eukaryota; kingdom Viridiplantae; phylum Streptophyta; class Pinopsida; order Pinales; family Pinaceae; genus Pinus; species Pinus albicaulis. The sequence goes on from CM076573.1 coordinate 593,062,638, forward strand.
GCCTTTTTGAGGGACCAAAACAGCTTCATTTGATCTGAAAATTTCCGAGCATGTTCCTTTGATGTCAAGGAATCCAAAAATATATTTTTCTCTAGTTGAGGATGCTTCGAGAAAAAGTTAAGGCACCCATGATTTTATGCTTTTAGGCCTAAAATTCACAAAAAAAAAATTAATGTGTCCAAAAATGATCAATTTTGGTGAGTAAACCCCTTAAGGGTTTTTAGAAACATTCAATGAAGCTTGAGAAATAATTCCAAGTCGGGATAGGCCTTTTCCATTTTTTTCCGCCGGGCACCTCCTTTGTGCAGCTTTGAGTTTCCTTTGGTCAAACTAATTCAAATTTTTGTAGTGCTCGGTCATTCTCCTTTGTAGGCCCAAATCCTTGTTAGCTTTTTCAAATTTGGTTTCAAAATGTTGATTTTCCCTCTCAAGACAAGACTCTTTATCATTCTCAATCTCTTTGGCAAGGAGCTTCGTAAGAGGGCACTGCTATGCACGAGCTGATTCTTCTTCTTTCTGCTTTTGCAATTCTCTTCTAAGGCCCATGGTCCTAGGTATATTTCTTGACAGCCCTTCTTCTTCATCATCTTCCGCATACTCACCCATGTATTCTTCGAGCCTCACTTGTGACTTTTGAGCTTCCCTTCTGTATTTGAGCACCCGAGCCTCAAAGATTGCCATTTTTCCACTCATTTGATTATTTTTCAATTGAAAATAGTGGATGATGTCTTTTGACCTTTATAGGCCATTTTCCAAGTCTTTAATCTGAGCCTCCCGGTTTTGCGAAAGAGGTCTAAGAATACTGGTCTCATCTTCTTCAGCATCACTGTCTATTTGTATTATGTCAAACTCCCTTTCATGCTCATGGATTCTCTCTTGTTGTTCAATCTTCCCTTTTCCATTGCCTTTAATGATTTTCTTTCCTCTGGTTTTCTTAGGCAATTCTACTTTGCTCTTATTTGGCAATTTGCCTCTACTCCTTAGTGCCCTAGTGACATTTCTAGTCACTGTTTGAGTGGTTTTATTCCTTGTTGTTTTGGTGTTCTTAGCCTTTGCTACTTTTTATGAAGGAAGCATGGCCCCTTGCCTTGGAGAGGCAGTAAACACATGCTCTTGACCTTGCTGATGATGAGTGAGAGGAGTTAATACCTAGGATTATTTAGTTTGGCCTCCTGCAGCCTTAGGGCTATCCTTTTCTCCAAAAACATTCTCTGCTTGCCCTTCTTGGTTACTTTGTTGTGGGGAATTTCCTTGTTCAATAAATTTGATATTTGTAATGAACTCATCGTCAGGAGTAAACTCAGAAAGATCATGCTCCTTTTCTGTTTGGTGGGAGATGTCTAGGTCTACTGTTTTTTCCTTTTCAAAACTATCTCTACCTTCATCTATCTTCTTATTGTCATGACTGTTTTTATTTCTTCCCTCTTTGCTATGACTGCTTCCATTATTTTCATTATTTTCAATGTTTTCATGATGTGGATTGCCTTCATCATGATCACTATTTTCATTTTCTTGTTGTGGGCTACCTTCTCCTCTAGTATATTTACTGTCTCTCTATGGGCTACCTCCTTCTTCATCACTGTCTTCATTTTCTTGCTGTGGGCTGCCTGCTTCATGATTACTGCTTTCATTCTCTCCTTCCTACCTCATCATGCTTTCCTTTCCCTCTACTACTACTTTCATCATTGTCTTGTTCTTTGTCACCATCCCTTCCCTGTTCTTTGTCACCATCACTTCCTTGTTCTTTGCTTTTACTACATTATTCTTTCTCACTGCTATCTATGGAGGATGGTTTTTGTTGGGGAGTGGAATCATGAGAAGAAGAGGAAAAATAAGTTGTGGAGGGAAAGGAATGAGCATGAGGAGGGTTTTGGGATGAAAATGGCCTGATTTTTAGTGGCATAGAAAATGCAGAAGTGAAATCAGTGTGAGAGATGAAAGTTTCCCAGGGAATGCCCTTTTATTTCAACTGGTGAAGGATAATGATCTTAATGAGAGAGTGATGAAATAAACTTTCTTTTTGCCGAGCTGGAGAATTTTCTCTAAAAATGGAAGACATATTGTCTATACTCTTGCACAGGAATAAGGGTATCTTTAACAACTTAGCTTTTGTGAAATGCATAAGGAGTCTGATGTTATAGGCATATACTTGGAAGAATCTACCTTCACAAGTGAAAAAATTCATGATTATTTTCATGAGGACTGCATAGTCATCCAGCAAGTGTGAGAAAGGGAAAATGGAGCTGCATGCATCTTGATGATTTGGCTTGAGAAAAGGCTGATAGTGGCTGAGGTCAAGGTATGATTGTTTGAAGCACTCCTCTCCTGTGTTAGGGATTTTGGTTGCTTTAGAAACAGCTCTAGGAGTGAGTTCAAAATCTAGACTTGCTATGTGAACTTGCTTTCCATCCAATCTCAGGGAAAATAAATCAGTTAAATAAGGGTGGCTAGTGACCTCTGGTATTCTACTGCAAAATTCAAAGCAGCCTACCTCTTGAAAATAGGACAATATTGTGGGAGAGGCAGCGATTTCTTGAATAGTGGTGGGCTCAAATCTATTGTGTTGGCCTCCCTTTTTTACCCTTTTATTTGGAGACATTTTGATTTTTCCGTTCTTCTCCAAAATAAACTAAACAACCCTTAAATAAAAACAAACATTCTTTTCCTTTAACACTTATTTCTCCTTTAATTCGTTTTTCAAAATATCCTTTATGTTTTAATAGCAACTGAGGGGTAAAAATAGTGATAAATACCTTGAAAAACTTCTTTGCAGTGATGAACACTGATCCTTGAGCAAGACTGGAAATTGTTTAGCCCTTTGTAACAAAATGAGCAGGTGCTATGCCCTTGCACATAGGCACGTAGCATCTGAACAGAGGCCGCACAAGAAAAATACAGTTTGCTAGTTCAAAAAACTGGTTTTTTGAACAAGGTTTGAATGACGGGTAGTTGTGGGCGCCGAGGGGAAAAACTGAATGAGGGTCAGGCATTGAAACACGTCGCGCCAGCATATAGGCGTGTCACGCCCTTTGTAAATTCCTTCTGTGAGCTGCTACAGGCGCGTAGCACTTAGGTACAGGCGCGTTGTGACCAAATATTTTTGCACGAGGTGTTTGCCAAGGAACCAGAGAGACCCTCTCCTCTTGCAAATCGATAATATGAGAGTAAGATATGCCTTTTGAGGGCTTTTGTGCGTTGTGAAATGTTTTTAAAGCACACAGCCTTCATTTTGACTTTTTCAAAAAAAAATTATTAAGCCTTTTCCTTTATTGCTCATTTACCTTATTTCTATGAAACAGTTTTGAAACATGTGTTACAGTGTTTCATTTAAAAAATTCTTTGCAAATAGAAAAACAAGTTTTCATTTTTTGTGTAAAATCAAACCTCCCCTATTTCAACTCATAAAATGTGCCCTATACTTTCTATGAAAGAGGACCTTTTACCAACTATAGGTACCCTCTGCTTATGTATGAAGGAAGTGCCACTTTCTTTAGATTTTTAAGGTAGTTCTTATAAAATTTTGCCTCTCTATTTTTTTTAAAATGAAGGAGGCTCTTTAAAGAAGTCTTTGCCCTCTTCTTATAAATTGAAGGAGGTCCCTTAAAACAATCTTTTCCCTCTGCTTATAAATTGAAGGAGGTCCCTTAAAACAATCTTTTCCCTCTGCTTATAAATTGAAGGAGGTCCTTTAAAACAGTCTTTGTCCTCTTCTTATAAATTGAAGGAGGTCCTTTAAAATAGTCTATACCCTTTTCTTATGATTTGAATGAAGTCTCTCTTGAAAAATAAACCTTGTTCCCTGTGTCTACTTATCACTGAAGGAGGTAAACTAAACATAATTGTTTATACCCTCTGCTTATCATCATTGAAGGGAGCACCTCATAAAAACAATTGATTTCCATCTGCTTATCATTGAAGGAGGCACTTCATAAACACAAGTGATTGCCATCCGCTTATCATTGAAGGAGGCAATTCAAATGGTTTGTCCTTTATCAATCTGCATGAGATAGGTTTCTTTGTAGAAATTTACTATGAATATAGTGAGCAGGTAAGATATTTCAAACTCCAACATATTTGCTTTGTGTCTCTTAGGTTAACTCTCTTTTGTAGTAGCTTTAGCTTCCTCTGTGATGATAGTGTCTTTGATGGTTTAGAGTCTAGGCTATAGGGATATAAAAAAGGCAGTTGTTCCCTTTTTATGCTCTTTCACTTTGATGCCTAAACTGCTGGAAGTCTTTTTCCAGAGAACTAACATACCTAGTCTCACAAGACTGTTTTTCAGAGCTGTGCCCATATGTTTGGGAAGAATGTGCAAATGCCATTGTGAGTTGACATGAAGTGCTAGATGCAATAAAATCCCAACCTTTGTACTCATTTTTCCATGATGGATGATTCTTTGAAGTTTTTGGTGCTTTCAGGTTGCAGGTATGAATCATGTAGGCTTCCTTTCTCTTTGAAATCTGCATTTCCTCTATTTCCCAACAGTCAACTGTTCTAACTTTGAAAACTTTCCTTGAAGTGTCCCTCTTGTTTCAAAAATGGCTATTTCCATCTATCCATAGCACCCCTACAGAGATGCATGGATAAAATGTCTTTGACCATTGGAGGCATTTTCTGATGTATCATGATGATAATGCTTGAAAATTTCACTTGATCACTTTTCTTCGGACATAGGACCTTCTTACTCTATTTCTTCCTAAATTGAACCTTATAAGCTTTGTTGAAACAAAACACAGCAACCATATTGATGGTGTGTGACCTACGGGTAAACAATGGTTTTGTTTTGCCAGATAAGAAGAAAAGATGGTTGACTGATATTGAAAACAAGGTTTTTGACTAGAGATATTCTTCTCAAGATACATACCCTAAACACCATCACCTAGACCTGGACAGTTTGTCATAATTTCTGAAGGACTTCTTGGGCATACTAAGGTCATCATATGGGAATTTAAACAGTGAGAGGGAAGGAGACAACTTGTCCTATACTTGACAGTGAGCTGTGTGAAAATAGGGGACTTTGAATATTCAAATATACAAGGCTTATGACAGTTATGGATAGGGGAGTTTTATCAATACTGAAACTTGATGACCACTTCTAACATAGTCTGTAAAAGAGGGAAAAAGATAAAAATTTTCTCTAATGGGTTTTCTAGAGGACAAATTGACTGTTTGAAATTGGTTTCTAGAAAACCTGGACAAGGCATATATTCATCAAAACAAGTGAAAAATACTGATGACTAACACCATGGACCAAACATTTTTATATTTATTTTTTTGTTCATTATTGGGACGGTTTCTCCTTTTCATGTTTTTGCATGTTTAATAAAATTTTCAAGCGATTGATGAACTTTGTATCACCATAACACATGGTATTCTTGTGTTTGAGAAAATATTCTCATGAAAAACTTGGTGAATTGGCCACTTTTCTTGTCCTTGTATACAATTTTAAAATTTTTACAAGATTGAGAATAAGTTTGATATTTGTGAAATATTGTAGTGCTTTTAATGAGGACATTTTGGTGTAATGTTTGACTCAGTGACATATGTCTATAATTGCAATGTATTGAATTTAGTTGGAATGATTATTTTGGGAAGACTAGTGTGAATAGATGAGTAGATCTCAATATACAAAAGTAGACCACCATCAAAATAGAGGAATACCTAAAGAATTTCTCTTTGGAAGAACTGTTTGAGTTCACAAACATAAAGGAAGAAAATGTTGCAGCAGATGCTACATGTACTGAAGGGAGCCTAACTGAGCCACAAGCACTAGAGTAGCAACGATGATTTGCAGTCTACTACGAGGATGGCAATATATGTGATGACATAAATTTACATCTTTGTAGTAGTAGGGTCTATCTCGAATCATTCCTTGCTGATAGCTTGCTCCTCTTCCATTTGATTTTTTTATCCCTTCCTCAACTGAAATAATTCAAGTTCACATGAAATAATGACTTGGTCTTGCTTAGCTATAGCTTGACATTCATAGACATCAATCTTGATTTCACCAACCTTTTTTCCAACAATTCATAATTCCCTTGTGTTGTTAGGAACCATATCATCAATTGAGAGCGTTCCATTGGAGTTTCGTTCGATGGATAGAAAGCTATCATTACTTGAATATGTAACAATATAATCCACACCCAAGCCATGATCATTGAGCTTGGTACATTTCTGTTTTAAATCCTCAAAGTGGTCTTTGGCGGAATGGGTGCTAGAGGTGAAATTTCCCAAGTCCTTATGACCTGTAAAGCATCGTGGAAAAGATAATCCTTATTTTCTTTGATGAAGCCTCTTTGGGGATCCTTCTAAAGAGTAGTGTCTCATTCCAAGAGCACGAATTTGAGTAGACAACCTTTCCCTCTTTTGGTGAAGATAAATACACCTTTGATTAGCAGCCTGAACAACTCCCCATGCCTTCCTATAATCTTTCCAGACCATTTTCTCTTCTATTTCACATTTGTTCCTCTGCATCTGTGCTCTTTCCAAGTCTTCGTCAATTATCTCCTCTTGATTCATTAAATCTTGCATAGAGATACTCACATCCTATAATAGGCCAGCTTGAATATGACTGTCCATCATTTATGTATTGTTGTTGCTTAGTGGACCTATTATATCCTTGTGGTTCAACAACATCATTTGATGGGACAATTCTATCAGCTTTGTTCTTAACATCTTGCTCTGACCCTTTGCAAATATTATCAACAGAGGTTTCCAAAACTGCAGGACTTAAGTGCATGCTATGACCAATATTGAAGCTAACTTCTTGGGTGAGTGGATAACCACCAGTTCTGTGAATGCCTTCTTTAACATCCTTCAAGTAATTCACAAGTGTTTTCTTAACGTCTGACTTTGAATTTTTATGAAAGTATTTAATATGTGTGACCTTAACTCTTTTATTGAAAGGCTCTCCCCCAATCTCTTGAAATTCCATGTGTCCTTTTGCCAATAAAAATTCTTCACTTTCTCGAACTAGAAATCCTGACATGGCCCGCAAATTTCTAACATCAGCCTTTTTTTTCAAAACCTTCATCTGGAGTATGCTTTTGATGAGAGTTGAGTTGTTTTCCTTTGGAAGTAATAATTTCATTTAAAATTTTTTGGATTTATTGCTACAAGGGTTGGGATATCTATCTCTTAATATAAAAGTGTGAAATCCATTACTAGCGAAACTTTCTAACATAAGAATTAAATCATAGCTAAAAACATCTTTATGAATATTTTTGTATTCTTGAATGTTCCTTTGTAGGATCTATTCCATATTGTGAAAAATATTTTCCAATCACATGTAAAATAGAAACATGTCAAATGAACATATAAAAATTTGACATTTGACATTTGTAGGATACTTTTTTGAAGCTATCAATATGCTCTATAAACTAGTTTGAATAAATTTTCTCCCTAAATTTCAAATTTACCAAACCATTTCTCCTCATCTATATTGAAGCATTGATGAGAGTTGAGTTGTTTTCCTTTGGAAATAATAATTTCATCTAAACACTTTTGGATTTATTGCTACAATGGGTGGGATATCTATCTCTTAATATAAAAGTGTGAAATCCATTACTAGCGAAACTTTCTAACATAAGAATTAATTCATAGCTCAACACACCTTTATGAACACTTCTGTATTCTTGAATGTTCCTTTAAAGTATCTATTCCATGTTGTGAATAATATTTTCCAAGCACATGGAAAATAGAAACATGTCAAATGAAAATAGAAACATTTGACATTTGATATTTGTAGGATACTTTGTTGAAGCTATCAATATGATCTATAAACTAGTTTGAATAAATTTTCTCCTTAAATTTGAAATTTAACAAACCATTTCTCTTCATCTATATTCAAACATTGATGAGAGTTGAGTTGTTTTCCTTTAGAAATAATAATTTCATCTAAACACTTTTGGATTTATTGGTACAAGGGGTGGGATATCTATCTCTTAAGATAAAAGTGTGAAATCCATTACTAGCGAAACTTTCTAACATAAGAATTAATTCATAGCTAAACAAACCTTTATGAATAGTTTTGTATTCTTGAATGTTCCTTTGTAGGATCTATTCCATGATGTCAACAGGTGAAAACATGAAGTTGAGAAACACCTTTTGCCCTTTTTTGACATTGAAAACTGTAATTTTCTACGTTTTTCCAAATTCAACTCCACTAAACTCATATTTTCAATGAAAATTATGCTTTGACATAAAAACAAGATTTGTAGAGAATTGTCTTACCTCCATACTCATATTTAAAAAAAAAAAATTATTGACATATAGAGGGGAAAATTCGTTGTTTACTAACTGCATATACTTGAAATATCCAACCAAACATAAATAGTCACTTTTTGACCCTAAATGCTTTTAGGAAAGGTTATTCATTTTTTGGAAGTAAACCATATCATCATAATCTACTAGATTGCACTAGGGCAATGAATATTTGTCAGTAATTTTCAGATTAAATCACTAACTTTTATTATTTTTTGAAATGGATGAAGACAAACAAACAGTGATGTTTCAGTACATTTTATAAGCCCTAGATTTTATTTTCAATGTGATCGTCAATAAGAAGAATGAGAATACCCTTTTGAAGAAGATAGGGAGAGGAAGTGCAATATGATTTTTATGATTTTTTTGGTGTTTCCATTTTAAATTTATTGAATTTTCATTCACTACGATTTTCAAAATAATGAAATTCCATAGTGACACAGTTTAGTATTAAATTAATAACAAATTGAAATTTTTAATGAAACTCCAAAATAATTACATAATTAGAAACTAGATTCAAAGATGAATCTAATGGTACTAGGTCCGAAAGATAACACTTTTTTTTGTAAGTGTTTTGCCCCTCAAAAGTTGCAGGTTTCTGAAAACTGTAGAATTTTCTGGGTTTTTCGTTGACCAGAAACTCTCGGCCGAGATAATTTCTTGGGCGAGACATTTATTAAACTCTCAACCGAGAAATTTTAAACTCTCGACCAAGAGTGTAAACCACCATAGGTTAAATTTAACGGTGCAGCTAAAATCTCGTCTGAAATTTGTACAAAATCTCGGGCGAGAGTTTGCACCCTCGAGAGTTTACCCAAGGTAGATTCTCAGATGAGAGTTTTAGAACTCTCGTCCGAGAGTTTAATAAACTCTCAGACAAGAGTTTTATAACTCTCATCCAAGATTTTAATAAACTCTCAGATGAGAATTTATTAAAATTTAATCAAAACATTTGATTTTCGGCCGACGGAATCTTGTGAAGATTCATCGAATTGTCACAATGTTTCGGGCGAGAGTTCTATATAAATAATATCATTCGAAATATTAAGTCCACACACCATTTTGAACCAGTGAAAGTGTGAAGGTGCAAGGGCCCGAAAAGTGCAAAGGTGCGAGGGTCCAAATTTTTTTCCTGTGAAGGTGCAAATTTTTTCTGGGTGCAAAATGTTTTTTGCAATTTTTTTTTTCAGTCTTTTTGGGTGAAAAAACTTTTTTGGGAGCTTTTCTGGGTGCAAAATGTTTTTTGGCAAAAAAAATTTTGAAGGTTTTTTGGGTGCATGAAGGTATGAAGTATTTTTTCAAAATGTATCTATGAGGGGATTGTTGGCATGTGTTGTCCTTGATGGCAATTGATGAAATAAGACTGTTGGCGATATGATGCAATGTGTTGTCCTTGATGGAAACCTACTTGATAAAGTTTTCCTTGATGGAAATTGACTTGATGAGTTTATTAATGATGTAAGTCTGATGTATCTACAAAGAAGTGCAGATGTAATGAAGAAAGGAATTCCTATAAGGGCCAGAGCAATGATGAAAATAGTATGCCACAATGCATACATGGGTTTGTAAAGGAGAAGTAGCGTATGCACACGGGAAAGTACGTGCCAAGTCGCGTATGCCCTTTTGCGCTCCAAATTTAGAATACCGAGGGGCATTACCATGGTATTGACCCATTGTATTGAGCGTTGGATTATCTATTTGATCCCGTCCAGGAATACCATCGGAAGTGTTGTGGTTTTGGCTCACGGTATTGATAAAGGCTAAACCTATATAAGGAGAAGAAGATCATTGTGCAAAGGTGTGCAAGTGTTTGGGCTTTAATGAATACTTCACTCTGAAGTATATCTGCATGGTTGAACTCTGTTCTTAATTGATAGATTTGAATCTATGATGCACCTATGAATATGATGAAGGTTCAAAATCTTTAGATCTGAAAATGGTGAATCTCTAGGATGATCTGAAAAGAAGTGATGAAGATGTCGCGCAAATCTGTTGAAGAAATTGAAGAAATCTGAGTAAGTTCATAGATCTGGTCTGTTCTACAAAGTTTATCTTTTATAAATCCATACGCAAGTTCGTGTCGAGAAAAGCGTGTGTATACACGGATCTGATTAGATAAAAGCGCGTATGGGAAGTTAGGGTTTTTCTGTAAAATACACATATGTATACACGGGTTCGTTTCATGAAAAGCGCGTGTATACGCGGGTCTGATTAATAAAAGCGCGTATGATATCTGAATTGGTGGTTGCTCAAGGTTGAAAGTGTTTCTGCATATTTATCCTAAAGTCTGGGTTATCTCTATCTTCTGAATTCTACAGTGGTTTCTCTTCACATTGACCAACTAGGCAAAAATGTCACCTTCAATGTGTGAAGTTCATTGTTCATTTGTTTGATCCGGTTGAAAATTGATGGGCTGATACCAACGATGGTGCGAGGGTCGAAGCCTTCGGTGAGGGTAGTAGCTCCTTCCGGTGATAGCTAGTAAACGGAGAGCGAGGGGTAGTAGCTCCCTTCCGGTGGTAAAAGGAAAGCGGTTGCTTGTCCCTTCCAGGAGAGGCTGGTAAACAAGAGAAGGTTGTAGCCTTCTACAGGTGGGTGGCTGCGTGCTGGTATGAGTCTGCGCCAGTACATTGTTGTAAGATATTTTCTTTATAATAAATATTGAAGACTGATACGACGACAACGGTGATTTTCTCCCGAATTGGGTTTCCACCTAAAATCCCGGTGTTCATATGTGATGCTTGTGTGAGTTGAGTTATTTTGTTCTTACTGCGCATGTCTACTACTTACTAAACATCTAATGAATGAATGATGCAATAATCTAAGATAAGAATTATCTGCATAATAAGAGATCTGAGCATACACGAGTTTCCTTAAGGATATCTGCATTTATATGCTAGTTTTGTTCTATAAAGTAGCATATGGGTTTTTGAGAAAAGAAAAGTAAAAAATTGATTGATAGATAAAGATACCGATTCACCCCCCCTCTCAGTATCTTTTCCAACAATTGGTATCAAAGCAGGTCCTTCTGAAAAATCTTAGCCGCTAGAAGGAAGATCAAGCAAGATGAGCAATCAAGATGGAACAACATCTATCAAGCCTCCGCTCTTTAATGGAAGCAATTTAATCTTCTGGAAAACAAGGATGAGATCCTATCTTCAGTCTATGGGAATAGATGTATGGGCCATTGTTGAACAAGGATATAAATATCCAGCTACAATACCAACAGATCCGACTGAAAAGAAGAATTATGAATCAAATGCAAAGGCGGTCAATGCTATAACGGGAAGTCTGACTGAATCTGAATTTGTCAAAGTCATGTAGCTAAATATAGCAAAGGAAATGTGGGACAAAATCATTCTAAGTTATGAAGGTGATGCAAAGGTAAAAAGTGCAAAACTCCAAACTCTCAGAATTGAATATGAAAATTTGAAGATGCATAGTGATGAGAGTATTGCCAGTTTATTTTTATGTGTTGATGGTGTTGTAAATCATATGAGAAATATGGGAGAAACAATAACCAAATCTACTTTGGTTGAGAAAATTTTAAGATCGCTAACAGCAAAATTTGAGTCAAAAGTTTCTGCTCTTGAAGAAAAATAGGATCTTCAAAATGTTACTGTGGTACAACTTCATGGGATAATAACCGCATATGAAATGAGAAGAGGAGGACCATCTGAAGTCAAAGAGGATTTCTCCAAAGCTTCTACAAAAGGGAAGGAAGTAGCAAGAAGGAATAAGAATCGGTTTAACACTAGAAAAAGTTACTATACTCATGAAGACAGTGATGGGTTATCTGATAGTGAGGAAGAATGTGAACAAGATCTTAGACTTCTCATGGCATTTGAATCTAGAGAAGAAAATGATACTTTTTTGGATTCTCTAGAGGAAAATGACTTTCTTGAAGA